>OY728163.1:182822906-183305212 GCA_963277665.1 Viscum album | reverse complement strand
ACACCCCCCACACACCCCCTCCATCCCCTACCCCCCCTACACCCCCACCCGGATATCCCCCCCCCCCCACCACACCCCACTTGTACACCCCCCGCAGCAGAACAACCCACCCCCTCTTCCCTAGACAACCAACCACCCCCCCCCCCCCCCACTTGGACAGCCCACCCCCACCCCCCTTGGACATCCCCCCCCCCCCCCCCGATAACCCACGCCTCGTCCCCCACCTGGATAACCCCCCGCCACCACCCGTGGACAACCCACCCACTCCCTGGATAGCCCCCCCCCCCCCCCCACCTGGATATCCCCCCCTTCCTTGGACAGCCCATACCCCCTCCCGCAACAGGATACCCCCCCCCAAGACAGCACATCCCCTCCCAGGACAGCCCACACCCTCCTCTTCTGTAGCCCCTCCCCCTACCCGGAGAGCCCCCCCCCCCCCACCTATGAATCCCACATCCACCCCCACCTGGACAGTCCACCCCACCCCACCTGGACATCCCCCCCCCCACATGGACTGCCACCCCCCCCCCCCCCGCACCCGGACATCCCTTCCCCACCCCCACCTGGACAGCCCCTCCCCCTAACCTTGACAACCCACCCCCCTCCCTGGAAACTCCACACCACCCTCCCCAACCTAGACACCCCACCCTACCCCCCCCCCCCCCCCGGACAGCCCACACCCCTCCTTGGGGTAGCCCATACCCCCCCACCCCAACACCCCTATAGCTCCCCTACCCCCTGCATCCCCCTACCACCTAGACAACCCACCCCCCACCTAGGCAGCCCCCCACACCTGGATACCCTACTACCTCTCCTGCATTCCCCTTAATTTATTTTTATATAAAATTATTTTATTCATTATGAAATCCAAACTATCCTGCATTAGCTATTTCAGTAAACAAAAAACATAAAACCCCACTAAACATAAAACATAAAATAAACATAAAATAAACCCTTTACCCTACTAAACATAAAACATAAAACCAAACCATTAGCCCTTGCACTAAACAAACCCCACTGAATAGACCCTTCACCATATATGAAGTGTAGAATGAAAAAACATAAATCAAACCAAAGGGTTCGGTACTCCAACAGTAATAACTATAATTTAGCCAAAATCAAAACTTCAAACACAAAAAAAAGATAATGAACACTAAAACTGTGGTAACACATACTTATTTGAAGTTTATAAATAATAATTTGTTTTATTGATGAAGGATCTTTGGATGGAAGGTGGTTCATGACCATGAAGACTTCGGGAGGAGGTCTGGATTAGGTCTGAAATCGGGTTGTATGGTAGTTGGGGTGCTGGGTATTTTGGGGGAAAACCATTGGGAAATCTTCCCTGTACCAAATGTTTTGATAAACTGTTGGTATTTCTTAGAGAAAATAGTTATTTCCCAAAGGTTTTTTCAAACCTTTGTAAAATCGTAATAATATATACACATTGCCAATGGTTGGA
This sequence comes from Viscum album, assembly GCA_963277665.1. Taxonomy (NCBI): domain Eukaryota; kingdom Viridiplantae; phylum Streptophyta; class Magnoliopsida; order Santalales; family Viscaceae; genus Viscum; species Viscum album. The sequence continues at coordinate 183,303,750 of OY728163.1, read as the reverse complement.
ATAAACCATTGGAAAATAATGCTTCTTTTACACTATAGAAACAATATATTCTAAACATTTCTATATTAACATTAGGAAAACACCAGATTCAAGTAGTGTTTCCATAATATAATAGTAACTCATGATCTCAAAAATTTCTCTTAAAACTATCAAAATTTCTCAAGAATGTACTCAAGTTTATGTAACTTTTTTTAAAAACCATTAATAGGTATTTTAAGGATACATTATATATAAATCATTCCAAAATGGGTGGCCTCATAGGGTCCATGTGAACATGAAGGATTATAGTCTACCACTAACAATGTGAGAGGTGAAAAAAATGTATTCCACAAAATAAAGATCTTTCCATCACCCAATAACAAATGGAAACAATGTATGAATTACTCAAGTGTTAATGTCAGGGTATGGACTTGGTGTTTTGAATTCCTATATAATATGAATTCTTAAAATAAGTTCATAGGATCTACACTACTATATCATAACTAACATAAATTAGGGAAATATTTATCATTTTTAAATATGGATCCATCAATGTTTTTTTCTGTATGATTGGAAGATTAAATATTGATAAATTTATTCTTCGAAATGATTCTTCAATCTATTTTCACAATAGTTTCTATTTAAAATCCATAGGGGTATTTGGGGGCCAAAAATAATCTCTACACATAAATGAGGTCTATTTAGCACAAAGGGGGTAATATTTTGATGAATAAAATGAAAAATGATATTTTTATACGTTCCACATTAGGGACCCCTATATATGAAAATATAAGTCCATATTTTACTTTTCACGCTTAGCCTCAGAATCTTTCTTGAAAATGAATTCATGTGCATAGTTGTTCATGTATCAATGCATGTTGATGGATATTCATTGATGAATAAACATGTACTAAATGATCCTTCAAAAAGGGGTTCTCTTTCTTGAAAACAATTTTGGGAATAAATTATCATAAATTACTAGAATTATATAAAAACATTCTATTTAATATTTAACATATGTGAACTCAATGTTCTTAAATAATTCATACACAATCCATGATGTTTCAAACTAATTTTTTATTTCTTCATTTTACCTATGTTTTCTCATTACATGACATTCTAAAATCTGATTGTATTTGATTATTTATTGATAACAATTCAAGAATAATTTTCTCAATCCATTACCATGGGGAGGATGGTGATGATCGATAAAATCCACATTGACTAGATACAAAATTTATAATCTAAGAATTGATTTCTTTTAGTTCGCAGGGGATAATGTCTCTAATAATATTTATTATCAGAGTGGTATCATGCATATGGTTTTTGGATACTATATTAGGCACCCATTATGATACATGATAAAAGATTCAACTGTTCCGATGGATAAACTATTTTATAGTATTTATAGAGATAATATTTCATCAATTAATTTTTTAAAAATGATTCTAACAACACTAAAGATTATATCCTCATATATAAATTCATTAATCTAGTGGAAGTATGATGCGTACCAAAAATATGTGTTCATAGTTTTGGATGGGTTATAATGAATCTGACTGTAGACTAGAGGTTAAGCTAATGAATCAAGTTTGGAAGTCCACTTCAGATTAGATTTTTTATCAATTGGGTCTATACCTTTTTGGATCAATAGACCTACACATATATCCAAAAAGGGATGGTATTAGTTTTGTTTTAAGATTATCTCAGGGTTTTCTCCCTTCCCACATCCAAATAGTCATATTATCTCAATCCTTATTAAGGGATGGACACTTGAGGTAAAAACATTCAATTTTTTGTATGATGAAGTCTTAGTAAGCACCTCTATTATGTACACTAGTATAATATGTCCTATCATGGTATACATATACAATGACTTCATCACCCATACTTTGTATGGGAAAACACTAAGATAACCCCTACCCAACATGCAAGGGAATATTTGGATTTCATTGGGATGTTTTAGGTCAAGAACATCACTCGTAGATATATTTTCATGTTGGATTTTTGGTATAGTGTTTCACTATATGAAATATGTGGGAGAAAAACAGGCATTCCTCTTACCCCAGTCACATGACGCAAAAATCACACATTTTTAACTCTCAAAAACTATATGTGGCTTACTATAATGACAAGGGTTTACAGGTCACCCACCTGATCAAATGTTTGGTCTTCCTAATATCCTTTATCATGATATTTATTAGCATGTTCCTCCTCAAAGTGTGTGATACTCAAACCAAATTTATTTTTGGTATGATAAAGAGAGACTCAAAACAATAAAATTAACAGTTGATCAGGTTATTAGTTTTATTATTATCTGTGTTATTATAGTAGAATACGAACATCAATTGAGGGGAATCCTTATTCTGAATCGCCAATACCTTCCTAGAGTAGTGTGATTGGATCATGGCCCATATTGAGTCCACGAATTTCTAAATGAATATCCAATATTAAATTCTGACTTCATATCATCTCTACTAATCTTTTTTTAAGATAACCCATGTTTTCTATATTAGTGAGTCTTGGGGAATAATGTTATATTGTCAAAAAGAAGTTCATTTTTTCATCATAATAAACCCAAAAATATACTTTCATTGATGATGAAACTAGTATCCTCAAATCTGAAACATAAAAAAAATTAAAATATATTATAATTGAATCCATAGTTGATTTTTATATAATATGAGAATGATATTCACCTTTAAAATTTGTGTGTAATTCATATTGAATATGTTCCTTTCCTCTCCTCAAAATGTACATGATTTGTGACATCAAAGGGTTTTTTAACAGTAATGATATATACTAACATAAGAAAAGAAAAATACCCTTGTCAAACCCCCCCCCCCAACTAAAGTCACTATCAAGGAAATGAATAAATATGTCAATTTACAGTTTTATTCATACCCATATAAGAAATAGAATGATCAAGTACCACATTTTATGGGTCATAGAGAAACAAAAGGTGGAGAATCGCTTGAGAAAAATAATAGTTAAGGATACCAATAAAAAATATTCCTTTAATAAAAACCTCACAGGTATAAATTCTAAATTAATTATTGATGTATATAGATTATCACAGTTAGGTGAGTATGAAAACTACCCATCTGTAGATCACTATATAAGGTATATTTATAAAAGACTATAAAGAGTAGAACATGTGAAAGGGAACTCCATCTACAAAGGAGGCTTTGGATGTACTCATCACAGAAAAAATCATCATTAAAAGTTTAAATATCTAAAAAAACTCAATAATTTGTCATAAAATGATCATTCTTTGATGTAAAAGCATACTTTTGTGAACAGAAGGCCTATAACCACAAATTAAATAATTAACCTTTCACTCATAAAAATTTCAAGACCTATTTGTAATTGATCTAAGTAGTATATAATATAATTTTAATAAAATATTTTCTTGAGAATTGGTATGATTTATCCAAATTTTAATCTATCATTCCATCCTAAAATCTACCTCTAACTTTATTTATTATCTTTTCAATATCTAAATGCTTCCCAATCACCTAGGATATCATTAAAATATGTTTATTATTTTGTGAGTAGTGGTGTGGAAAATTATTTAGGAGCGTGGGTCTAGGAATAAGGCTCTTCACCACGTGAAGAGAACATACAAGCGGTGATCTCTAATCTAGAGAAATTATTTATAGAACATTATCTTGATGATCCTCCGACATAGTCATTATATATATAAATTAGTTAGAAAAAAACGGTGGTATGGCTCACCAAAGATCTGCACCCAACACATAGAAGAAAACAATATATTTGCATACTCACATTCAGAGTTTATTTTATAATGTTATGAGGATTCATCAGTTTTTTTAGTCTTCAGACAGAGCTTAACATGCGTATTTTTATCCTCTATATTTTAGTATATAAACCCTTAAATTCTTAAAAGTACCTATAGAGGAGTAATTATGGGTAAAAGGGTAGATAATCCCAATCTAATCATTGGTATATATGCATCAGACAATATTCTAGATGACCTTAGAGTGATGAATTTGATGGATATTGAAAAAATGTCTAATCATCCTTTATTCAAAGCCACAATTTCTATCTTCTCTCAATAGGATGGTTACTCACCCTTATGTTTTCATCACTTATCACTTATCCAGTTTTTCTAAATATGGTTGGTTTTCATATTTAGTCATTCCTTTTCATTCATAGGATGTTTCCAAATCAAAAAAGTCCTTCTTGACCAAAATCCCCATACGATGATTTATAACCATAGGAATATCCTTTTATTGTATCTTTTGATGAGGTGATAGTGGTTGATGAATATAAAATTCCAGTTAAAGCGGGTGAGTATCTATAAAATTTCACTATTTTGGTTTTCATCATGTATTAATGATATAATAATCTATTTTTTATTTCAATAGACCTGAAAAAATCCACAAATAACTAACATATCATTGATAAAATGTCTCATTCAGTATAAATTTTACAAACATGAGATTGTTTAGTTCCAAATAACTTAGGAGTTATTAGACAAGTGACCCCATAAATTATTTAATCTCAAGTTTTTTTGGTCCCTATAAATGATTCAAAATTAGATTTTATGAATTCCACACTCCAACAATACATATAGAAGATAATGTGGTGAATTATCTGGATTGTATCTCATGAAACTCTCCGAAGTGAAGTTGATAGTGAGACACAATGCCTATAACAAATTTTAATTATTACGGTATTTACAAGGTATGATTATCATGTATCAAATATAAGTTTGATAATGGTTATCTCAACTCAAGATATAATTAGTGAATGTTGGTCAAATATTATAGCTATAGAATCAAAATCATATTGTGTTAGTATTAGAATCATTGTGCATAGAGAATACTCCCAAATGCTGGGGTTACATCAAAGTGATATGATTGATTCATTAAGATGTATAATTTGGTGGATTAAAATTTCCAAGAGTTGTACACACTACGTGTGGAGTATGATACAAGAAAGAAAGAGGCATGAGAGGATCATGATTTTTTCAACAACCTACGATGTCAAGAAAGGATGTTGTTTGAAGATCATATTTACTGTGACCTAATACAGAGGTGTAAGATACAATTATAAGAGAAATATGTCATGATATTATTTAATTAGGTTATGAGATGATTCAAATTTGTTAATAATTGAATTATTAATTGTAATGGAATTTTATTTTAAACTTCCCCTATATATAATGTCTGAGAATCCAATTTTTGTATTCTCTCATATTTTCTTGATAAATGAGAAGAAATATATTTACATTTATTTTTATAAATTTTATATATCATCTTGGTTAGCAATACATGATAATATATAAAAATATTTGAAATTAATATCATTAATAAATAAACCATCTTGAACATTGTATGAAGAATGAGAGAGTTAGTTATAATCCCAAATAGATTTTCTAAATGATGATTTAACACCATGTCATCTGATCATTTACCCGCATATCGATATAGGTGGTCGAAATGTGGAGGGACATGTACAATAAACATAAACCCATGAGAGTCCATCACAGAGAGGTTTTTTTGGATTTTCTCTCCTCCTCAGTATATTGACATTCAAGTATATAGGAATACCATATTTTATGACATATGAACCATCACATTGATCCATGGTTGTCTCAATTGAGAAAAAATGGTTTTCCTCCTATATATGTTCTCTCGTATGGTTATATGCGAGCATCATATTATCGAATGTACATCAAAATTGTACATGATCCTACTGAGGGGCATCATTAATTCCACTGGGAAATTAGTTTATAAATTTATATACTTAAATTAAAATGTAGCTAACTATAAATTTTGTATATCAAACTAATGGACAAGACCAATCCCATAATAACATTAAATAAAATAAATTTAAATAATTAGGACATACTTGAAATATAGTTTGATCACTAACTATATCACATAAAAATACCAAGGATGTAATGAGTGTATCAAGAATTTTTAATTTTAGGTTTATATACTAATAAATTATAAAAATGATAATGTCATGAATAATGTCATTAGAATCATGTTCTAGTTAACATCCTCGTGATATAATCACCCTAAATCCAAATGATACCCCTTTCCCCACTCAAATACTCATTTAAATTTATTATATAGGTACCAAATAATTCTTACACATAATGAAAGTACTGACCCAATGGTCATGGTGACCACCACACATTGTAATTCACCCAAGAATTAGCGCTCCCAAACTAAGGAAAATGGACATGCAAAATAAAAAATTGATAGATATAGAATAATATATTGAATTTGAATTACCTTTTCAAAATATATTTGTGGACTAATATTTTTATTAAAACAAACCACTTAAATTAAAAAAATCGACAGAAAAAGTCTAGCCACTCATGGTTTCCATGTTAGGGTGAATAAAAAGAAGAACTAACCTAAAATGTATAATTGAATAACTACTATAGTGGAACACATCCCTTCAATAGTGGACCCCCTTTAAATAACACCCCAACCATTAATTAATAGATGGAATCCCTTTTTGATTACTATGTATTTTTTTCAAATATTTTTTATTTTCCCAATCTTTCTTATTCTTTTAAAACCCTTTAAAAATATTTCTCTACCCTTATGGATTCTCCACTAAATCCCCCCTTAAATGATATATCATTTATCCATGGTAGAGAAAAGGGATTTTACAAATCTGAGCATGCACATATCTATAATTTTAACTCATCATATTTTTCATTGAAACAACATGAAAAAAATCACTTTATAACTTCTTTAAAATAAGATTCCCATATTTCATAAGGGAATAATTCAATGTTATGATTTAACTATGGTAGTTATCTAATATGTCGTCTGTATATCTATATGGAATTGAAAATTGATCCTATTGTATTTACCAAATCGTGGATGATTCATAGACCACCAACAATGGTTATAAAAAACTCATAGTTCAAACTCTGTCTATGCTAGTATCACACCCAATATGACTTAGGATTTTTTTCTGAGAAGTTGTAATAATCCAATTTTCTTCAAATTATTCACTATGGTTGAAGATAAATAATATTGTGTACATTCCATAAAGCCATAAATAATCTCATCCATAATCTTTATATGGTCTCCATGACATTTCTGAAGGATGTGACACTACAATAATCAACTTTATCATTATTTGAATCCATGGAAAATTTAAATCTCTAATGGCATGGAATAATAACTATAAAAAATACCTAGAACCCCTATTCTTTAAAATCAATGAAAAGTTTCCATGGTGAAAAATATATTTTGAATCGATTGATACTCAATGTTAGTGAATAATACATTGTAGCATAGATGATCGAGAAGCTAACTTGAATATTACAACACCATCCATAATCTTCTACAATGCAGAATCGGGATTGTGGTGATTCTATGGTAAATACTATATCAACTATCATAAATGAACATAATTTTGTATATTGTTTAGTGTTTCTTGATAAGGAACAATAATTACACACAGGGAATAAATTGTATTAACTATATGAAGTAGATCTATTTCAATTTGGTCATAGTACCCGAGGCACTTTCGTTAACCCCCATTAAATCTCCTGAGGGGAGGTCTCTAGTTAAAATAAAACATAGTTTTATTAGAATCATATAACAATCTGTTATGAGAGATAAGGGAACCTATACCACAAATAGGACTCACCCTTAACGATGTTATCACCCACCCCTTTGAATAGACCATACCCCTATGCGTTGGCTCATATATTCTTCTATGTACACACAATGTGTAAGATTTTATCTATACATTTCCCCATGAATCCCTATCTCCCAATGGGGTTCTTGGTTAGGATTCCCCATAAGGTTCCCTTATTGAATTATTCAGCTGGTTGAGAGTTTTTTATTGGATTTTTTAGAAAATCCCCCCTTCAATTTCATTTTTCATTTCACCATTCACAACAAAACTTCCATTTTTACAATCCTTCTATAAAATTATATGAACAAATTATTTCCTTTTAGTTTGTTAAATATCAATCTCAAAATTTTAATTTTCCATGAATGTAATAAAAATGATAAATTTGTAGTCTATAAAAATTAAATTACGAAATTAATGATATAAAATTTTAAAAAAATGTATTCATAAATATTATTAATAAAATCCAACAAATGTTGAAAATTACTGTTCTAGAGCATGCATCATAACAATGATTACAAAAGGCCACCCATAATACCAATTATTTAATTCAATGTAACAATAAAATATAATAATTTAAGGTGAAATAACATTATTGAATCTCAAAAGAAATATCTTTTGAATACCCATTATTTAAAAAAAATCATCGATAATGTATTTTACATTCCCCATTGAAATTGGTGTATATATTCCTAAATTCCATTAAATGTTAATAACTAATTATTAGTAATCATACTCCTCATGATTTACCTCAATTTTCGTTTTTCCACTCATCCTTAAATGTTAATATTTATGTATATTTTTTCTCATATATTTAATTTATAAACCATGTTATATTCTTTGATTGGATCTAAAATATATACTTTATAGAGGAAAAGAATATAATCAATCTCGAGAACCTGAATTTAGACTCGAATCACTCTAGGGTTAATGGGTTGGTAATTATTGTTGTAAAAATAATTAAAATATAAAAATGATATTTTTATTCGAATGTATACCACAAGATAATCAGTATCAACTTAACGGAAGACACCACTAAGAAATAAAATCTTCTTAAAAACCATAAAATCAAAGTAATTTCATAAAAATAATGATTTCATAATGAATGATACCTTATTTTTCACCTTTTTTTAAGTTTGATCTTATGATAAGTATGAAATCCTCCACCTAACCCCAAATGTTGAATATTGTTGGTCAAGTAATAGTGATTTTTGACCCCCTAAAGAAGAAACATGTTCCCCATATTTTTCCAAACTTTTTATGTTTTTGTTTGTTTTTCAATTTAATTTTTTGACTGTTAAATAATAAATATGAATGAGTGGAAATCATGATCATATTACCCAACCCATAAAAATTCCTACATATTCGCTCAATTAAATATATACCCTTCCACCATGGAAAACCTCTCTCACACACTTTTACATTTCAAAAACATGAAAAATAAATAGAATAGGGAAATAAAGGTTAAAATGGGTTTTTAATGTGGTGAAGTTTTAATAAAGGTAATTTATGTATTTAATGGGATTAAAGTACGAAAATGTAATGTTGGGAATAAATGATAAAGGATAAATCAAATAAAATTTCTGTAATAATATTAAATGGACTCTGTACATTAATAAATTAATCTAGATTCAATGCATGTTCTAGTAAGTGACATGACCTAAAATACCAGTCATGAATATACTCATGAAATACTAGAATTATTAGTTTATAATACTCTTAAGAATTGGAGTATGTGACCTAATATATAATTAAACATGAAATAATTATTAATAAGAAATTGATAACATGAAATTTAGAAAATCAATGCATGATACATGTTTAGGAAATTTCATTTACATTAATCATAAAGTCTCATAAAATCATATTCAATCAAATAAATAATCAAATATTTTTCTATAATAATCTTACCCGCTATGGTAACAATTTAATAATATTAATGATAAAATTGAAAACACAGAATCATGGGATTCCAAAGTAATCATTTATTTTAGATCAAAATTATAGAAATTAAATAGATTGTTTAACAAAATATTCAATTAAAATAGATTATAAATGAAAAGAATTAAATGGGAGTATAACTGAATACTGAATTTAAAAATCATAATGACCTTTCTACAATGAATATCCATTTCCATTTTTATTTAAAAATGACTTGGTCATTTTCCCTTCAAATATTAAAGATCTAAAAATCAATACTAAAATTATAGAACACAATAAAAATTCCCAAGTAAGACTAAAATTATTAAGTATTTTACTACATAATGAAAATATAATTTAAATTACCTAAATAATATTTCCTAAAATAAAAAAAGTCATAAAACATTGGTATTGACATCACAAAGATACTCTTATTAAGTTCATAATTCTGAAACATACGTTTTTGGTCACATTATATGAGTATTGAAATGAGATATCTATCTAAGATTTATGAAATTATAATATTTTCAATAATCTAAGAAATCTCTTCGCATTTTCCATAAAAAACACTAAATAGTTTATTGAGTTGGGCACCATGTAGTGGGCCAATCTAGAAATATTAATTCCTTGATTATACATACTTGGTAAAAGTAATTATTCTCATCAACATAGGGTTTCACATCCACAAATTATTTATTCAACATTTAATTCCAACATCCATATTATCCTCTCTTTTTTGTTTCTTACTGACTACATCTTTCTCCATAAAATCCTCCATAGTAACCTGTTTTAGGGTGTTTTTTAGAGAAATTTGAAATTAATAATCATAGTAATGAGTTTTCTCATTTCTAGGATTAAACTCAGCTACAATTTTAGATGTCTCGTGAAGTTTTATATCAAAATTAAGATCTTATTTGGATTTCTATTTGGACTATTCATGTTCTCAAGCCTTAAATTCCTATAATTTAAACCCCTCCTTGAATGTTAATTTTATTATTTGAATATTTTCTTAAAAACATAGTGTCTATTATAGTAACCATGATTTTATATGATGATCCCATACTTGAATTTGGATACTAAATTTGCGTATATCAATATTTTGTGGTAAATTTGAAAGAATAATCATAAATAAGATGTGTTCAATCATGATTTCCTTCCCCTGAAATCCAAAAACAAAAACAAAAAATTCATAAATTATAAAAAAAAATGAAAAATAATCAAACATAAAATTATAAAATATAATGTTTGGGTATGGTTGTGTCCTAACAACCAAATTAAAGAGATGTATTCTTTAAAAATGCTTCCAAAAACATTATCATCTCAATGGTCATTTTTAGATTCACAAGAAAATTAGTTTATAATTTTTTATACTTTTACAATCAACCATAATACTACACTTATATTATTGCTAATAATATCCAAATTTCAATCTAATAAGAACTATGAATAACTTATAATTTAATAGTTATGTCGAACCAGCTACATAGATTGAAAAATAACTATCTAGCCCAAATATTACCATGGATTATATGAGAGTAAATAGAATTTTTAATTTCTGGTTCATGGAAAAATAAATTAGGAATATATGATGATATGCATGATGTTTTCAAAATCAGCTTCTATTAATCCCAATATCAGATATAATATTTCCCTACACTAATGAAATTTATTTAACCTCTTGTATTTTCTTTTAAAAAAAATTATATATACCCAACACCATATTTAAACATTAATCAAGAAATAAACCATTTTTCATATTTCCGTACATTATAACTAACACTATAATTCACCATATAAAACTATACGAATGGTAATTATCAATAATAAGATAGATATATTCAAAAGAATATACTCAAAGTGAATTCCCTTTAAAAACCCAATAAAATAATTGTCCTTAGATTAAAAAAATAATTCTATATTAAAAACAAGAATGTAAAAATTTAACCCTCTCATGGATAGAATGAGACGGTAGAGAATAAAAAATCCTAATGCACAATAAAGCATAGTGTATCTCTTAGTGATGAAAAAAATCCCTTCTAATATTCACCACCTTTACATAAAATTCTTTCATTTCATTTATAGACTGCATCCTTTTTTAGATAACTCTAAATTCATATCATCAAATATTTTTCATCATATTTATATCTCATCATCATTAAACTCCCTTTAAATGTAGTGAACTACTCTCATTGATTCTCCTCTTAACCCCCCCCCCCCCCCCATAATATTATATATTATTAATCTATATGAGATAAAGTAGTCCCACTAAATCTATATATCTTTTATTTCTTCAATATATTTTTATATTTTTTGAAATATATTTACCTTTAAATTTTACACCATATAGCTTTATCACCAATAGTTATAACCCTCCTCTAACATGAATGTAAATTTCTAGAATATTCTATAGAACCCACAAGAAATAATCTACATAAAATATCCTTAAAATAGGTTTTAGTTGTGTTCCTAAGAAAATAATCTTAGCCATTGAAATTAGAACAAAAGATATGTAATATGTTTCATAGACAGAAAAAATTGGTTCTATCCTCATAATCATGTATTTTTTCAAACATTTCACTATATGGAATCATCATATGCATCCAAACATAGATAACACTAAATTCTTTTTTCAAGATTCATTTCATCTAGTATCGTGAACTCTAAAATGTATGTGTTATGGTTATGTTTCAATGGTATATTATTATTCACATTTTATAATATGGTTAAGGAAAATCATAATATAATATCTTACCTTCAGTAATAAAAATTATAAACAGTGTTATTTTGAGGGTCTCCACTATGTAGCTAAATGATATGTCATCGCCTTCATAAAATGAACATTCATTTGAATCCATAACATAGAAAAACCTCTAATGGTGTATCCACCTACCTTTTTATAAATCCAATCTGAACTACATAATTTTTATCATATTAAAATATTCATTTTTCATCAATGATAACCAAACTATATCTATTTTATGTATGTGAGAATCAACACATTGCATGGATGACCACAATGCCTACATGAACATTGCATCACCCTCCAATAATATAAATAGTGTAAAAAAGAATATGACAAGTCCATTATTAAAAATATATTCCATCCCTAATATCTATTTAATGGGCATGGTGGGTTCTGAGGTGTAGTATTGGTCATGATAGCAGAACAAGTGTGTCTTAGGTATAAGGCATATGCCCCAACTAAAGTATCATAGACTTTGTAAGTCTGTAATACCCTAGACACATTCTATTTCCCACATTGAAACTCCATAGGGATTTTATCTTCTCAATAAAAAATTATGTTTTATTAGTGGATGAAAATAAGTAGGTATGGGAATTGAGGGACTCCAAATCGCTATTAGTCCTGAGGCCCCAAAGATATTCTCTCCACACTGTCTCACAAACCTAACCCCAACCATTGATTCACCTAAGCTCAAATGTGAATTACATTTGAAAATATTTTACCATTGTTTTTCTATGATTCCAACACACCCTACGGTGTGATTTTATTGATTTCACTCTTCGGGTGTTTATGAGTCTTTATACCACCATTTTAGTTTTGTCCCATCATTTTATTCTTATTCTAGTTCCCATTAATTTTAAATTTCCTTTTTTCGTACAACAAAAATCCACGATAAAAATAATTCTTTAAAATGCTATTAATTTTTATATTTTTTATTCAAACTCAATATTCAAATATAATGTTCAAAAAAAAGTAGTAAAAATTATTTAGTGTGAAATCCTTCAGAATTAATTTCATAAATAAAGAAAATTAAAAATAATGAATGTATACATAGAAGTTATTAATCCGTGCACTATACTTATTTCATTCAGATATGTAACATGAGTTTCATTTTAGGATGGAAATAATTGTAAGGACCAAGACCCCAGTTTCCTGGAACCCATTTCTTGCTTTATTAAATTAGTAAGATTACATGGAATCTGAAACTAAATTACTGAATAGTTTATTATCATTATAAAACTAGATACATAAAAAAAATTTACATTACAACATGAAATGAAAAATAATATATATATTATATTCAAAACATACATAACTCCAAGATTTTCCACGCATGTAATTTATAATATTCATCATCATATCCTTGGAAAAATGAAACATAGGAAATGGGTGAGCTCAGATTCTCTATAAGGTTAATTAATAAAGTAGAATTTATCATATAAATAAACATAAGGCATTGTGAATAACAAAAATAAACACGTTCCATTAATAGTAAACATGAGCATAATATTATAGGATAGGACATAAGTAATAAATCCATATAAATGATAAAAAAGAATGAACCTTATACATGAATAATCTATTTGTCAAATATCACATGGTTTATCAATTTATTTATATTATAATGAGGGAACACATAACGATGGACATCTGAAAATAATATGTCAAGGCCTCAACAAAAACCCAATTCTAACTATTCTCATGAGACCTACTGATGAAATATGGGGATATATTGGGTCACACCTTTCACTTGTTATATCCAATGACTTCCTCATAATAAATGTGATAAATATAAAAAACATGGACATATGACCTGCATATATCTTTCTACAATTTTTATACATAATCACTAACTAGTTTGAATAGCATGGTGAATAGTATCAAGATAGAACATCTATAATCAGATAAGTCATACACCATAAAATAACATATGGTAGATGTAAATAGTAAGTTATAAATCAAAATAAAGTAAAATATTCAATAGAGGATTTTTAGAAGATGAAAATACTCTAAAAAATCATTGATTAATTCTGTAAAGAAATAACCCTTTTTATTTGCAATGAAGTGTTCTTTTGGAAAATTCATTTTTTTATCATAATTTTTTGCATGAAAGCAGTAATGGAAAATTTTACTTTTTCATGAAAAATTTTTTGTTTTTATAAAAATAATTTTATCATAAATTTTATTATGTATGGTACTTTTAAATGTGTATGAAATCTAGAGGTTCCCTTTTATCAGGCTCATGCGTCATGAATAATTGAAAATGGAACCATGAAAAAAACAAGGATTTGTTATAAATGATGGTTGAACTGATCTATAAAAATTATTTTGGAATTTCTATAAAAAATTTATAATAGTTATAAAATATAATGAAGAATTACATTGGATTATAAATGAAGAAATTATAACCAGAATGAAACTGGGGGTTTGGGAAGAAACCCCTTACCATATGTCAGAATGTTTTTTGAACTTGACCTTAACATCTTGGATAGTCAAATTAAATATATTAATTAATTAATTCAGAAAATTATATTAGTTTTGTTATTTATTATATTTTTATTAAATTCATTTATTTCATTTTTGATGAGTTATGAGATACAATTTTGTTACTTGGGAGCATTCATTTCCTTGGTATTCATGATCGATATACTTGTATATGTCAATGGAAGTTCATATAGAATGGGTAAAATTCTATAGAGTTTAATTTATATGATATTATTAAACTTATGGAATTGTAAATTCTTATATATTTCATTTTATTATATGTTATGATTATGAATAATTAGATAATACATTTACTGATAATTGATTACATTACTATGACAGTTATTGACCATAACAAACTCATTTTGATTTATCATTTAGTATTATATAAACATGATAAATTATGAACATAAGAAAGGATTTAATGTGTATATTATATTCTTTTTTACCAATATAAATGGTATCATTACTATCCCTGAAAGGATTAATTGAATAATGAATATACATCTTCCATGAAGGTTGTAAATGACCACCTCTCGGATAATGATATCATTTTTAAAATAAAATATGGTGATAAATGAGTTTCCATAATGGTATTCAATAAAAATGACATCATTATAGTATATATATGATACTGGAGAAATCGTTCTCATTTGGATAGAGGAGGAGAGGAGAGAATTGTAAAAGAAAAAAACATGAAAGAAACCAAAAAGGATGAGGATGAGGATTTTACATCTTGAATACACTTCCTTGATAACCTCATTTAGGGGATTAGATTTGTACAATTGACGATACCAACAGTTCTGGGACTTGGGGGAGAGGATTGGGAATTTTATTGGGATGAAATTTTATAGGGATCAGTGATTTAAAGGTGTGAGGAGAAGTGGTGGTGAGGGGTGGTATTTATAGTGGATGACAAGGGTGAATTTTCATTATTTTATTCATTATTTTATTATTTTTCTCAAGAAAACCAATTATTATTATTATTATGACTATATATTAATAAGTGCATGTGATTTCAAACCATGTGTTCTTACGTCATCGAAACATCACCTATAACTTAATAAAAATTTTATTTATCATTTATTGTAAATTAAAATATTTTACTATTCAACAAAATTTCCTGTATTTTTTAAAAAACAAAAATATTTACCCAAACCAAATTTAAAAATTTTAGAATTAAGAAAATGAAGTCTATTTTATGAAAATTATTTTATAAATATTAGAAATTTAATTTTTTATTCATGTCATCATTTACTTGAAAAATACAGATTTTAAATTTATAACTACTTTTATAAAAAATTTAAAAATTGACAATGGTATCATAAAATAATCCTAAAATAATAAAAAAATGAATTTTATTTTATGAATGAATTTTTAAAAAATTTATTTTCTTTTAAATCACTTTATTTATTATAAAATTGCAATTAAATATTTATTACATAGAAAAAACCTAAACATTTAATTTAATAATTATTTAAATATTCATTTACTTATAAAGTGATATAATTTTCTGATACATTCATTAATAAGGTGCCTAAATTTTATTTATACTTTTCTAGAAGATGTTACTATTCACTGATCTATTTCACTATTCATATCAGTCATATTACTATCGCTAAGATCAAGTTACTATTTCATTATATTAGTTCTTCAACATCTAGAAATACCTCTTAATTCAATCCTTATTCATTTATGATGTTTTTATTTTGTTCTATATGTCATTTTATGTTATTTATACTATATAAACATATGAAAAGAAATTTCATTGATAGTGTTCTGGGTCGTTACATTCACCCCTCCTACCAAAAACTTACTCCTCAAAATTTCTAGATTGTCACCCACATAAAGATTTTGGTATTTCTTCCTCATAATTTCCCTAGGTTCCCACGTCGTTGCTTCACTTTTATGGGTTTTCCGAAGTAAATTTACCAAATGAGTCATCTGATTCCACAAAACATATTCTTTAGTGTCTATGATATGTATATGATCATTACAGTAAGATAAGACATGTTCCAATTATATTCCTTTATAAGTGATTACATTATTTTTGTCTAGCATATACTTACATAACAAGGAGATTTGGGACACATTGTGTACCTTTGTAAGGCTTGGCAGAATTTCCAAATGATAATCCAATGCATTGGTTCTCTCCATAATTTCAAAAGCACTAATGTACAAGGGGTTTAAGATTATTTCTATCCAAATCATAAAACCCCCTACCTTCGAGATACTTTCAATAAAACATGATCTCCCAATTTAATTTAAAAATTCATCCTTATATTATCATCATATCAATTTTTCCAACATTCAGAATCTTTGATATGGGATTGAATAGTATTTACCTTTTCTATTTTTTCACCTCAAGCTCTGGGACTACAAGTTTTATTTCCCCATCATCATCCCAACAAGTTGGTGTAGGACATCTCTTTCCATAAAATTCTTCATATTGCATCATATGAGTAATAGAATGGAAACTATTATATTATGAAAAAATATACCAAAGAATAATAATGATCCCACATACCATGAATGTTGAGGGAGAATGATCTTAACATGTCTTCTAATTCTTAAATGGTCCCTTTGGATTTCTTTTAAATTTGATGGTGATAAGAAGTACTTAAATGAATCGCAATATCCAAATATTTCTGAATAATTTTCCATAATTTCAATGTAAATCTTGGATCCTGACTAGACACAATAGAAATAGGTGCTCCATGATATTTTATAACTTCATTAATATAAATATTTGTAAGTAACTCTAGTGTAAAATCCTCCCTTATAGAGATGAAATGTGTAGATTTGGCATGTAAATCTATAATCGATGATATTTCATCATTCATTCTTGGGTATTTTGGTAATCTAGTGGTAAAATCCATAGGGATGTCATCCCATTTACATGTAGGAATAGGTAGTGGTTACATGACACCTATAGGATGTTGTATTTTATCCATCACATAATGATGGACTAAACATATTTTTACATAATAAGAAATTTCCTACTTCATATTATCCCAGCATAAATATTTATTAATATCTATATACATCGTAGTGATACCATGGTGTATTGAAAAAATTGTGCAATCGTTGTCATGCAATAAATCCCTTTTAGCTTGGGTAAAGTTGAAACACATATCCTCCTCCAAAACATTACAAATACATCCTCTCACACGATGTCTAGAAACATTCCATCAATCAAAGTTTTAATTTAATTTGAATATTCTCATAATCACAATGTGGGCTTTCAATTCATTCCAATTAATATGTTTGGGAAACCAGTTCAAAAAATAATGACGTATCACCTTCCTTGATAATTTCTATATCAATATTTTTTATATCTATGTACACAAGGTCCTTATCAATCCCCATTTCATTCATAACTCCATAATCCTTTTTTTAAAAGGCCTCTGCTAGCATTTTCAGCTTTACATGGTGGTATTGTATTGAACAATAATAATCATGTAGAAGCTCGTTCCATCACATTTTCTTCATGTTGAGTTCATTCTGTGAGAAGATATATTTCAAAATCTTTTGATCCATATATATCTTACATCATTCACTATGGAGATATTGTCTCCATATATTCATATAAATTATTATAGCTGCTAACTCAATATCATGATCTAGGAAGTTATGTTCATGGGTTTTAAACAGCCATGAGGCATACGAAATAATTCTATCATTATGCATAAGGACACAACCATGTACTTCCATCTATTCTTCATTGTAAATCACAAACCCACCATTTCTTGATGGTAGAGTCAAGAGTGGATAATTCACTAACCTCGTCATCTATTAATAAAAACATTCTTTACATTATTTTTTATATTTGAACATAACCCTTTTATGAGTAATCTTAGTTCATGAGTTATCTAGTCTGATGATGTTCTGAATGAAATGTGGATAATAAACTGAAAAACAATTAATCTACGTACCTTGATTATGTTCATTGGTGTAGGTCATTCTGGAACCGCCTTTATATTTGATGGATCAACTGAGATTCCATTTTTTGGGACAATATGACACCGAAATGAAATAGACTAAATAAAAAATTCACACTTTCTAAACAACCCATACAATTCATTTCTTCATAGTGTCTTCAGAACAATATATTAGTGATTATCATAGTCTTCGTAGAATTTGGAGGAGAAAAAGTAATCAACATGTTCCTTGAAAACTCAGTACATTAGATTCATGAAAATATAGTGTTCATTAGTCCGTCCAAATGGAATAACTCTACACTCATAATGCCCCTACCTGATTCAAAATTCTATCTTGGTAATATCATCCTTCCTAACATGAAACTCATGATATCCATATAGAATGTAAATCTTTGTAAAATATTGATATCTATGAAGTTGATAGAATTAATCATCAATATAGGGGAGGGTATATTTGTTCATTATTGTAATAGCATTGATATCTATATAGTCATTTCAAAGCCTCATGGATCCATATTTCATCTTGATAGATAGAACATGGGCTCCCATGATGAAACAATGGGGTAGATAAATCCTATATCACTCCATTCCTCTAGTTATTTCCTCATTTATATTTATTCCATCGGGGAAATTCTTCAAGGAGTATTTGATATAGTTTGTAAACCTAGAATTAAATCAATATAGAACTTAACATCCCCCTCTGGAGGATTTCCAGGTAAATCCAATGGAAATAAAACAATATATTATTGCACAATAGGTACATCCTCAATTTGAAGATTAAATTACTCACTCATAGATATTGCGATCTCTTCCTCCGCAATAATTTCATTCAATAGTGATACTGAGGTGGATATAGATAAGAATCAGATGGTGTTGTTTTTTATCTTCATAAAATGGATTTTATACCTTCCATATAAATCATAATGTCCTTCTTCTTGCAATATATTTTTGCATCATATTTTTAAATAAAATCTATACCGAGGATTGCATAAAACTGAGCAATAGTTATAATGATAAAATCATCAGATAAAGAACATCTATATATAATAATAGGAACTACATGGCACATCTTGGATGCAATGAGACTTCCCTTAGGGGTTTTGACTGAAAACTCCTTTGTTAATGATAATTGAAAATATCAAATTATTAATGAAAACTGGGAATATATAATGAACTTTGATAATCTATAATCAAAAAAATTCATTGGATATGTTTTTTTAAATGGTTAAAGTACCCACCATCACTTCATTAGGAACATAAACCATAGTAGTTTTGAAGGTATAATCATGTCATTACTCATGTGTCCTTTAATGTCAATGGTTTCCATGATGATTTGGAAAATTATTTTCATAGTTTCCCATCTCCCAACCATTATAGCATTGAAAATTGGAAGCTTCGTTCATTACCTTACAATTATGGGATTAGTGGATATTTTCTCCACCCTTGTAATAGACTTTTTTTTATTTTTAAACAGGCTCAAGGTTGTTTTCTTCCACAAGTATCACATTTTGGACAACTCCCTTTTTTATTCTTCACTTTATATATTATTTACTTCACCACCCTCTTCATCTCTTCTTCTCCCATAATGTAATAAAAAAAACAAGAAATATTTTTCTATATTCATATCAGAAGATTTTTTATCTTCGTACAATGTGAAATTTTGAGATACTAGTGACCTTTTGAGGAATGGTTTTAAACCATAAAATAATCCATCAATCTTCCTCCATGGATTTCTTATGTATTTTGAGGTGTTACATTCTAACCCTATAAAGTTGAATTCATACTAGAATCTTTTTCATGCTCCTTTTACCTCAGATTCCATAATTTCCTTTCCATATTCTCAAGTTGTTTGTGTGGAAAATATTTTTCTAGTAAAATTTTATTAAAATACCTCCATTGTATATTTTTAATATATTTCTCTTCATTTTTTTAATTAGTGATCACCATTGATCCAAATTACCCAATAGGTGAAAAAAAATCCATGACAACCTTGAACCTTTTGTTACTTCCCAAGGTGAGAAATATATTCCCCTTGGAACTCATCTACTGCTCAGCTAAAAATTGTTTGGTAGTCCCATTGAATGAAAGAGGTTGTTGTTGTATAAAGTGGTTTAATATTGATCCTACATGATTTAGATTTCGGTTCTCCATATGGGTAAGTTTATTATTCATAACCTGATCCATCTATCCTAGTATATTTATAAGTTTCTCAACACCAGTCGCATCCCCAATAACGAAATCATTATCATATATTGGAGAGAAATCCATACATGGGATACATACATTGATATGGAATCAATTTCTTCCACTAGTACCCATTTCAAAATAATGTAATATAGTATATTAGGTTATTAATTAGAATTTACAGTCTCAAAAATGAAAAACACATAAAATAAATTTACTTTTTATTCATATCTAGTATCACAATCAAAAGAATGGTTTATTTGGGGTCATATTTAATTTTAAATCCCTCACAAAACTTTGTAATAAAAATGTGACATATCCAAAGCATTTCTCTCAAGAGTGTCACACCATGTGCGCAACAAGTCCCATTTTTTTGTACTAGGTTACCCCGATTTAGGCTCAGAACACCCTGTAAAAGTCATTACCCATAGGTACATATTTTCCAGAACCACATACACTTGTATTATCTAAACATGGATTTATTTATAGGAAGATCCACATAATTTATACCTTAAAAAAATTCTTTTATGTTCTTAAATTATTTTCTTCAAAGTCTATCTTAGGGTTATGTTCTCTAATATATGTTATCTAAATCTATATTCTATGGTTTCTACTAAAATTACTTTAATAATAATGTAAGGACCATGTCCCTAGTTTCCAGAGCTAGTTCCTTATTTAATTACATTTGTAATATTACAAAGAAACACATCCCTTATTATTGAATACATTACTATAATTGGAAAACTAGATATTTACAAAATTGTTACATTGCAACAAGAAATGAAAAAAAAATATAGAAATTCCATTTGGATCATCCATAACTCCTAGATAATCCCTAAATTCCATTCATTACATTATTCATTTCCTTATAGGGAAAAATAAAACAAAATAAAGGGGTGAGGTTAGATTGTAATCATGGATTTTCCATGTAATTTATTTTAAATTATATCGAATTATTTCAAGGCCACACGCTCTGATGACATGTGATTCTATGGCCCGGTGAGCCTGAAACCAAATTTTGAACATTTTTTAGTTCACATAAGTAATGGTGGGAGTGTGTTTTTATATAATTCGAACCGGTGATCAGACCAAAAATCCAAGGGCCCTAATTAACATGGAATGCTAGGATCATCCTAGAAAAGATTGAACATTGACTGACAATGGTTAGGTAGAAATTTTATTTTCTGAAAATTTTGGAAAATAATAAAATTACTGAAAAATGTTGTTTTTTATTTTTTCTCAAATATTCAGTGGAGGATGGCAATGTTGTGGTTCGACATAGAGGTGGTGACATGGCACATCAAAAGAAACCCGTAATGGCACTTTTTTCAAGCATAATATCTACGTTGATCCATAAATGAAATAGTGTAACTAAAACATTATGACATTCTTTATTTTAATATCACCTTTGGGAACTCGGTTGGTGGAATTTCTTCCATTGAAGAACATGGAATCTCTCTCACCCTTTCCCTCTGACAAAAAATGCTATAGATGAACACTGACATGGAAGATTTGGGAAATGATGAATGGAGACAAATGCCATTGGAGAGAGGATCAAAGACATATCAAAGCTTCATCCCTTTTCAGTGATGGATCCTACAACCAGGTAAGGGTTATGCTTTCTTTGTGATAGTTATTGGTTCCCCATTCTTCATTTTAAAAAAATGAACATAGATCAACCCCTGAACAGGTTGATCCACTGATCTTGTGTTCATATGGGTGGGTTGTAAAATTCTAGGATATGAAAGGTGGGGTATATTAATTTGTTGAAATCCCAAATCTCCCTTGATTATACACATCTAATTCGGAGGGTTTCGTCCAACATGAACAAGTCCCAAGTACCTCCACCTTGCATTTTCATGTTCATTCTTCATGGAAGAATTCTCAAAATGGTGGCATTGTGACTTTGAGGGTGTCGTAGTGAAGGAGGAATCCCTATGGTTCTGTAGGTGCATAAGATTTGAGAAATAGACCCCTTTGGAACCCTGATGGCCCAATGATGGAACAGATGGTGAAATCCACCGGCGGAGGAAGGCGGTGCACCTATTTGGGCGCCGCGGCGGCATGAAATGTAGCCCTAACTAGAGCCACATTGAGGTTCGGCACGCGTACGGGCCGCTCGAGTGCGATGGAGGCACGTTGTCCGTCGACCGCGAGTGGGTGTAATCGTCGGTTCCTACTGTATGTGCTAGAAAAATATGGTTCACTACATGCATTGGTTGACCTGAGGTGGCGGAACCAGCTGGAATCTCCTATTGAGGAACCGGATGTAGCAAAGCTACGTCTGTGCTGGAAGAACCTACCCTTTTTAGAGGGCCGAGCAGCCCATGTGGACCGGACCTGCGCTGGGGGACAAGCCTTCCCTACAAGGCTGGGCCAGCCCTACCTTGTTGGGCCAGACCTGCAGGCCAACTGGCTAGACCCTTGTGGAATGGATCAGGATCGGGCTGGATTCAGGACAAATCAGCCCATGTTTCACTAAAACACTTGAAACTAACAGACTGAGCATCTGATAGACGGGCCATCTACGTCATTGGGACCAGCAAGATGGGGTGGTTCTTCTAAGATAAACTATGTGAGTTTTGGACGAAGTTGGAGTCTAACCAAGTTGGATCATGCTCAAATCCAACCAGGCCCTTTTTACAAAGAAATCTCATATCTTATAAACTAGAAGTCCGTTCGACGTGCCGTATGTTGCGTTGGGACCCTTATTATGAGATGGTCCGTTGGGTTACTCTATGTGGGAACTCACATAGGATTATGTACAACTGACTTATTGAGGAGAAAATCCTCCTAGAATCATGTGCACTAAGTGTGAGAATCCAATGGCTCGCTGTAACATCAGGAATGTAGAGGGACCCTTTGTGGATCATCAACAGAGCGACCCTTCATAGATCAGCATGAGAGCGACCCTTCGCAGATTAGCTGTATCACGACCCGATGTGGACCAACCATTGAGAGACCCATTGTTGATCAATAATGGAGTGACCCTTTATGGATCATCATGAGAGAGACCATGTGTGGATCAGCATTAGAGAGACCCTTCGTGGATCGTCATGAGAGTGACCCTTTGTGGATCAGCATCAGAGTAAACCTTTGTGGATCAGTAGTAGAGATACGCTATGTGTATCAATAAGATATCCTCTCAATATAATAATATAATCTAGCTTGACGTCTAACCATCATTACTTTTGAACGTAATTTATACCTGGTGTGACCTGTGTCTTTTGCTTTATGCTTCACTATGAGATCTTGCTTTGTGGTATTTTCCTTTGTGGATTTTTGTGAGACCCGAGTGGGTCTTAGGGTCCCTACTGAGTATTGTTATACTCACCCCTACATAGGCTTCGCCCACATCTATTGTGTCTTGTGAAGATGAGATACAACACGTACTGGGACTTTGGGGTGCCAGGTCTAGACCGTGATCAGAGGTGGATCGATAGAGGTTGTTTGTTACATTGTATACTGATAGTGATATGTAACTACCATTTAGGTAATATCCTTTGAGGACGAACTTCCAATATTTTACTTCTTTTTTTTACTTTCCTTTTAGTTGGTATTGTATTTTGACCCCTTTACTTTTAGTTTACACCTTTTACTCTTAGTGATAGTACTTTGTGGGGTTTGTAATACATTCTTTTCATTTTGTTTTCCTTTGTGCAGTATTCCTTTTTTTTGTGTGTAAATGTTTAAAAACAATGTCTTCCCTTTATGGGATATGCCTTTCTAGTGAACATCACTTTCCCCTTGCCTAAATAAGATGAGCTTGGTGTAGTCACAACACGGGCCCCAGGGACGGGTTTTGAAAAAGTGGTATCATAGGGGCATCTGGTTCTACCATAAATACTAAGAGTTTTTATTTTTTGATTTTTGAAATAGTGTTAAGTGACTTGAGTTAGGATTTAAGTCCAGGGAGTCTAGTGTTGGTGCGGTGGTGGACGTATCCATACAGCAGGACACTAAATTCTGTTTTTCAACTCAGTACATGAAAATAGAAGTTGCATGTGTTTTGGTATTTTTTTCTCTTGATCTCTTTTTAGTCAGCTCACTTGGTAAAACATATTGACCATGGAATATATAGTTCTCTATAGGAATCCTCCACGAATCCATACATCTAGGATTCCAATGAGGGATCATGATGATGGACCACCGAGAAACAAGGTGTCGATAGAGGCCCCACCTACAACGATTTCACCATCAGGTGGTGTACCAATAGCCCCACCACCTGGAGAGTAGTAGTATCTACTAGCCCCAACAGAAGATAGTGCACGTCGATTAACTTCACTATATGAGTTATAGAGATATAGGACTTTGGGTTTTCAAGGAGATACATTTCCTTAGGTAGTTGATAATTGGATGGATGTAGTTATGTGGGTTTTCTTCTGGTAGTGACACCTACATAAATGATGGTGGTCCTAGCCGCTATCCTTTTTCTGGGAACGGTAGGGAGATGGTGGAGATTGGTTATCAAGAAACACAAGGATGTGACCCTTTCCTGGTTAGACATATAGAGACTCTTCAGGGTGGAGTATGTACCGGTGACACTATGCTCAGTGTGTATTTAGGAGCTACTACCCCTACAACAGGGCATCCAGACTGTGGCTCAGTACTTGGAGAGGTTTACCGACCACTCCTACTAATCAACTAACATGGTACATGACCATTCATTCTAGGTCTGGACCATTGATCAGATACTCCAACAGGTGATAAATTCATCGATGATTTTGCTTAGCATCCAAAGTAGGATGGAGTTCTAGAGAGAGCTCTACTTTTCGAGAGCTTCCTTTCCGAACAGGCACTAACGGTGAGAGCCACCCCTGAATGATAGGTGGTTTATTCATCTACATTAGGCTGTAGGTAGATGAAGAAGAGGCCCAAATAGGCCATACCTTCTAGAGGATGACCCCAGGATGTAGGGTCTAAGGTGGGGAACTCATGAGACAGAGAAGGTCATCTGAGGGATAGAGTTTTATATTCCTATGGCAGACAGCGGTACATAGCTCGCGACTATCTGATTCCCCAAACGGATGATCATAATACAGTTAAGGGACCACCAATATAGTGAAATTGGTTTGATCAAGGAGTAATGTAGGTTGGTGAATGTGGTAGGGGAGAAGACCAAGTGGCAGACAGTGGATGAAAATTTGAGGTACTACCACCACCAACTCTAGGTTGTCCACCATAGGCTCAGGGAGCCGGTGGACAGGGGCGTGTCCAGCTTCAGGTGATGGAGTCCTTTGACCATGGTGCTTGATAGATGATTAGAGGAACGATATGTGTCTTATACACCATATATATAGCTCTTATAGACACAGTTTTCATTCACTCATTCCATTCCATGAACCTCGTTTGAGGATCATAGATTCTTGTGGAGCTGTTCTCTTGATCCTTATGATTAGAGACTCTTACAGGTGGGGATTTGATGATTAAAAAATAGTTCCGGAAATGAGATCATTCTATAGGAGTCAATAGCTTCGGTTGGGATCTCCTAGTAGGAGCATCGAGGAATTAAAATGTCATCATGCGTATAGACTGGTTATCTATTTTCCATGCTCAGATCAACTATTTTAGGTGAAAAGTGTGGTGTTTCTGTGTGGATGGAACAAGGTTTTCATTAACTGGTGAGAATTTAACCATTTCAGAATAGGATGGACATTCTTAGAGGTATATGTAGTTGATCACTCACTAGATGTCAAACCTCACCCTCGATGTGGTGGATGAGAGGAGTCTAAGAATTTCTGCAGTGGTGGATGAGTTTGTGGATGTCTTTTAAGAAGTTATCTCAAGACTACCTCCTTTCAGAGAGGTAGACTTATGCATTGAATTATACCCAGGGATGACACTGATATCTATACTTCCATTTGAGATGGCTCTCATGGATCCTTAGATGTTGAGCATAATGTTGGAGGACTTGAAAAGGAATG
Source organism: Viscum album (assembly GCA_963277665.1). Lineage (NCBI taxonomy): Eukaryota > Viridiplantae > Streptophyta > Magnoliopsida > Santalales > Viscaceae > Viscum > Viscum album. The sequence goes on along the minus strand of OY728163.1, from coordinate 183,276,934 downwards.
GGGTTAATAAGACCCATTTTTCTCGAGGGAAAGCGCCAATGCTGTTTTCCATAAAGGAATATGGGGGCTTGAGACTACGTGTGGACTTTTGGTTCCTAAACAAGTTGACTATGAAGAAAAGTATCCACTGATGAGAATTTATGACCTCTTCAATTAGTTTAAGATAGTTTGGTGGTTCTCGAAGAATGACCTCAAAGCAGGCTATCATCATCTTCGGGTACAAGATGAAGATGTTCCGAAGACAACCTTTGGATGTCGGTATGGCCACAATGATTTCGTCGTGATGTCCTTCAATGTGACCATTTACCCAATAGTGTACATGGGACTAATGAATTTTATCCCTATCCTTACCTTGATTGTTTTGTGGTAATCTTCATTGATGACTTCTTGGTGTACCCATCGTCAGAGAAGAAGCATTCTACACACCTGCAAATAGTCCAAGATACACTCCAAGAGCACTAGCTTTATGGTATTCTCCCATAGCTCCAATTCTAGATTCAGGAGGTCTATTTTTTGGGACACGTCATCTTATAGGATGGATTTTATGTGGATTCTTCGAAGATAGATGCTGTTATTTCTTTGGAACCACCCCAAAGAGTGATTTTGGTGTAGAGTTTCTTAGGGTTGGCCGAATACTACCAGAGGTTCATGCCCAACTTATCTAGAGTAGAATCACTTATAATAGCTTTGAAAAATAATGTAAAAACAATCATATAGATAGAGAAGTTCTAGAAAATCTTCTAATAGCTGAGGCATAGCATGACCCGCACTCCCATAATGATGTTTTCAGAGGAGGGAATCTACTACATGGTTTACTATGATACATTAGGGACCAGAATATGTTCTTTCTTAATAAAGGAGTGACATGTAATCACCTATGTCTCACAGAATTTGAGGTAATATGTTCAGAAATATGCAAACCATGACATAGAGTTATAAGTAGTGGTCTTCACCTTGAAGGTGTGGTAGCACTACTTGATGGGTAAACAATTTACTGTCTACTCCAGCAACAAGAGTCTTAGGTATATCTTCTAATAGAAGGACCTGAACTTGAAAGAGTATCGATGGATGGAGGTCCTCTAGAACTATAACTTTGAGAAAGTCTATACTCATGGGAAGGAAAACATTGTTGCTGACATGCTCAATAGGAGGTTTAATTTACAGCTTCTAAGTGAGGAGAGGGAGCAGCTAGCTGCTCATGCAGATATCATTTATGGATGATGATGAAGCACCTTACCGGCAGTATATGACTATCACTCCCCCAATCATTCAATGAGTTTGAGAGGAATTTCTTATGGGTGTTGACTGCGAGGCCCGAAATTCTCAAATATTCTCAGAAAAAGCTCCCAATGGATTTTCGATAGGTGGGGAGCACATCATACTTTTCAGAGGAAGCACCATGGAATGAGTGACATTACAGGAGGAGGTGTTAATGGAGTTCCATACATCCCCTTTGGTGGTACATCATGGTGTGGCGAAGATGTATCGGGACCTTTGATATCAATACCGATGGACAAGGATGAAGAAAGAGGTGGAAGTGTTCATTTCACGATTCCTCGCTTTTCACCACATGAATAATGAGAATCATGTCCCATTAGGCTTGACACAACAACTTCAGGTACCTGAGTGAATGTTTTATGGTACCTCCATGGAATTAATTATGGGGTTACCACGCACATATTTGGGCCACGACTATATCTGGGAGATTGTTGATCGAATCACCAAGTTGGCTCACTTACTACCCATCTGGGAGCTGGTATGGGTAGAGGGATTAGGGTGCCTCTATGTCCAGGAAACTGTACAGATTCAAGGGGTTCAAGGGGTTCCTTCAAAGATCATATCAAAATATGATTCAGGATTTACATCTCAGTTGTAGAAGGAATTGTAGGAGGCGTTCGAGTCTCAGCTACGCTTGAGGAGCACCTTTCACCCTCAGATATATGGATAGACAGAGAGAACCATACAGACCATGGAGGAAGTGTTTCATTCTTGTGTCCTGGATTTTGGTACCAGTAGGGAGGACTACATACCACTTGTGGATTTTTTGTAAAACAATAGCTACCACTCCACAATTTACATGACACCATTTAAGGCCTTGTACAAGTGGCCATGCAGATCATATATATGCTGGACAGGCCCAAGGGAGTCAGCACTCATGGGTCCATGGATGGTATGGGAAACCACTGAGAAGGTGTAGATCATCCAAGAGAGGATGAGGACTACACAGAGCAGAGAAAAGTCATATACCAATAAGATATAGAGACCCTTGGATTTTGAGGTGGGATATCATGTTTTCCTTCGTGTCTCACCCCAATAGGGATTGTGGAGATTTGGATAGGGTTTAAAGTTATCTTTATGGTTCAATTTTCTTTTATAGATTCTCAAAAGTGTTAGAGAGGTGATATACAACCTAGATCTTCCCCCACTGATGTACTAGGTTCAAAATATTTTTCATATGTCACAATTGAGGAGGTACGTGCATGATCCATCGCAAGTCATCAACTTGGGAGAGCTGGACATTAACGATGGGGTAACGTTTGCAGAGATCATGGTAGAGATAGAGGATCAATACAACTGGGTCCTTCATGGATATTTGATTCTTCTAGTGTGTGTTCAGTGGCAGCACAGAAACCTCCAGGAGATCACATGGGTGTCGAAGACTCAAATACTTGCTCAGTACCCCCCTTTGTTTGATCATACATTTTTTTTGGATTTCAAGGACTTAAACCCTTATGGAGGATAGATTTCAATGTCTAGGATTTCCCATGTATTTTTTTTTTGTTTTGTAGAATTATTTTGAGACCACATGCTCTGATAGCATGTGATTCAATGGCCCAATGAGCCTGGATAAGAATTTTGAACTTCGGTTTAGTTCACTTAAGTAAACGTGAAAGTAGAGTTTTCTAACATTGGAACCATTTAATGTATTGAATATTTAAGGTTACCATTGAAATAAAAATACCAATATTGTCTTAGAAAAGACATAACACTGACCGGTATGTGTTAGACTAAATTTTTATCTTTCAGACATTTCGTAAAATAATAAAATAAGTTAAAAAAGTTATGTTATTTCAGTTATGAACAGTGGAGAAGAGGACGATGACGATGTGGTGCAGCGATGAGGTGGCGACGAGGCATAATAAAGGAAACTCATAATGGATCATTTTTGTGTAGGTGTTATAGCTATGCTATTTCATAAATGAAACATAATAACGACATGATGTTGTAGCATAACTGAAACATTGCGCCATGTTTTATTTTAATATCACTTTTTTGGAAAACAGTTGGTGGAATTTCCACCATTGGAGAGCATGAAACCTCTCTATCCCTTTCCCTCTAACGATTAAAACCATAGATCAATTCTGTTGGGACGATTAGAGAGAATATGAATAGTGGAGAATTCTAATAGGGTAGGGTTCGACAATAGATCGATGCTTCATCCCTCACCAGTGATGTATCCTCAAACCAGGTAGGGGTTATTCTTAATTTAGGATTTTTATTCATTCCTCCTTCATTCTAAAACAATGAACACAGATCAAACAAAGAAAAGGTTGATCCATTTATCTTGTGTTCTTGTGTGTTGCTTATTAAATTTGAGGACTTAAATTTTGTGGTATATTCATGTGTTGAAATACCAACCCTCCCATTGAATATGCACCTCTAACGTGGAGGGCGCGGGTTGACACGAACAAGGCCAGAGTCCCTCCTCCTTCCATGTTCGGGTGCATTCTATATGGATTTTTTTAAATGGTGGAATGGAGACATTGAGGTTGTCATTGTGAAGGTGGCATCCCTACGGTCCCATAGGTGCCGATGGTTCAATAAAAGGACCAGTAGAGAAACTCTTGAGGCACGCAGAAGGAACCACTAGTGTGCCTATCGGCGCGGTGGTGGAGGTAGAGAGCCACAAAAAACTAACCATGGTGGTGTGTAGTGTGCTGCCGACTAGCACTGTGTGGAGGGGTGGCCCATGTCCGGGCCACTCGGGTGCACTAGAGGTAGGAAATTTGTCTACCATGTCCTGTTGGAATGGTCGGCTGCCTGCCAGCCATGCTAGAGGAAATGGACGTGGATTTATTACGTCTGGTTGGACCGAACTAGTCCACTTCATGAACAGGTTAACCCGAGGTGGAAGTGCTAGCTAGTGCCGCCAGGTTATGAACCGGACATGGCTAAGCCACCTCCAGGCTGTAAGAGTTTGCCGCACCAGTGGTCTGGACCCGCCCTAGTGTGCTGGACCCCCTATCGGGCATGGCCGGACTTGCGGTCCAACAGGCTGAACCCTGACGGACCTATGGCCCAATAGGGCTAGGCCAGACTAGACCTATGGCCCAACGGTTTGGGCCGACACTAGACCATAACCCAACTGAGCCTTGTTTTACTAAATTTCTTGTAACTCATAGACCGAGAGTTAGATTAACGCACCTTATATGGTGTTGGAACCCACCTAATGTGGTGGTCCTTCTGAAATACACTATGTGAGTTTTGACAGAGATTAGAATATGACTGGGTTGGATTGGTCTTGAATTCTACTGATCCCTTTTTACAAAATGGACATATTTTATAGGCTGGGTGTTTTCGATGCATCATCTGTTGTGTTGGGACCATTAAAATGAGATGGTTCTTTGGGTTACTATATGTGAGAATTTGTGGGGGTTATTGTATGATCTATGGATTGAGGAGAAGATCATCCCATAATCAAGCATGCTAAGTGCAGGAATCCAGTGGCTGGCTGTAAGGTGAAAAGTGAAGGGAAACCCTTCGTGGATCATCATATGATGGACCCTTCGTGGATCAGCATAAGAGCTACCCTTTTTGGATCAGTTGTAGCGTGACATCACATGGACCGGCCACAGAGAAAACTGTTGGGGATTAACAATAGAGCGACCCTTCATAGATCAAAATAAAAGAAACCATTTATGAATAAACATAAGAGTTACCCTTCGTGGATCAACATGATAGTGACCCTCAGTGGATCAGTAGCTAAGAGACCCTTCGTGGATCAACAGTAGAGAGATCCTTTTTGGATCATTAACAAAGCCTCTCAATAGAATAAAATTAACTTGATTTACGGATAATCGTCTTTAATTTTGTACTTATGTTATACCTGCAATGAGGTGTGTATTTATTTTTTTGGAATTGAGATCTCGCTTTGTGGCATTTTTATTTGTGGATTTCAGTGAGACCTAAGTTGTTATCTAGGTCCCTACTGTGTATTGTTATAATCACCCCTTTAAGGGATTCACATGCACATGTTGTGTCTTGGGAATACGACATAAATCATTGACTGGAATTTGGGGATCAAATGTAATATGGTGCTCAGAAGTGGATCCCTAGATGTGGTGTGCTACAGAGACATCCCATAGTGATCTATTCTTAACCTTTAAGTATGATCCTTGGCAAACGACCTCTAAAGCTTATACTTCTTTTTCTATTTTTTACATTCAGTTGGGATTTTATTCTATCCCCTCTACATTTAGTTTACACCTTTTACTATCAATGGTGGTAATTTTCATGGGTTTTACTACTTCATTTCCTTTTTGGTTTTCTAGTTGCATTATTCCCTATATGTGGGTATACTGTTTTAAAGGAAATACCTTCCCTTTTTAGGGTATTCCTTTTCAGAGGAAGTCACCAGCCACTGCCCTTGGGAAGGTGGGCTTGGGGTAGCCACAACATGGGCCCTAGGGGATAGGTCGTGACACATATAATCATTGAAGGTGAGTGATATAGAGGATGTTATCGTAAACCTAAACATTTGGAAATGAAAATTACAAAAAACACATGCCTTAAAAAATAAACATAGGTACAATATTGAAGGAATGAAATCTAGGTAAATAAAGAAATATAATTGATCATAAGAAAATGAAAATTAGTCTTGTATACTTTACTAGTCAAATAACATATGGATAATAAATTTATAATATCATAATGATGGAATTAATAATTCTAGATATCTAAAACATACTGTCAAGGCATCGTCCAATATGTCGAAAAGTACTAGGGTACGACCTCAGCAAAAATCCTATTTTTTTGTCTCAAGATACTTAACGATAAACCTATGATGTATAGTCAAATTCCCACATCACATTATATGTACAATTTATTACTCATATGAATTGAGAAAACCATAAACAACATAAACATATGATATGTAAATAACATTCCCTAATCTGTAAACATAGCCACTATCCAATCTGAGGAGCATGATAAATGGTATCAAGATAGCACATCCATATTCAAACCTATCATAAACCATTTAATAACATAGTTTATATTATAATGTTAATATTTCAATCTCAATAAAGAATAAAATTCAATAGGTATGTTGAAATGTATGAACATACATGAATAAAATCATCATGGAATTCTTGAGTGAAATACCCCTTTTACATTGCAACAAATAGTTCTTATGGAAAAATAATTTTCAATTGTCATGATTTTTTGTATAAAAACTATAATGAAAAAATTTATTTTTTAATGAAAAAATTCATGATTTTAGAAAAATAATTATATCTTAAAATATATTATGGATGGAACTTCAAAAATGTGTAATAAATAGAGTCGTTCCCTTTAATTAGAATTTCTCATCATGAAGAATTGAAAAGGGAACATTGAAAAATAAAGTTGTATTCCTTATAAAGGATATTAGAAATGATTTTTAAATAATATTAGGAATGTACACACCTAATATAAAATATTTATAAAAAATAATGTAGAATTTCATTAGTGTATAGATGATGAAATCGTAACTCAAATGAAAATGGAGGTTCGGGGAGAAAACCCCTACCATATGTGTAGAAGTGTTTTGACCATGACCTTAACATCATATATAATCAAATTAAATCAATTAACTAATTAATTCATAACCATATATAACTGTATTTGATTAAGTGTAATTTTATTAAGATAATTTATGACCAGTATGATGAGTTATAAGATACAATTTTATTAATCAAAAGTGTTCGTTTCCTTGGTTTTCACAATCTGTATACTTGTATATGTGTTTTGAAGTTCATATTGAATGGTTAAAATTATATAGAATATAATTTATATTCAATTGATGAAAATAAACAATTGTAAATGGTAATATATTAAATTTTATTATATGTTATGATGATGAATCATTAGATAAGACATTTTTTATAATCGTTTACATTATTAAGGAGGTTATTTATCATAATGAACTCATTTTGTTTTATCATTTATTATTGTGAAAATATGTAACCTACACAAAATAATAAATGTTTGAATACATTTATTATAGTTTTTTTACAATAAAAATGGGTTTATTACCAGTATGGAATGAGAAATTGAAATCAAAAATCCATCATGCATGAAGGTTGTAAATCGGCACCTCTCGGATGATGTTTTAATTTTTAAAATAAAATAGAATGATTAGTATTTTGAGTAGGGATATTGTATTAAAATTATATAATTCAATTATATAAATTATACATCAGTTATCATGCTCATTTTTATAGAGTATTTGGAGATAAAGTAATAAAAAAATGTACTTGAAAGTAAACTAAAAGGAAAATGAAGAGGATTTTAACTCTTGAATACACCTCCATGAGAACCTCCTTAATGGGTTTGGTTTTGGTATTTTGATGAGAAAATGAGCTCCTGGAGTTGGTGTAGATGATTTGGAGTACTATTGGGAAGAAATTTGATAAGGCTAACTACATGGAATGTGTGATGAGAAATGTTGGTGAGGGTGGTATTTATATTTGAAGAGAGGGGTGATTTATCATTATTTTATTCACTGTTTTATTATTATTCTCAAGACAACCAATACTGGGGATTTTTATTAATAAATAAAGTAATAATTTTATGTGATCTAGAATCAAGTGTTCTTGCATCATATAAATATCACATATGTCTCAATAAATCAGGTATTTATCATTTATCTTAAAGTATAGTATTTTTATATTCAAGAAAAAACATGTATTTTAGAAAAATCCCAAAAATTCACCCTACCATTTTTTTGTCATTTAGATTTCAAAAAATTAACACCATTTTATGAAAATAATTTTTTAAATATGAGAAATTTAATTTTTAATTACAATCATCATTTACACGAAAGATACTAATTTTAAATCTATAGTTGATTTTATAATAACATAAAAAATTAACTAAGGTCTCATAAAATTACCCTAATATCATAAGAAAATTAAATTATAATTTATTAATATGTTATATATGAATATATTTTCTATTAAATAATTTTAGTAATTTTAAAATGGTAATTAAATTTTTATGAATTACAAAAATACAAAAACATAATTTAATAATTTTAACATATTCATTTACTTACACTATGATATAATAACTGGATACTTTCATTTATAGGGTTCCTCTTTTTTACTTTCATTAGTGTTTTTACTATTCATTTTTCAGAATTACTATTCATAAGGTTCATATTACTATTCCTAAGGCGAAGTTAGTATTTCATAGGTATTGGTTCCTTATCTTATAAAAATACCTATTAGTTAATTAATTATAAATTTACGAGGATTTTATTGTGTTCCATACGTGATTCGATGTGATATCTAATATATAAACATAATAAGGGTAATTTTATTTATGGAGTTCAGGGTTGTTACAATAGTGAAGTTGAATTATGAAGTGGAGTGTTAAAATATCGAGATGGATCTGGTAAATAAATTATTATCAGGTGAAATTCACACAAAACAAATGAAAAAATTATATCAAAGTAATATAAGAATGTTATAGGTTTTTAGTGGTTCATTGAACATAAAATGTAGGGATATGTTTTATAAGGTTTATATGGTAGAAACCACAGGATTTGTGTCTTTTTTTAATCATTTACATTTTCCTATTCCCAAAATGGGGGAGGGTTAGTGGGTAGGAACATGGATTTTTCCTAGGACACCCATTGTGGGGTTATAAAAAGACATTTTTAATTCCATTTTTTTTATATTCTCATAATTATTCCAATTATATATAAGTTGCATTATTAAAAATAAATGAATCTAAATTTTTCCAAGATGACGATTTTGGTTTTATATCCTTTTGGGTACTATGTCTATTCCCTTTTGTATTCATGGTCTTGTAGTGTGGAACATTAAGTGATACAGTTTTTGGTCGCATAGATATTAACAAAATCATTGAATGAATATATATAATCTACGAAGGGACAATTAAAACGTGAAATAAGGATCTATTCCATAATGTTTGACAATTTCATGTAGAAATTTAATATAGATTACATTTAATAATATTGGACCATTTATTTCTAATTTTTATAGTTATATAAATATGACTGTTGATACCACATAAGAAAACAAAAAGACTATGAAGATAAAATCGGATATTTCAAATCCCAAGGCTATGTTACAAAAGTTAAAAAGGAAAATAAAAACACTCCCAAAGAACCTCAAAATGGACTAGCATCACAGGACTATGCGGTGGAACTGTGTAACTGAAATCCGCGACAGAGCTATGCAACTGCACTATACGACAGATCTATGCGGCTGCACTCCATGACAAAGCTGGGCGATGGACCTACGCGGCAGAGCTACACGGCAGAAAATGTTTGTTCACGTATGCTGGTCACCTCACGACATACTTATAGGATCAAAATTTCTTCGACCAACCCTCATTAGTACCTATAAATAGAGCCCTTGGGCTCCCCATTTCAGGATTGAAAAAAAAATGGGAGACTCTATGAAGCTCCCATTGTGTATCTCTTTCACTTAGATCCCTAAAATTGTCTCAGGTAGCCCGCTAAACCATGAGAGAAGCAATAATTAAATGGGATAAGCATGTTTTGAAGCTCATATTACAAAATTTACATAGTTTTGGTTCCCCAATGTAAATCATATTCTTCAGTCATCATTCATACCTCTGTGGCATACCTACGTGTCATACCTGCATGGTATACCTACGTAGTATATCAACGTGGGGTACCTATGCGGCATAATTGTGAGAGGGACCTACGTGACCAACTCAAATACCCTTTTTAAAAGACATTCATGGAAGGTTAACTCTATCCTTGGTTCCCATATTTGAAAGGGAATAAGTTTAAGCCTCCACCAAAACCTCCCGACTTGTCAAACATTTGGGAAAGGCACATTAGCATGTCTCCTATTTGGGTATGTATTTACACAGTCATAGGTTTCCCACATTATTTTTACAATGGGGTTAGGATTCATAAAGTGTCTATTAGTTTTTATATCAACATTCACATGGAACTTTCTCCCAGAAACAGTATTGGGAAAAATCAGTTTGGAGGAGGGTTGGGTCCTGGCCTCTCCTTTCTCAATGAGGTGACCCAAAACCTCAGGTCTCCAGTAGGGAAGGTATAGTTCACACTTAATTTTCCACTCAAGAAAAGGATAAGTCTCCCTTTCCTATTGGGATCAATTTTAGGGAATCCATCCAATAATAATATCCTCACCTTCATCCCTTCCTCCTTACATTGGACCCTTGTCTTGTGTAAATATAATAGAGGGAAGGCTCAGCGCCTCACCCTCTTCCATGATCGACATGCCCTATTCTATCAACAAAGGAGGAAAAGTGTGAAGTGTCATTATTGAAACATTCACATCCTCTTATTTCTAACACCATGCATGAATCACGTGGGCTTAGAGATATGTGATGGTTACAACATGTGCCCAAATACTCATTGAAAGGAACTACCAGAACTTCGATTCACACCATAACCGGGATACGTAGTAAGCCATCTCAAGGATCGAGCTCATTAGGCATCCTCTTTATGAATAAGACCCAAATTAAACCTGAAATCATCAAGGCATACTTTTCAGGAAGTTAGCCCAAACTCATATCTATCAAAGGACCATACTCTCCAATGAGACTTATCGAACTACATGGGCTTTGATTTCCATCCATATGGGATGTGTAGGAAGCCTCCTTAATGTTCAAACCCATGACATAAAATTAACCATGTTCTCTTTGTTCCATATTCCCAATTAGGTCTGTTCCTACTGAGATACCAATATGCTTTCCAAGTTCCTCAGGCTGCTTTAGCATAATTCACACAATGTGTTTCAACTAAGAACCTTCTTCTTATAGGTCGTTATCACATGAACTTAAAAGCTATAGTGTGTCATATAAAGTGGCACCAAACTACGAGGGTTCTGATTCCTTTCACAAGGATACATAGGTAGCTCATTTTATGGGAATAATCCCATGATCAAAAGAAACCTTAATCTCCATGGATGACAATAAATTTTAGAGTGCCCCACTGGGTGGCTTAAAAACTAGTATCATCACATTGATGGTTAAATGAATCTATAATCGGTATATTAGAGGATTTCACTGATCGAAACCTTGAATATGTATAGATGTTTCCATTAATGAAGAACCATGAATTCACACTAATGATTCTAAATTTTACACATTTTAATAAGTTATTGAAAATTCCAAAGTATACTTATGATATACTTAGTGGATTAAAAAGGATTCATGAAAATATCAAAAAATTTACAAAGAGAGTCCCATGGTAAATAATAATTCCCCCCAAAAGGGTGTGATGAGTCCAGCCTCCCATCCTCTTTACCAATGCACATTCTTAATTATCATAATGTTCAAACATAACGAATGCCTACCATTGGAAATCAGTTCCCCTTTGGATAAAGAATGGTTGGAAGTTTCCAGTTCCAGAAATAAATCTAATGGAAACCACCTGGAATTAGTGATTCTTAAAACCAGAACACATGTTTCAAGGAACTAAAAAACAAAAATGGTGAACCCGACGTGAATCATTAACCATGTTAATAATGTTACCCTGCTATTAGGCCCCTCTCAATTGATAAAGTAAGGCCATACAAAGGAATTAATCATGCATGTATCCAACTAAAAAGATGTTGTATAAATAGATCTTGTTGTTGTAATCAAGTTTTCCACAAAACTCCCTTCAATCCAAAGAATGGATTTCTCCAAGAAAACATCTGTGAACTTCCCTATTGATGCTCAAGCTGGATCTCTAACTATGGGAAGGACATCATCACTAAACCAGAATCATTAACTATGGGTCTCTAATGTGCTAGTAAAGTAATATCACCAGCACGGTATAACCCTGACTTCAGAGGCTACTAGACAGCCCCCCAGGTCAACAACAATCCTCAATCATCTGGCCAACGACGACCAATGATCATGAAGTAAATGATGCCAACCACTGTCTCCAACCATTTCAGGTCTTTATCCTTAGAATAAAACTATCAATCCTATCAATACTATAGGGATTTGGACCAAGGGGTCACTCAAGGCCTTAATTCTTGAATGAAGGAGACCTTCTTGAGGACTCCCACTAGAACTCCCCACCAGAATCACGCGGTATTGTCCCCCCAACATGATTTGGGTGTTGCCTCTGGACATTTGGCCTAGGTCTCTCAGACCGTAAAACACAAGAAAAACCACCAAGGACAACATCCAGTCAATGGGGAGAAGGTTCTCACATCTTCCTCCTCCATAGAAGTCCATCAACATAACTTGATGGAAAACAATGAGTGGTTACATACACCCGTCCATCCAAATTTTGTTTCTTAGTAGAATCATCTGATAGCAACCCACCAATTCCACCAGATAAACCTTGTGGATCACAATGAATAGGAACATACACCTGTTTAAAATTCATCATCCAGTCAGCAAGCTCGTGTGAGTGCATTTAAAGAAGCCCACAAATCTAATGTGGTGGAAACTAGTTAACAGGAACATACACCAGTTTACAATCACCAATTTTTCTAGAAGTATCGTTTTCCAGTATTGAAGAAATTCCATCAACCATACTAGACAAAAAACAGTGACCATGAACATACACCTGCCAATTTTTATCAAGCCTATCAACAATCTCATTTGGTATCTCCCAGAGAAGTCCAAAGAAAAGCTCCAACAAAATATTTGCGCTAGACCCAACTCTCTGCCCCCTTGCGTGAGTACTATCAATATCCATTAATAGGAAAAGAAGGACAAGAGATAGCACATACACCTAGTACAGATATGGAATGGACATATATTCTTGTTTCGGACGCTGATGTCACTAATCACATCTTATCAATGGTTAAAGGGCAGAAACATATCACTTTCCATATTCTGGAAGCATGCCATGATATTTTAACAACTACATCAGCAATATCATGGGAACATACGCATAAATTTATCCCCACACATGGGATGACACATCAGCATGCCATCCCGGAGTAGATACAAACCTCTGTTCCAATCTAGGAGGGTCATGGGGAATTTTCCCCCATATCATACGGACAACAGGATCGAGAACCGAAACCCTTTCCAATTGGAGGTAATCAGTTCATTCTAGTAACCACTCCAAGGAAGGCACATACACTTTCCTATGACAACAACTTTTTCAATCATGTTACCCCATATAAGTATAATAGAACATCCAAAAGGAAGTCTCTCTAAGAATTGTTGGAAAATCAAGAGTTAAGATGTGATGTGGTTCCTCTTAATGATGGAGTTTTTGACGCGCTCGGGAATTTATCTGTTACTTCTCAAGATCATATCCTCTAATTACAAAATAATTGGAGTGGTAGTTGTAATTCTAATGTTCCTTGTCAGACAATTCACCATGAAGGATTGCTTCATGAAAATTTGGTCAATCCAGAGTGCCCATCTCTGGATGAGGGCCACAGAAACCCTCTATGTGGCCAGAAGACCAATGAGAAAGGCAATTTATCCCTTGCTGAAATCCATCATGGTGATCCTCCCCATGATGGAATTCACAAAAAAAAGTCCTCTCCACCGTATTATTTCACGTTGTGAAGTCAATCCATAATTGACAATGTAGTGATGAGAAATCCCTCCTATCTAGAGGCGCTTGAAAACACAAATCTAGTCATATCTGATGCCTTGTCATTTACAGGGGAAATACTTTCTAAACCGAAATAAATCATAAGGGAATGATCATTCCCCAAACCTCCTTTATGTCTTTTATCTTCTAATACAGAGAATCCACTCTAATTAGGTCATGTAGAGAAACCACTTGTGAAAGTTGAGGAAAATGTGTTAAACATGAGGAAACAATTAGCTAAAGTAGAAATCTCAGTCATGTTCTGGCCTTTGGAAAATTCCCAGTATAACATTTTATAATTGATAACATAAGATTCGATTAATGAAATTCGTCTCAACTTATAGAAAACTCTTCATCATTTGAAAACCAACGTATTACCATATGATGATTATCAAAATCATATAAAAGTGATAGAAGCTTTGCAACACAAATTTGACTTGGAATCTCTCTCAATTTCCCAACATCCAAAGGTTGAAAATAGTAGTAAACCCTTCAGTGTACATGTCTCAATTCTCTATAGAGGATACACTTGTTAATTTCTGATTCCCCATCTAATGTTCGTATCAGACGATGGGGTGCATATAGAGCATTTCATTTCACTGCACACCAAAATCTGCAATATCTACCAAAAGTAGTTTCATGCAATGTTATTGCCCATAGTCAACCACAATCAATAGGTTTTGTATGTAATCAAATGTATGATCAAGAATAGGCCTCAAACAGTTATCATTAGAATCATACCCAAAGAAAAGAATTTTTGGGGCCACTTTTACATCAATCATCTAAGAATCTTGAATAGGAATCCCGTTTTGAGAATGTCAGGCATCATAGGATGAAAATGTATGAAATAGACCAACAATATTCTGAAATAGGTAATTTAAGTGGTTTTCGGATGATGCGCCCAGCTAATTTCAGGACCAAAATCGATAAAATCAGAAGACCAGTTGCATAGATTTCAGCCATTGCATTTCAAGAATCACCACATCTTTCTAGGATGGGGGATCATTTATTTTAACCTTCAAATTCATTAAACAATGTTAAATGATTTGAAGATGAAAAAATGGTCAGCCCTAACCTACACAGATGGGGGATTTTTCACATCTGCAATCCGCTTCTCAATGGAAGTCATTTTTCTCTCGATTAGGGAAGAAGCCGTAAGGAAAGAATACAACTGAACTATTCAAGGATTCCCTTTGGGTTACTGTCTACCAAAGAGTTCTAGGAAATTGATCATACAAGAGAATGATGTCTCATGGAATACACAAAGTGAGATGATCTAGTTGAAACACTGATAGAATGTCGTCAATGAATTATGCGTTAGTGAATGTTATTAACACGATTACTGAAGATCCTCCAAAAAATAAGTCCTATTCAGGGGAATCAGAAGATGAATTTATTGCCCATAAGACATTACACACCTATGAAAATAAAGAAGGTGTGCATACCAGAAATCATAGGCTTACCCAAAATCTAGATATGCCATCAAATAACAATCTCCCTCCTCTCCAAAAGGTATCTAACAAGGGGAAAGGAAAAAATTCAGACTGCGTCTCAATTTTCCACTAGAGTAGGTGAATCACTTCCTCTTGAACTGTGATTTTCACAGCAAGAAGAGGAAATGAAGGATTTGAAATGACTCAACACAGAGTTACATCAAAACAACATTTCTGCTAGACATACTCCCCATGAAAGTCCTCAACTTGGAAATCATGTAGTTTCTCCTCAGCAAAGAGGATTTGTAGTAACTATAGATGCAGATAATGAATTCCCTCCGCTGGGTATACACCCAAGGAATGTATCATCACCACCATCAGTGGTTTTACCGGTCGCTGCACCTGCCCAAGATCTAGTTTCTATACCTGCACAGGTTCCAGATCATTAGGATGGTCCCCAAATGCTTATAAAAATTATTGGGGCATTAATGGATTGATTGGAAGTTATGGAGGAATGAAGTAAACTAGTTTAGCCAGAAAAGATAGATTACCTTGAATGGGTGGAATCAATTCCTCCCCCACAAAATTTTATGAAAATCACATTCTCAATCATTAATGGTTCGAGAGATCCAGAACAACACTTGAGACATTTTGTTTCTCTATGTGGTCCCATGATGGGAACTTCTCATCAACAAGAAGAAGTTAATATTATGTGTTTTATGCAGTCATTAAAAGGAACAACTTTTGTCCTATATACAATTTTACAATCTTGATCAATAACTGGATGGGAAGGTCTCGGTGAAAAATTTCTTTTCGAATTTATCTCAATGCTACAAAAGACAATAGTTTTTTATCTTACTAATTGTAAAAAAAGGATAATGAAAGAGTTTAATATTTCAATGCATGATGGAAAGGATTAACATATTCTCCAATTCAAGAACTCCCTCATGAATAATTGTTGCCAATATGTGTGGAAAATCTACGTGATGAATTACGCACACCATTGAGCCTTGTGAAATACAAAGGAGGGTTTCGAGACCTTAATTCAATCGCTCAACAGATAGAAGACTCTATTATAGAATATAAGGATAAAACTTGTGTAATTCCATTAGCTCTGGGGAGGAGGATAGGAATGGTAGAAGCAATTATAGTCACCCTCAAATAGAAACATGTATCTTCTTCTAATTCAAGACCCTCACCATACTGAAGGGCTCCGCCTCTTGAGCATCAACAGCATCGACTGCCTCATCAAGATGATAAATGAAATCAAATCCATATACAGTATGAGGAATTAAAGAATAAATTTTATTCTTCCATGAATGAAAAAGTTCCTTTTTCCCTCAACTCATCATAATAAATTATTTTTGTTCAGTTTCCAATGCTAAAAAATCCAAATAATGTTTGACATAATGATTATCTGAATTATTGTCTCCTTCATCAGATGTTGGGACACTCAATTCATAAGTTCATTGTTTTATAAGGCCTTATTCAAAAGATGGTAGACTCTAAACAAGTAAAAATGTAAAGTTCATCAGCTCAAGTATCATGTTTTACTACTACCAATCTAGAGGAAGAGGGAGAATGGAAAGAGGTTAAAAGTATAAATTTTCAAAAATATGATGATTGGATGATCAGTAAAATGATAAACTGGACTAATTCTATTTTAAGAACACAGTTGAAACAACCAATTGTGTCTTCTCCCACCCCTACCATAGAAAAACATTCTTCATCAAAATTTCATTGCTCAAAGAAGAAAATTGAATATAAGGAAAAAGGGATGTCAGAAGAAGATGAGCTCATGTCAAGGCAAAATTTTTCCTTGAACCAAGTAGATTTTATGACATCTATTTCAAAAGCATGGACACTTCCCTTCCAAACAGGACAACCAGAATATTCATCACATGATTAATTGATCTTTGTTGCTGTTAATGTTATCCATTTAACAGATCCTTATGCCAATGGTGATTCTGATTATAGGATCCATAATTCCTTGTACCTAATTGGGGAACAAGAGGAAGGGGACACTGTCGAGGATACAGGGGAAGATGTGGGAATTCTAGAAACAACCATTTTAATTCTTCCCCTTCTTGAACCATATATGATGTAAAAACTCATGGTAGAGCCCTTCAGCGCGCTCAAAATGAACAAGGAGTTCCTTCCATGAAAGACATGTTTAGTTCTGAAACAATTACATTGGTAGACCGATTATAATCCATACCATCTTCTTCTATGAAAATGAATAGACATAGTCATTCTTATTTACCAAATACAATAGTATTTCCCGCTTCTTCTCCGATACAGAGTACATCTACATCAGAAGCATCAACATACAAATCAATTGCAAACCACATCTTCATGTTGGGAAATGTAGACCTTTAGACCAAAATTATTATGTATTGAAAAACGTTTCCCATCTACTATACAATTTATCAATTTTTTATCTTTTAATATGTCAAAATATCCTCAAGGATCACTCATTGAGGGTTTGTTATGTCCTTATAATTTGAAACCGAAGATGTTGCTGCTGAGGTTTACCGTATAGAGAATGATCCCATAGAATTTCATGTATTCATATATTTTAAGGTTGAAGATGAAGATGATATTATGCATGGTCATATCAGACCTTTTTATTTATCAGGAAAGGTCAATGACCTAGATATCTTATGAGCCATCATTGATAATGCAACCACGGTCAACCTCATTCTCGTTTGTACACTTCGTCGGTTGGGACTAACTGAATCTGACTTATCTACATCAACATTAATGTTTCTAGGAGATCACAAGAATGAAAAAGAACCTCTGGGTGAGATTACACTCAGAACATAGTTTGGAGATCTTGTGTCAAATTCAGATTTCATGGTCGTTCGTTAGGACATAGCCTTCAATATTCAGCTTGGAAGGACTTGGTTTCATCAACATGAAGCAATACCTTCGTCATACCACCAATTTCTAAAATAATGTTTCAATGGTCAAATCATGACATTGTATGGTAACAAGGATCCATTCAAAACATATGAATCTCAATACATTGAGGAAGGGTTTTATCACACAAAATTAATGAATCCCATGATAGAGGAGATAACATGAGTTAATGCTCCAAATAGACTGGAAAAGATCCCAACAAATCCATTCATACATTTGAGTACAAATTTTGTGTTAACCATCAATCAAATTGAAAGGTTAAAACCAAACCTAAAGACTATTCCTATAACTTCTATAATGTCAATTTCGGAAACTGAGCTTGATAACATGGGAGAAATTATTGATAAACCAAGCAATGATGGAAGCCTAAATGGAGATTTTTTCATCTCAACTTATGAACTAAAAAAAGCCTCTACTTCGTCAACAAGAGTAGAAGAGATAGTGGTAATACTAGAGGGAGAAAAATATGTTGATTCTCAATCCATTAATCCCTCTTCTTTACCACAGGAAGACCCTTCATCATTGGTAATGTCAGATATAGTGGCCTTTTCTTTGGGATGTTCGAATACTAATTTATCCCCTAACAGTGGAAGTTTTGTCTCATCATCTACAATGAAAGTGGAAACATAAGAGGTAATACATAATGAATAAGAATAAAAATATATCAGGGATTCTCCTCCAGTATTTGATGAAGGTGTTGCTACCACCGTGAATGAACTCAAAGTATTAAATATGGGTATAGAAGAAGATCCATAACCCACTCTAATTTTTACGGCCATGAAATCTGAAGAAAAAGTGGTCTATACTTCCTTTCTAAATCAACATCGAGATATATTTTCTTGGAATTATACTAAAATTCCAGGTCTTAATCCTGATGTAGTCACCCATTATTTGGTTTTTCCAGAAGAACATCAAGGATTTAAGCAAGTAGCAAGCAGAACACACCCAACTCATGCCTCTAAAATTGAAGTTGAAGTTGATAAGATTATAAAGTTTATCTTTGTCATGGATTTTCAGTTTCCCAAATGGATGGACAATATTGTCCCAGTTAAAAAGGAAAATAAGAAAATTAGAGTATGCATTTATTTCAGAGATCTTAACCGGAATTTTCCTAATGATGAATATTCAGTCCTGATTAAATAACTTCTTATTGATGCAATGACTGGCTATGAAGCACTTTCCATCATGGATGGATACTATAGGTATAATAAAATCCAAATGGAAGAAGATGATGATAAATCTACACCCTTTAGAGCCCCTCAAAATGTGTTTTGCTATCGGGTAATGCCCTTGGGTTTATAGAATGCCAGTGCAACATACCTACATTCCATCCACCATATCTTCAAACCCCGCTTAGGGAAATTTGTTGAATGTTATGTGGATGATTAGGTTTTCAAATATAGACAATGTTCCAATCAATTGGCTTATTTAGAAACCTTATTAAATAAACTTCAACAACACACTTTGATGATGAACCCCTTGAAATGTGATTTTAGGGTAACCTCAAGAAAAGCCCTTATCTTTATTGTATGCCATCATGGTATCGAAGTTTATCATGAGAAAAAAAATCAATCCTTGGTTTGTCAACTCCTTGAAATTTGAAATAATTAAGAAGAATCCAAGGAAACTTGGCCTATATTCGTCCCTTTATCGCCAATTCCGCAGGCAAGTGTTTACCCTTTTCCAAATTAATGAAGATAGGAGTCACCTACCAATGGACTAAGGATTGCCGAGAAGCCTTTAATACCCTCATGAAATATCTCTTGAGTCCACCAGTATTAATTCCACTTGTTGAAGGAATACCACTTATTCCCTATTTGACAACATCAACGCAATCACAAGGTGCCTTCCTCACCCAATAGAAAGATGATAGGAATGAAAACAGCCTTTACTATCTCAGTCAAACTATTCTTGATGTGGAAACTCTGTATTAAAGTATCGAAAAGTGCTACTTAGCATTATTCTTTGCAGTTAAAATATTGAGGCACTACATGCAACATTATGAGTTCCAATTGGTGTCTCGTAATTATTCACTCAAATTTATCCTCAGTCATCATATGCTTAATGGACTTCTGGTAGGGTAGATAGTTAGTTTTCAACAATTTGATATCTAGTTTATACCTAAAAAGGAAATAAAAGGCCAAACTCTGGCCGACTTCCTTGCTGAGCATCCATCTCCAGAAGATACATCATCTAATATTGCACATCCTAAATAAGAGTTATTTTCTATTCAATATAATTCCAAATCATGGGAAATGTATTTTGATGGTTCTTCCAGAAGTCCAACAGGAAAGATAATTAAAAACCCTAAACTCAACAAGGTTGGATTTGGAATTGTCCATATTTCCCTAGAAAAGGCAATATTTCCTTATTCATTCCTATTATCGGAAGGTGGTACCAACAATGATGTAGAATATGAATCCCTCATCGCAGGTTTGGAATTGGCCCTTCAGGTGAAAATGGATAATATAAAGGTAATAGGTGATTCGAAATTGGTAATCAAAAAAATTAATGGGGAATATTCTATCAGAAAAGAAGAATTAATTGCTTTGTGTGATTTCTTCAGAGGGTTAATGGATAATGTTCCCTCAGAGACGATGTTGTCTTATGTCACACGATCAAAAAATGCTCAGGTAGATATACTGGCTAACGCGGATATAGCCTTTCCATATCCAAATTAGAATGAGACAGTCATCAGCATAGCCCATCGCCATCTGGACTCACATTTTGTTCAAACCAGAATTGAGGAAATTAATGAAATTTTCCATATTTCAGAACCATATGATCATACCATGGTATGGAGAACATCCATCTTGTAATGTATTTAAAATGGGGTACTTCCATCATATAGGGCTAAGAAGGAATAGATCTGGTGACGAGTATCCAAATTTACTCTTTATGTTAGTTCAGACCATCAAAAGTTCCTTGGGAAGCAATTATTTTAAGGAATTCTCTTCAGATGTATTGATGGAGAAGAGACAACAGCTATCATGAAAGAAGTACATTCAGGATCTTGTGGTTCCCACCAATCTGGGCACATACTCTTTGATCAGATCTGAATTCTTGGATACTTTTGGGCATCAATAATGCATGATTTTACATATTTCACAAAAAAAGTCATCCCTTTCAAGTACATTCCAACTTCATTCATCAACCCCCCGAGTTGCTATATACAGCTAAATACTCTTGTCCATTTTCCACATGGGGATTGGATATAGTAGGGCCTTATCCTCCGGCCACGGTTAAGTAGTTTATGTATGTTCACAATGATACTGCCTTCTTCTCTAAATGGGATAAGGCAATACATCTCAAAGAAGTCGTATCCAAAAGAATTGTTATTTTTGTGAAAACTAATATCATCACTTGATTTGTCATCCCTTATAAACTTTTGATGGACAATGGCACCAATTTTTGTTCTTATGATGTAAGAAAGTTGTATCAGTAACCTAATATCAAGTCCAACAATTCATATCGCTATCATGAGGCGACCAATGGAAAAATTGAGGCCTTTAATAAGACCCTATAAAATATACTCTAGAAGATGGTGGATAAAGGTTAGGAATCATGGTCTGATAAAATTTTGAATGCTTTATGGGCTTATCAGACAACTACCTGTACTACTACCCAAACAACTCCTTATTCATTGGTATATTGAACCGAAGCAGTTTTTCCAATTGAAATACAATTCCCTTCACATAGAGTTTCAATCGGTGAATAGTTCTCTACAGAAGAAATATCTCCAAAATGGTTTGATGAGTTGGAAAGATTAGACGAGAAAATATTGCATTCATTGCATCATCTATATGTCTATCAGAAAAGAATAGCGCAAGCATTTAATAAGAAAGTTTTCCTTTGTTTATTCCTTCTAGGATAATTGGTATCAGCCCTTATAACTTCAATGATACCAGGGATGAAACCTCCAAAACATAAATCAATGTAGGAAGGACCTTATTTCATATATAAGGTCAATTAAAAAGGAGCCTATGCATTAATCTCAATGGATGGAGATCTTATCAAAACTCCAACCAATTAGAGATTCTTGTAGAAATACATTGTGTAGTTTTGTTCAAATAGTCTTCACTACAATTCTTTAAACTTCAAAATATCATGTCCTTGCTGCATGACATAAAACGGCACAATCCCCATAGTCCTCATGGAAAGACATTAAACTAAACAGTACCAGTCCTCACAACAAGACTTTAAACTGCACAATACTATGTCCTTGCTGAAGAAATAAAACGACAAAACCCCCATAGTTCTCACTGCAAGACTTTGATCTACATAGTACATGTCCTCACTATAATATATTAAAATGTACAATACTAGTCTTGACTGCACGACATTAAATTGCACAATACTATATCCTTGCTTCCAGACATAAAACCACACAACACCTATAGTCCTTTCTACAAGACTTATAACTACACATCCCCTATGACCTGGTTACAAGACATTAAACAGCATAACAACCGTCTATGTCCATGCTACATGACATTAAAATGCATAGCATCTTCTTCCTTTTCACATGATGTTAAACTATATGACAACATTTGTAAAACTAACTTTATCTCTATTTGATGTTAGAAGCTTCCCTAAACAAACAATGTTGACATCATCACTACTTCTTAGTAGTACATGTGTCCCTCTCTCTCCTATGTCGATGTCAGATCTGTATAGAGACCATGTTTCAAGAACTACGTATGGCATGATTCTAATTTTTAAGGAGATACGTAGAGACGCCTAAATCTCTAATTTTGGGCCCAGTCACAGTCACCAAATCTTATTTTTTCTTTTCTCCACCAGTATATGAATCAGATATATACAGAGTGTTTCCTTAAGATATATGATTTGGTACTTATTCCATTTTATGTATTAAGATTTATTTTCCTCTCAGAATGGGTCAAAATCCCTCATTCTTCATGTCAAACTCCATTTGCATGAATAATGATTGTATAAAGAACTAAGTAAAACTTGATTCTAATCTATTTTGAGATACATTGAGACACCTAGATCTCTAATCTTGGGCCCAGCAGCGATAAAAAACCCCCCTTTATTTTTTCTATAAGAATCAAATCTGCAAAGAAAATGTTTTAAGAACTATGTTTGACGTGATTCTTTCCCCAGCAAGACATATAGTGACACTTTGCTTTTATCCCTTAATCTAGTTACAATATGTCTTTCCTTTCATATCAGTTCATTTTCATCCTTACCGCATGACGTTAAACTGTAGGTAAATCTAACCCCCCCCCCATTCTCTATCTGTGTCACCTTTGTTTTATAAAAGATACCCTTACTACTCCTTGTTTCTCACACTGAGCATAGCTCAAATAAGCTTAGGAATTGGATAAGGTTCCACTTTATACAAGTAAGGTGTTTTAATTCCTTATGGGGGTGAAAAATGTACTCACTACATGACATAAAAATACATATCACCATATTAATTCAAAGGAAATAAATAAAATCTCCACTTTAAATATGAGTCAGATCTATATAAAGGATGTCAAACTCATGGCCAATACTAGTTAAAATATTTCATATATTCATTGAACATAAACCCTTTCCATATCCAATACTCTTAATCTTGAATATTTTCAAATCTTTGTAATATTTCATATGGTTTCTGGTGATAGAGTTTCTAATACCTGAGAACTCATTTTCTTGACTATGAAGCATGTGCCCTTATGTAGCCTTACAAAAGTTACCCACATAACAAGCCTGTCATTTAAAATATTCCACTATTTTATTATGAAGCATATTCCACATTTGGTCGTACATAACACAGCCCCATAATGGGTTTTTAAAAATATGGTAACATCATTACTGGTTACAGTTTCTTTCTCCCCTTTAATCGTTGTTGACAATATACAAGAATCTGTATTTTAAAACAGTCATTAAATTATACTTTTCACATTATCTTTCTCACAATATGAATGTCTTCAGGAATATTGTTTATGCATATCACTTACCATGTGTTCAATACAATATGAAATAACCTTGAAATCACCTGGCCTCATATTATATATTGTTCCCATTTCTGGTCCTATTCGTATGACCTAAAACTACAGACAACACATCTCTTATGTTTGGGTCAGACCATCATAAAAGTCTTATTCCTTCGATTATTTGGACACTCTTGGTTGGAAATAAACCTTCCATATTCATATATCTTTCTCCATAAATCAAACTTTGTGCTTTGTAAAATCTGAATATCCATAAACTTTCTTCGGATTTTAGCAATATAACGTTAATCATTTAAGAGCTCTTTTATTTGACTATGCAGTATGTATCCTCAGGTGGCCTTGCATAAGTTTCCCACATAAACGGGTCTGTCAGTCAAAAGACACCACTATTTGGCTATGCAACACATGCCCTAGTTGGCTCTGAATAGTAAAGCCCTTGTAAAGGGTTTGTCAAATAATGGTAACTCCATTCTTGGAGAAGACGTTCTTTAATGCTTTTAGCTCTTTTCCCATATCATTCCTTGGTTCCAGAAATTCCCAAATAAGAGTATAAAATTTTCCCTCCCATACCTGAAGATGATAGTATGTTTCCAAAAAAATTATCATGAAATTGGAAGAGTTTTATAATACCTTTGGTTAGAGCTGACGACCTAAAATTAAATCCATCCAACGTCCTCACTGTATGGCTTAAAACTGCACAGTACAACATCCTCACTACATGACTTAAAACTGCATAGTACAATGTCCTCACTGCATGACTTAAAAATGCATAGTATGATATCATAAATTTCTTCTTTTAGAAAAATTCTAACCATTACTCATACATGAAATTTTTATAGATATGGTTTTCTTATTCTTGAATTATGTCAGTCTAAAATATCCATTTCATTCTAAAAATTCCTTTCTATGGAAAAAACCACCCACTGTGGCCTTGAGTAACCCATGTCTTATTTTATCCTATCTATCAACAGTAAAATGGTAAAACATAAAAGAGATCTTTATTTGACTATGCAGCACGTTCCCTTAGGTGGTCTTGCATTAGTTGCCTACATAAGAGGCATGTTCGTCAAAAGATGCTACTATTTGACTATGCAACATATGCCCTAGTTGGACCTATATAAAACAGCCCCCATAACGTGTTTGTCGAATAATAGTAATTTTGTTCTTGGAAAAGACACCCCTAATGATGACATCAGTTTTAAAATTTGGTGATAATAAAAATCATGGATCCATATTCCCCTTAGAAATATTTAAAAAAATATTAAAGTAATTCCTAGCCACATAGTTTTTGTTTGGGATATATTTTCAAAATTTAATGTCAAAGATATTCGACCTTAACTACTAGCCCTTTATAGTCCAACATGAATGACTCTAAACTGTTAATAACAAAATACTTGGTTCCCATTAGATTGAGAACCCCTGAAGAACACTCTAAACAAAATTCAAGTCCAATCTCACTAAATATACATTTTTGTATGATTTAGGTAATAGTTAGCAATAAAAAAAGGAAAAAGATTCAAAATTTTTTGGGTTATACATTTAACCCTAGAAACAATCTAATTATGCTCATTAGGTCCATTATCTTATTAGGAAAATTTTGAGCACTCCATTCATGCCATTATAATAATTATTATCTAACATTAAAGAGTGATTATTATAATTTTCCTTTTATATTGAAATCATGAAAAATAGGAATGAAAACATATATGATTGAAGACAAAAATTTTCTTATTCATATAAAATCTGAGGGTCGTCTACAAACTGAAGCCTCTGTATCATGTTTTAGAATAAATTCTCAACATGATTTTTCATTTGTTGGACCTCTTCATAAGCATTATCAGCTGCTTGTTGAAGTTGAGACAACTAAGAAACTCCAACCTCCTCTACCCGACGAAGAGCATCCTTAGCACTTGTAATGGCTGTTTTCCCCTCTAGTTAGGTTTCTCCCAATGTTTGATTCAACTACTCACATTTGTTATGAATAGTATCCTGTTTTTGTTGAAGATATAATGACTCCTTCATGGATTCATTAATTTGCAGGCTAATTTCAATTGATTTCTTGTTATTATTTGCCTCTGCCTTAACTACTGCAGCTTGAAAGTCTTCAATATTGATAAGTCATCTATCCTCTTCAAAAAAATCGTAACTTATGCTCCTGCTCCCTCTAGTGAATGGCCTCTTTCATAGCATTATGGATTGGTCGATAATTAAATCCACCAAATCCCAATACACAAAACAGTGGTAGGTGTTTGGAAAAATGGCACAGCAATTCATCTAAAGGCTTCTCAGCAATTATGATCCAAATATTCCTCCATGTCTTCTTACATGCAATTCCATGAGCATATTTCATCTCTATGTATGAACTTTAGTCACTACCATGCAGTAAAATGTACTCTGGAAATAGGTCAGTTAAAGAGTTGTCTTGTTCTACTTATCTTGGAACAGTAGAAGCTTTACCTTATGATCTGGGAGCTAAAAACCCTAAATGATAAATCATGGTCATTTACAATTTCAAATGGAAGAAAAATATATGATTCAAATATTAGATTATATTTACCAAATAATAAGTCAGCTACTTGGTGGGATTCATCTATTGAATTCTCATCTTCAGTGATTTGATAAAATGTTTCTTGAGAAGGGACATTCCATTGGGTTTGTTCAGTTGTTATATTCAAAGGCTCTGGAGAATCTCTAGATGGAAGATTCTCTAGAAGTATTTATCCATCTCCAATAGAGATATAGAGTGTGATACCCCATTCTTGAAGATCCTTTGAAACATTTTCTACAAATAAAGATGCATAAACAGAAATTTTGATGTAAATAATCAAATAAAGAAGAATAACTATGTATGGAAAATGAAATAAATAGGACTTATGTCCTTGAAATTCTTCATGAAAATCCTCAAATTCCTTGATGGAACATAGAATATCAATATTTAGATTAAGGTATATCACAATTTTAGTATATTCACCTTAGAGTGTTATAGAATCCCCACCATTAATGGTATCCAACAAATATTGGTTGATACCTAAATTGGTCACTATGATGTTCTATTCCATCAATTCATCAATTGCTATTGCAGCATAAGGTCTTTCCAATTGTGGGTCAACATCAGTATTTGTCTTGGATAGACCTAGGTCTTAATTTCTTTCTTATAAAGCAATAAGAATATTAGTGTTGATTATTTCAGATCCTCTGAAAAAAGAAACTGAGGAATGAATTTAATCTTACCATGGCTTTCCTCTCTCTTAGAAGATCCCAGATCAGGTATAGATGCATCGTTGGACGATTAATCTACTAAAATTGCTGATTCGTTAACATGAACTTGGGTTTCCCTTGGGGTTTCTTTTTTGGGCCTTGAAGAATCAGCTCATAATCCCTTGATATCGGAGAGATACATAGATCCTAAAAGAGGATAAAACATGGTTACCAAAGTGTATTGAGAAAATTATATTCCCTAATGATAGTATAAATACTTAATCCTTTGGCTAACACTTTAGATAAATATAGTTTCTCTCTTGTTTTTTTGTTGAACATCTTGGGGAGAGATTGAAACACTCCTTTTGATTAGAGAAACTTGAGGTAATGGTTGGGGATTGTCAGTCGCCATTACCCCAGTCCTGATTCTTGCTCCTATAGAAAGTATTGGTGACCTGGGTCGATCATTCATTGCGTCAATATGAGAGCATGCAGAACAATACTTAGGTGATTTGAGAATTGTTTTGGAGATTCCTTCTCTACATTCAAGCTACACAAATACATTTTCATCAATATTAATGATGATAAAAGGTAAAGTAGAGTTAAGACAAAAGAGAAAGGGAAAGAAATTGTCGGTATTAAAATAAATATCTTACCGCTCCTCAGAGTCGATAATTACCCCTTCATGGACTCCTAAGTCCAGCATATGAGATACTCATTTAGAGGCTGGGATTTGTTCATCACATGAATATATAAAAGTCTTCAGCTCCGTAATATACTTTTGTACTTCAGAAAAGTTATTGTTCATATTGCAATCAGAAGGTGCCTTGATGTCACTAATATCTGGTATTCGAATTCCATGGTGGGGAAATGCCCATGCATCCATAATATCACGAGTTACACCCTCCCAAGGACGAATGTCTTAAGGTCGAACATAATTCAATCCTAGTATTGCTGATTGTAGAGGAGATTCAACGCCTTCTGAATAGTGAGCTTCTTTAGGCCTCCTTTCTTCCGAAAGTTCAATAGATGGAATAGGAATCTCTGTTTGATGGAGGAAGCTGGATCGCCTTGTGTTGGATGTATTTTTTCTCTAACCCTAGTTTTCCTCATATACTTCCTACAAAGACGTATTGAGGGATCTGGAACCTATGAAACATCTGCATCATTTATCCCCTTGGACTTCATACCCTGATTTCCATGTGAAATAGTCATTTTACCCACCACTCGATATATTCCTTTTCTCAAAGCCCATTGAGGATATTAAGAGGACCATGCTTTGGTATACCCAACTTCCAATCCAATTGATGCATCTAGTGGAGGTAGCAATAATTGATAGTTAGGATACCTCTAAAGTTGTTAGGATCCATATTTTTCGTGCAACCATTGGGTGTTTCTCTTGACTAACATACATGGGTTGAAAAGTGTTTGATTGTTGATGGCATCTAAACTGATGAGAAAACTTATAGGGGATGTAAGCCTTGTAGATAATTTCACCATCATCCTTGTTTGACAATACGCCATCCCTGAATTCCATCATATAATATCTCCTCTCATATTTCTTTTCTTTACCATCATCAATAAATACTCCAACTGGTGGGTTACCAAAAGGAAAGAAGTTGAATTCTCATGAGACATTCAATGCCTTTAGCACAAAATCAGGTCACAATATTAGAGGTTGTATACCCGAAATGTTCTATAAAATGTGGTGAATTGACCATTGTAAACTCTAACTGAATTCAACACTGAGTATGAAGAAAAATGTGCAGAAATCCAACCGCACAACACATGAAATGTCCCAGAAATCATAAATGTAGCCATCCCATTATATAAATGCAATAGAAGATGGTAAATTGTTGCTAATATAGGGGTTTCTACACCAATATTCTTCCCTTATACCAATTTACCCACAATGATAAAATTCCCCAATCTTACAGCACCCCCATATTCACGGACTGGATGAAAATAAACACATAGCCACATAGAAAGGAAGGTAGTTAAGCGTACCTTTACATCAATATGAGGTTTCACATTATAGCCCCAGTGCTTATAGTCACCCCTTTCTAGCATAGGACAATACATTCTAGAACTGCCCCAGTTATCTATAGAAGGACAAACAGTAGGACATTTATAGGTTGGATATTTCACTATTATTGGTTCTAAGAAGGCTTCCATCCACACTTTGGAATAGATATATTTCTTGTATTAGGGTAAATTATTCACTCTCTTAAATAATTCATGGGCCATCGGTGGTGTTCTTGTTGCATCACCCCATGTTGTAGTAGGCAGAATGAATTCATCATACATTTCCCCAAGAATGGGAATGCTAGCTATTTGGTAAATATATTAGAGACTAATACCAACATCACCATGCATCAAATGAAAGGAATTTGTTTGTGGACTCCAACGGCTCAATAATTCAGGAATGAAACCATTTTTATGAACATAATTTTTCCCTATCGAGATAGCTTCGTAGATATGAACATCTGATAACTCTTTCCTAAATTCTACACAAGTCTGACATACCCAGAATGACCACATCCACTTGGGTTTGACACCACCTCCAGAACAAAGATCCCAATCTTTCTTCCAACCATTAGGTTGCTCTATAACGACCCATACTTTACATACATTGTCATTACTTCAGAATTTAAGCACACTTATTACAACATATAACAAAACCAGGAAAGGACCGTATAGGTATATAGTCTTTAGAAACTAGGAAACATAAACAACTGGTTTATAAAGCATCTAATTTTCCTCCCATTTATTTCATCATATCTAGGGTCCCTTTTTGGCATATCCTACTTAATAACCTTCTTCTTGACCTGGGGAAATAAAACATACAAAAGGGTGAGCTCAAATGCTCAGTAAGGGTAAACAAAAGAAATATCAATCACATCATATACATAATAACATAACTTTTGGAAATCTTAACCTTAAAAAGAAATCATAATTTCATAATATGGGATAAATCATAGTAGTGAAATGTATTCCCAATAATCATAACTTAAAACATGAAACTTTGTGGAATACACACATAATCATAGAGAATCATTTCTTATTAGTCAAGACTCATTGCCAAGACTATCTTAGTGGACAAAGTCCATTTCTGAATCGAGTTCACTCCTCGTTTCAGTCCTGTTTCACTGAACCGGTTTAACCTACCGTTCCAGCCATGTCTATCTCATGAGATATAAAATCTTTACCCAATGCATTGTAGGGAGATATAGGTCCCACCCATCTCATAATGATACCATTCTTATGTGTGCCACAAAATCATAAACCATACATCATCGCATAACCCATGTAATAAAAATGGGATTTTTAAACATCATGAAATCATAAAACAATACATATAAGATAAAGGAATTCATAAAAATTATTCAATCACAAAATAATCAAATCAGTGTAATAATAGGGATAGAAACAGAACCCTTTATTATCTTATATGGAAAATAATTTTAATAAAATACTTGAACTCCATTCTTGAGGAAAATGTCATTTCTACTTCAAAAACAATTTTCCTTTCATAACATGTCATACAATTCTAAACTAAAAGAAGTTGATTAAAAATAAACTTGAAAACTTATAAAGTAAGATTCTTGAAAATAATTTTTTAAAAATCCATTCATGTCATATAAGTTAAAAAAACATTCTTCTCATCCTTTTGTCGGAAAAGTCAAAAAGTACCTTGTACGAAAAATGACAAAACATTCCTTTCATATCTTTTACTAAAAACTCACCAAAGGGTAAAATTGGATTTAAAAAATTGTAGGTGGATGGAAATAATATTACATATTGAGGAAACATGTATGTGGATGATAAAATACACCCCAGTAAATTTCAAAGTATAAACAATCTCGGATAAAAATGAGATTGTGATATTTCCATTACCTTAGGTCCGATTTGCTTCGTTAGTGTCCAAACCTCCTATATAATGATTTAAATAATGTTATTGACTTATTCCAGAGTCATTAGTATTTTTATGATATCATATATGGTCATATTCTTAGCTTCTTATTAGTAACATTTCATTACTACTTGTTTATTCGGGTGTTTATTACTTTTTGTTCTTATGCGTGTTTTGTCGAATAAATTCTTATCCTTATTTTTATCTTATAGATACATAATTTCTAGAATGGTATTAGTGTAATATATATCATATTTATTCACTAAATTAATTTATATAATCATTATGCAATGAATATCTTGTAGAAAAAGTCGCATCACATCGTGGAGACGGTATTCCGTACATACGCATGAGTGATGATATCGTTCCCATGATCGTGGAATTGTATTGGAGTGTATGTATACTATTTCAGAATCAATATCACTTTACAATAGTCATATATAGTCATTATTTACACCATTATACCCATCCAAGTAAAGTGGTGGTGTAAAATAGATTACTCCACGGCGTGGAGACGGTATTCCGTATGTACGCACGCAAGGTAATTTCGTTTTTCGTAGGATGGATAAGTGGTGAAATAGGGTTGTTTCATACTTATAATAACATATAATTATATGAGTGATACTGATGTTATTACTTCATAATTAAACAACTAAAGAAGAAGAAGTGGAAGAAGAAATATAGTTGAACGAATTGGTAACGGACATTACCTCTTCTTTGAAGCGCCTCTTTGAGATCTCCTTTTAGGGAACTCAAAATGGTCTTTGAAGAAGAAAAATTCCTCTTGGATGTTTCTAGGGAAGTGGAGAGGAGAAATTGGCAGGGTTTGGCAGAGCTTGAAGGCTCAAAGTGGTGTGAGGAAGAGGAGGAGGAGGTTCCCTTTTATAAGGGAGGAGAGGGGCTCCTTTGGAAAAACTAAAACTATTATTTTATTATAAAGCCAAATTCGGTTTTAAATTGCTCCAAATTGATTTATTTTGAAGATAAGGTGGGGA
This sequence comes from Viscum album, assembly GCA_963277665.1. Classification (NCBI taxonomy): domain Eukaryota; kingdom Viridiplantae; phylum Streptophyta; class Magnoliopsida; order Santalales; family Viscaceae; genus Viscum; species Viscum album. The sequence continues at coordinate 183,244,718 of OY728163.1, read as the reverse complement.
CGGGTCGAAATCCTTTCATCTAATAGAATTTAGACAAGTTTAGGTTCCTATTTTAACCTTATCATTTAGATTTAACATTAAGTTAAATAATTTTACTTTTACCGTGTCTTCTTGTGTTCTTATACTATAAGGTTAACAAATTTACTATAAGCAGCCAAACGAACCCCAAGTTGTTTATTAATAATATATATAACATTATCTAAGTCATTTGGCCGAACCTTAGATTTTTAGGAATAAAATAACAATTAATAATATAATATTTGTTTTAAAAACTATTTTATGTCAATTTTGACACTATTTAGTAATTGATTTTTGTGAAAATCATAACAGAATTATTAGTTCGAACAAAGTTAATTACATCAATACTAACATGTCATATTAACCTAAAAATTAGTTTAATTCATAAAAAGTCTCAAATTATATTTATTTGGGTATTTATGACATCAATTATGTCAATATTTAATTAATAAGATAATTACTGCATCATATTTGTGTCATAAATAAATTGAATTATTTAAAGTCTAAATATTACAAATAAAATATAATTATGTACGAAATATTTTTAGATTTCTAATTAATATTTATAGTCGAATTTATCATATGTATAACCTTATATTAAAAACGATTTTCTTATTAAACTTTGATTTTAACTATTTTAACCCTTCTTTAAATAAATTAACAATAATTGTCCTAATCTAATCCAAGTTGGCCTAAATGGTCATATTTTATTCCTAAGGTTGTTTTTGGTCGAATTACACTTATCCAATAGAATTAGGACATGTGTTAGGGTAATAATAATATCATTTTTACCCTTAATTACCCTATTTACTTTTAATCGTGGTAAATAAAAGTAAAAAGTTACTATTCACTAAAAAAATTATTTTCATCTCATTGAACCACATTTTACTTACTGACATCAACCGAGTCTCTCAGATTTTTGAAATTCCATTCACAGAAGCGGTAAAATTATGTTTTATGAAAAATTTAGTTCTTTTAACTACCACTTAGTGGATTCACTATTCATCCAAAATTGAAAGTTTTCAGAAAAATACCAAAATTTCACCCTAGGCTAATTTTGATATTCCGAATCCAAAAATGAAGTAAATTTTGAAAAATAAAATTTACAAAATTTCAAAAAGTGGTTATTACTATTCATAACGGCTAGTTTTAATAATATTTTAATAGCATATCGTTGTTTAGTGAAACTCGGTATTGCGCACGATGCAAGATATCGAGGAAGGTTGTGATTGCGTGTAAAGAAATCCAAGCAATTGTTGTTTGTAGTGAAAGATTCCTTTGATGATTTATATAACATAAAATTCTATGGTGTTACATTCTACCCCCCTTAAAATAAATTTCGCCCTCGAAATTCATCACTTTGTAACAAACAGATGAGGATACCTCTCCCTCATCATATCCTCAAGATCCCATGTAGCTTCTTCTAATTGGTGGTTCCTCCATTAAACTTTCACCAATCGAGTGGTCTTGTTTCATAAGACTTTTTCGCTACGATCCAGAATCTCTATCGGCTGTTCTTCATAAGAAAGATCTTGCTCCAGCGGTACAACTTCTGAGCTGAGTACATGTGAAGGATCAGGTATGTACTTTCTCAGGAGAGATACATGGAACACATCGTGAACTTGAGAGAGATTCTGTGGAAGCGCCAATGGGTAAGCTACCTTCCCAACACGATCCAGTATTTCGAAAGGACCGATATATCTAGGGCTCAACTTCCCCTTTTGTCCAAATCTCAGGACCCTCTTCCAGGGAGATATTCATAAGAACACTTTATCACCCACTTCAAACTCTAGGTCTTTTCTTCAGTTGTCGGCGTAACTTTTCTGTCAACTCTGAGCTGCTCTTATGTGTTGTTGAATAGATCTAACCTTTTCTGTCACTTCATCAACGAGATCAGGTCCTAATATCTTTCTTTCCCCAACTTCATCCTAGCAAGTTATAGTCCTGAATTTCTTTCCATAGAGATCATCATAAGGAGCCATCTGAATACTGGAGTGAAAGCTATTATTATACGAAAATTCCACCAAAGGTAGGTGTTGATCCCAACCACCTTTGAAATCCGTAGAGCATGCTCTCAACATATCTTCTAGAGTTTGAATTGTTCTCTCAGACTGACCATCTGTCTGAGGATGACAAGTAATGCTGAAACTCAACTCTGTATCCATAGTATGCTGAAGACTTTGCCAGAACATTGAGGTAAACCTCGGATCCCGATCTGATATAATAGAAAGTGGTACTCCATGCAATCTTACCACTTCCTTCACATATATCCTGGCAAGCTGATCGAGAGAGAAATCCTCTCTAATAGCGATGAAGTGTGCAGACTTTGTAAGAAGATCAACTATGACCCAGATAGCATTATTGCCTTTGGATGTTTTAGGAAGGCTGGTGACAAAGTCCATAGTGATGTTTTCCATATTTCCATTCAGGTATGGGTAATGGTTGTAACATCCCCTTAGACTTATGTCTCTCAGATTTAACTTGCTGACAAACCAAGCATCGAGAGACATATTCAGCAACATCTCTTTTCATGCCATCCCACTAGAAGTACTCTTTCAGGTCCCTATACATCTTTGTGGTTCCAGGATGAATAGATAGTGAAGAACTATGAGGCTCATCCAGCAGCTCCTTCTTTAATTTGGGGATGGGAGGAACACAAACCCAATTACTGAAGTTTATTATCCCATTACAATCAAGGTTGGATTCAGGAACATTTCTCACCTTATTTTGTAACTCTACATCTTCTTTCTGTGCCTCTTTAATCTTCACTTGTATCGATGGTTGAACATTCATTTGAGAAAGATAATATTTTTCCCCTTCCATTATAATTCCAAGATCCATCCTTTGTAAATCCATAAATATTGGATCTTTTGTGATCCGCATCATGGATAAACTGGCATGGTCTTGTCGACTTAATGCATCTGCCACCTTGTTTTCTTTCCCAGGGTGGTAATGGATTGAGCAGTCGTAATCCTTAATCATCTCCAACCATCTTCTTTGGCTCATATTCATCTCCTTTTGTGTGAAAATATACTTTAAACTTTTATGATCAGTATAAATGTCACACCTTTCTCCATAAAGAAAATGCCTCCAAATCTTTAATGAAACGATTACCGCAGCTAACTCCAAATCATGAGTTGGGTAATTTTTCTCATGGATTTTCAACTGTCATGAGGCATAAGTTATCACCGTATCATTTTGCATAAGAACACACCCCAATCCCTTCTTGGATCCATCACTGTAGATCACAAACCTTTCTCCACTACAAGGCAGTGTGAGCACAGGTGCACTGGATAACATTCTTTTCAACTCCTTGAAATTCTCTTCACATTCCTCCATCCAGACAAACTTAGCTCCTTTCCGAGTCAAATTGGTGAGTGGATTAGATAATCATGAAAAATCTTTCACAAAACGTCGATAATATCCAGCCAAACCAAGAAAACTTCGGATCTCAGTTTCTGTTGTTGGTCTTGACCACCTTTCGATAACCTCTGTTTTTGCTGTATCCACATATATCCCCTCTTTTGAGATTATGTGACCCAAAAATGAAACTTTTTGAAGACAAAATTCACACTTGGTAAATTTGTTCATAAAGCTTTTCTTTTCTTAGGTTCTTCAATATAATTCTCAAGTGATCTTCATGTTCTTCCTTTCTCTTTGAATAGACAAGAATATCATCTATAAAGACTACCAAAAAATGATCAATATAGTCTCTAAAGACTCTATTCATCAGATCCTTGAAGATAGCAGGGGCATTAGTAAGACCAAATGGCCTCACTATAAATTCATAGTGTCCATACCTTGTACGGAAAGCCGTCTTTGGTATATCCTCCCTTTTGACCCTTAATTGATGATACTCTGAATGAAGATCAATCTTGGAAAAGTATTGAGCTCTGCGTAGTTGGTCAAATAGGTCATCAATGCGCGAGAGTGGATATTTGTTTTTGATAGTGATCTTGTTAAGTTCTCGATAATCAATGCAGAGTCTCATTGATCCATCTTTCTTCTTAACAAATAGAACAAGTGCTCCCCAAGGTGATGCACTAGGGAATATAAACCCATTATCAAGATTCTCTTAGAGTTTCTTCTTCAATTCCTACAACTCAATTGGGTCCATTTTATAAGGTTTCTTTGAAATAGGCAAAGCACCCAGTATGAGTTCTATTGAAAACTCAACTTCAAGATTTGGTGGAAGACCCGGTAATTCCTCCGTAAAGACAACATAAAACTCCCGTACAATGGGAATATTCTTAATTGTGAGTTTCTCACCAACCGTTTCAGATAAATAACCTTCATTTAGTGGAATCAAGACCCATAAGATGGAAGAAGTTTCCACTGGAAGGTTTTGTTCATCCTTGCATCGATAGACGATCATAGATTGATCTGGAATATGAAATGTGACTCCCCTTCTTTGGCAATTGATATGAGCTCCATGTAGAGAAAGACAATCCATGCAAAGAATCACATCAAATTCCACTATAGGAATGATCAAAAGATTTGCAAGAAGCACTTTCCCACAAACTTCAATCGGTGAAGAATTATAAACTTTTGATGTGACTGTTGTGCCATTAGGGGTTGTCACAGCTAACTCAACATATAATTGTTGACGTAATATGGTGATACCCTTAGAAAATTCTTCATAAATAAATGAGTGGGTGGATCCAGAATCAAATAAAACATTTTCTACTTTAGAGTGGATGGTAAGTGTACCTTTCACCGCATTGTTATCGTGCTCCACATCGCTAATAGAAATTGTATGTTACTTTCCTTTGTCTTTAGCCTGAAGAGTTTGTTGACGTCGACCATCATCATCAACCCATGGATTTGGGCATTGATTGGCATAATGCCCCATCTCCTTGCACTTGAAACATTGAAGTGTAGTAGGTTCATTTTGTGTATCCCTTCCTTTGTTTGCATCATTAGACATCTTCTTCTCATCATTGCGGCATTCAAATTCCCTATGACCTTCCTTTCCACATTTGAAACATTTACTTGTCCCTTTAATACAACTCCCTCTATTTTTCTTTCCACACTTTGAGCATAAGGGAAAGCTCATCTTCTTTTCAGTTTTCTCTTTAGATTTTCCTTTGAATTCCATTTTCCTCTTCTTATCAAACCCATATGACTGATGTGTTACTCCAATCTCCATCTCAACTTTGAGATCACATCAAATGATTTCCTCGTAGCTATTGAAGTCCCTTATGGGTAACTCCTTTCTAAGACTTGGTTTTAAGACACTAAAGAATCAATCGATCTTACTCTCATGTTGGATAATAATACCAGAAGCGTACCTTGCAAGTCTTGTAAAATTTGCTTCATAGGTACCAACAGATTCATCATCCTTTTTCTTCAGTTCAAGAAACTCTTTCTCCATCTTTGTTCGGAGAATACGAGGGAATTAATTATTGAAAAATAAGTTCTTGAACTCATCCCATTCCATGGACTCAATTTCATCTCTTTGCCTCGTATTCTTGATAAGATTCCACCATTGATCAACATCACCTTCCAAATGATACACTGCTAAGATGACTTTATCATGTTCAGAACATTGAAGAACTGAAAATATCTTTCCAGTAGTACTAATCCATTGTTCAGCAACTAATAGATCAGTAGACCCGCTTAATGAAGGTGGACGCTACCTTGTGAAGGATTCAACAGAATGTTGCTCCTTACTTTTCTCATTTGAAAGTCCTCCATGATTCATAGCTTGAGAAAGTTGTGTGAGCATGGCTACAAGATTTTTCATTCCAGCTCCCATAACGTTTGGTTGCTCATGGTGGAAATCATTGCATTGTCCGTCGCATTCCTCTTTGACACGGTTCCTTCGGGTTCCTGCCATTGACTAAAACCATGAAGAATAGTGTGAGCGACACTAAATATAATAGGAAACCCACATAATCAAGAATAAAATTTCACACTTAAGGTCTTATCCTAGGTTATTCATGGCCATTTCTAAAACACTAAGATTGTGTTCTATGCTTATACTTATCCTCATGGTTCTTACTAAGGCTTTCACATCCTAGTTTCCAAAGGTTGACTATACCTTTCCTCTGATACCAACTATAACGACCCATAATATACATGAATTATCATTACATCAGATTTAATCACACTTATTACAACATATAACAAAACCAGTAAAGGACCGTATAGGTATAGAGTCTTTAGAAACTGGGAAACATAAACAACTGGTTAAAAAGAATCTAATCTGCCTCCCATTTATTTCATCATATCTAGAGTCCCTTTTTGGCATATCCTACTTAATAACCTTCTTCCTGACCTAGGTAAATAAAACATACAAAAGGGTGAGCTCAAATGCTCAGTAAGGGTAAACAAAAGAAATATCAATCACATCATATACATAAGAACATAACTTTTGGAAATCTTAACTTTCAAAAGAAATCATAATTTCATAACCTGGGATAAATCATAGTAGTGAAATGTAATCTCAATAATCATAACTTAAAACATGAAACTTTTTTTCATACACACATAATCATAGAGAATCATTTCTTATTAGTCAAGACTCATTTCCATGACTATCTTAGTGGACAAAGTCCATTTCTGAACCGAGTTCACTCCTCGTTTCAGTCCTGTTTCACTGAACCGGTTTAACCTGCCATTCTAGCCATGTCTATCTCATGAGATATAAAATCTTTACCCAATGCATTTTAGGGAGATGTGGTCCCCACCCATCTCATAATGATACCATTATTATGTGTGCCATAAAATCATAAACCATACATCATCGCATAACCCATGTAATAAAAATGGGATTCTTAAACATCATGAAATCATAAAACAATTCATATAAGATAAAGGAATTAATAAAAATAATTCCATCACAAAATAATCAAATCAATGTAATAATATGGATAGAAACAGAACCCTTTATTATCTTAGATGGAAAATAATTTTAATAAAGTACTTGAACTCCATTCTTGAGGAAAATATCCTTTCTACATCAAAAACACTTTTCCTTTCTTAACATGTCATACAATTCTAAACTAAAAGAAGTTGATTAAAAATAAACTTAAAAACTTGTAAAGGAAGATTCTTGGAAATAATGTTTTAAAAATCCATTCATGCCGTATAATTTAAAAAAACATTCTTCTCGTCCTTTTGTCGGAAAAGTCAAAAAGTACCTCGTACAAAAAATGACAAAAGATTCCTTTCATATCTTTTACTAAAAACTCACCGAAGGGTAAAATTGGATTTAAACAATTTTAGGTGGATGGAATTAATATTACATATTGAGGAAACATGGATGTGGATGATAAAATACACCCCAGTAAATTTCAAAGTATAAACAATCTCGGATAAAAATGAGATTGTGATATTTCCCTTACCTTAGGTCCGATTTGCTTCGTAAGTGTCTGAACCTCCTGTATAATGATTTAAATAATGTTATTGACTTATTCCAGAATCATACTTAATTTTATGATATCATATATAGTCAAATTCTTAGCTTCTTATTAGTAATATTTCATTATAACTTGTTTATTCGGGTGTTTATTACTTTTTGTTCTTATGCGTGTTTTGTCGAATAAATTCTTATCCTTATTTTTAGGTTATAGATACCTCATTTCCAGAATTGTATTAGTGTAATATATATCATATTTATTCACTCAATTCATTTATATAATCATTATGCAATGAAGATCATGTAGAACGAGTCGCATCACATCGTGGAGACGGTATTCCGTACGTACGCTTGAGCGATGATATTGTTCCCATGATCGTGGAATTGTATTGGAGTATATGTATACTATTTCAGAATCAATATCACTTTACAATAGTCATATATAGTAATTATTTACACCATTATACCCATCCAATTAAGGTGGTGGTGGAAAATATATTACACCACGGCGTGGAGACGGTATTCCGTACGTACGCACGCGCGGTGATTTCGTTTTCTGTAGGATGGATAGGTTGTGAAATAGGGTTGTTTCATATTTATAATAACATATCAGTATATTATTGATACTGATGTTATTACTTCATAATTAAACAACTAAATAAGAAGAAGTGGAAGAAGAAATAAAGTTCAAAGAATTGGCAATGGACATTACCTCTTCTTTGAAGTGCCTCTTTGAGATCTCCATTTAGGGCACTAAAAATGGTCTTTGAAGAAGACCAGGACCTCTAGGATGTTTCTAGGGAAGTGGAGAGGAGAAATTGGCAGGGGTTGGTTTAGCTTTAATGCTCAAAGTGGTGTGAGGAATAGGAGGAGGAGGTGCCCTTTTATAAGGGAGGAGAGGGGCTCCTTTGGAAAAACTTAAAATATTATTTTATTATAAAGCCAAATTCGGTTTTAAATAGTTCCAAATCGATTTATTTCAAATCTAAGGTGGTTATGGGTTGAAATACCCTCATCCAATAGAATTTAGACAAGTTTAGGTTCCTATTTGGACCTTATCAGTTAGATTTAACATTAAGTTAAATAATTTTACTTTTACCGTGTCTTCTTGTGTTCTTATACTTTAAGGTTAATAAACTTACTATAAGCAGACAAAAGAACCCCAAGTTGTTTATTATTAATATATATAACCGTATCTAAGTCATTTGGCCAAACCTTATATTTTTAGGAATAATATAACAATTAATAATATAATATTTGTTTTAAAAACTATTTTATGTTAATTTTGACACTATTTACTAATTGATTTTTGTGAAAATCATAACAGAATTATTAGTTCGAAAAAAGTTAATTAAATCAATAATAACATGTCATATTAACCTAAAAAATTAGTATAATTCATAAAAAGTCTCAAATTATATTTATTTGGGTCTTTATAACATCAATTATGTCAATATTTTATTAATAAGATCATTACTGCATTATCTTTGTGTCATAAATAAACTAAAATATTTAAAGTCTAAAAATTACAAATAAAATATCATTATGTAGGAAATATTTTTAGATTTTTAATGAATATTTATAGTCGAATTTATCATATGTATAAACCTATATTAAAAATTATTTTCTTATTAAACATTGATTTTAACTATTTTAACCCTTCTTTAAATAAATTAATAATAAATGTCCTAATCTAATCCAAGTGGGCCTAAATGGTCATATTTTATTCCTAAGGTTGTTTTTGGTCGAATTACACTTATACAATAGAATTATGAAATGTGTTAGGGTAATAATAATATCATTTTTACACTTAATTACCCTATTTACTTTTAACCGTGGTAAATAAAAGTAAAAAGTTACTATTCACCAAAAAAATTATTTTAATCTCATTGAACCACATTTTACTTACTGATATCAACTGTGTCTCTCAGATTTTTGAAATTCCACTCACAGAAGTGGTAAAATTAAGTTTTATGAAAAATTCAGTTTTTTTAACGACCACTTTATGGTTTCACTATTCATCAAAAATTAAAAGTTTTCAGAAAAATACCAAAATATCACCGTAAGCTAATTTCGATATTCCGAATCCAAAAATGAAGTCAATTTTGAAAAATAAAATTTACAAAATTTCAAAAAGTGGTTATTACTATTCATAACGGCTAGTTTTAATAATATTTTAATAGCATATCGTTGTTTAGTGAAACTCGGTATTACGTACGACGCAAGCTATCGAGGAAGGTCGCGATTGCATGTAAAGCAAGTCAAGCAAGTGTTGTGTGTAGTGAAATATTCCTTTGATGATTTATATAACATAAAAGTCTCAGGTGTTACATGCTCTATTTGAGAAGCCCAAAATGGGGAATCCTAACAATGTGGTATTGGATCTACAACATGATCCTTTATATCATGAGTTCCACCACTATGGTGAAGGATGCAACAAATAGGGGTGGTTCTTTCTTGTACTGGAACCCCCTTTGCACTAATATTCATATAGTTACAGTTGGAGTATTGAAGAAACCAATACATCGGAAAGTACTTCTTAACAGATAGAACATGGGGGGTCTTGCAAAAGCCCATGCCTATACATGGGTAATTAAGGACTTTGTGGATAATCACACTGATACAGAATTAAACCTTTCCATTACCCCAGAAGAGTAATTTCAACAACATCATAGAAGTCTGGCCCAATTTTCTTCATCATTTCATTTTTTTGTTCCTTGGCTTATTTAGTATGGGTCTTTAATTGAGTCATTCGTTCCTGAAAATGAATTACTGAACTTCCACTATTAGTTTGGATTTTTTAAAAGAGATAAATCAAAATTTGGAAAAGGAAACAGTTCGTGTAGGTCCCCAACGAGGTCCATCACTTAGGTCCTTCAATGAAGTCCATCGCATAGGCCCCTCGATTAGAAGTCTAGTGTAACCCCTTCAACGAACTCCTTTATCTTACATCCATCTCTAAAATAATTTTACCTTGAAGAATTTTCCAGGTAATTACGCAAGATCACAACAAGATTTGGATCAGCGAACGAGCTACGTAACGAGAGCCATTGAAATCTAAAAAGTACAACTGAAAAAAATTTCAAAGGAAAAGACCTATTTATATACAATCGAGAACCTACACACTAGGACAGCACGTAACATCGGCGAAATATATTTGCATGAGGTACCTACCTGGTAATCCTGTGCTGTTTTGCAATTGATCCTTAGACTTTATCCCCACAATTTCACCTCAGTACTCGACCCTCTTTCTATTTTTAGATCCAATCCTGAGGGGGGGGGATTTTGTTGATACCACATAAGAAAACAAAAAGACTATGAAGAGAAGTCAAGATATATTAGATCCCAAGTCCAAGTTCCAAAAGCTCAAAAGGAAAATCAAAACACTCCCAAAGAACATCACAATGGAATAGATGCATAGGCCTATGCAGTGGAACCGTGCTACTGCACTCCATGACAGAGCTGGACGGCTGCACTCCGAAACAGAGTTATGTGACTGCACTCCGCAACAGTGCTGGGTAATTGACCTACACGGCTGAGCTGCATGGCGGAATATGTTTGTGCACCTATGCGGAGCACCTGCACGACAGATATGCACGACGTACATAAGCGAGAAACATTTCTTCGACCCGGCCTCATCTGTGCCTATAAATTGAGCTCTTGGGATCCCCATTTCAGAAGTGAAAAAATTGAAGAGACTCTCTAAATCTCCCATTGCATACCTCTTTTGCTTAAATCCCTCTAATTGTTTCAGGTAGCTCTCTAAAACACAAGAGAGGAGATAATTAAACGGTATAAGAATGTTTTGAAAGTCATTTTACATATTTTAAATAGGTTTGGTTCTCCTATGTAAAACATATTCTTCAGTCATCATTCACACATGCATGACATACTTGCACGATATACCTACGCGGTACATCAACGTGGGGTACCGAAGAGGCATACATGCGGGAGGGACCGACGCGAGCAACTCAAATACCCTTTTTAAAATCCATTCTTGGTAGGGTATATCCTTCCTTCTTACCCTTATCTGAAAGTGACTAAGTTAAAGCCTCCACAAAAACCTCTTGACTTGTCAAACCTTTGGGAAATGCACATTATCATGTCTCCTATTTGGTTTTGTATGTCTACATTCATAGGTTTCCAACATTTGTTTCACAATGGGGTTAGGATTAATAAAGTGTTTGTGAGTTTGTATATCAAGTGTCACATGGACCCTTCTTTGAGAAACAATATTGGGAAATTCATAGTTTGGAGGAGGGTTGGGTCCTGGCCACTCTTTTCTCAAATAGGTTACCTGGAACCTCAGGTCTCTAGTAGGGAAGGTACAATTCACACTTACTTTTCCAGGCAAGAAAATGAGAAGTCTCCCTTTCCAACCATGATCAATTTTAGGGCAGCCATCATAGTATAAGCCCCTCACCTTCATCCCTTCCCCCTAACATTGTACCCTTTTCAAGTGTAAATAGAAAAGAGGGAAGGCTCACTGCCTCGTCATCTTCCACAGTAAACACACCCTCTTCCATCATCGAAGGAGGAAAAGTGTGAAGTGTCATTATGGAAACATTCACATCCTCTTGTTTCACACACAGAGCATGACTCATGTGTGTTTATAGATACGTGATGGTTAAAACATGTGCACAAACACTCATTGGAAGGAAATATGAGAACTCTGATTCCAACCATAATAGGGATACATAGGAAGTCATCTCATGGCCTAAGCTCATTGGGCATCCTCTTTAATAATAATCCCCAAATTAAATGCCAAATCAATAAGGCATACTTTTCAGGAATTAATCCCAAACTCATCCCTCTAAAAGTACCATACTATCCTATGAGACTTATCAAACTACATGGGTTTTGATTCCCATCCATATAGGATACGTAGCAAGCCTCCTTGAGGGTCAAACCCAACACTTCAAATCAACAATGTTCTCCTTGGGCCATATTCCCACGAGGGTCTGATTCTATTGGGAAAACCATATCCATTCTATGTTCCTCTGGAAACTTCAGCATAATTCCCACAATATGTTTTAAGTATGCACCTTACGATTAGAGGTCATTATCACATGACCTTAAAAGGTATGATGTGTCTTATTAAGAGGCACCGAACTACGAGGGTTTTGGTTCTTTTCACAAGGATAATTAGGTAGCTCATTTTATGGGCATGATCCCAAGATCAAAACAAAACTTCATCTCCTGGGATGAAAATAAATTCCATAGTGCCCCACTGAGTGGCTTAAAAACCAGTATCATCACAACGCCGATTAAATGAATCTCCAATCGGTATATTAGAGGATACGATTGATGAAAAACCTCGAATACATACATATGTTTCTATAAATCAAAATCCTTGATTTCATACTGGTGATTCTAAATTTTACACATGTTAATATGTGATTGTAAATTCCAAGGGATACATATGATATACTTGGTGAATTAATAAATATTCATAAAAATTTCTTAAATTTACAAAGAGATTCCTGAAGTAGATAATAATTCCTCCCAAAAGGGTGTGATGAGTCCGACCTCCCATCCTCTCGACCAATGCATGTTCTTAATTATCATAAAGTCCAAACATAATCAATTCTTGACTTTGGAAAGTAGGTCCCATTTGGATAAATAACTGTTTGATGTTTCCGGTTCCATATATAATTCCAATGGAAATCTCCTGGAAATTGTGATTCTTAAAACTAGTACACATGTTTCAAGGATTTAAAAAACAATTACCAAGAGGATGATAATATATATTGAGTAGGTGTGAAGGATACCTTAATGATTATTGAGAGAATAATTCTATTATATATCATGTTATGGGGTATTTCATGCAGTTTATGGTAATGGTGCTAAAATCTTTTTTCCATACAGTTTAAGTTCACCTAACATTGACTATAGGATCAATAATATGATATCATATTCATAATTTGAAAATTTTGTTGAATTTAAAATTACATAACATCAATAATTTATCCATTCCAATTAATATCATGGTTATCTAATATGTAAATCATAAATAAAGAATTTTGAATAGGGAAATAATGGGATGAGACATGTACATTGAAGATAACCACTAGCCGATGTTCAAATAATGGTTTCCAAAGTGATGTTGTTATAGTGTACAGTGATTTGAGGACCTTCTCCTTAGGATTAAATATTCCTGATGGTTATTAGTGTATGTAATTGTAGAACAAACATAATTACCCAACTTAGCTATCCCTTATAGCGGACAAACTCATTATAGATAATCAATAATGGATTGGGATGATTAAAACACTCAACGAATGAAGTAAGATTATAGATAAAATGACACTAAATAAGGGTTAATGTATACTAAATTTAACATTGGAAATTTTTGAACACAATGTTAGGGTGAAGAAATACCATATGGAATTTCTCAAACACATGTGCACAGGAGAAGGAAAAAGGTCAACACTAACTTCCTCCCCGATCAATGGTTCTAAAAACCATATCATGGATTTTTAATATGGCCATATGGAGGTCTATAAAATAATTATACCAAATTATTTTATCACTCCAATTTTCTTCTTAAGTAAATAAATAATACGATGTGGTGAGGGGAGAGTTTAGTTTTACTCATGAATCTCTTTATGAGTTTTTGATTGCAGAAGAGTTTATATAGATTTTATTTGAATGTTATGATCCTTTAACATGAAACATTGTGGGATTCAGATTAATTTCATACAACATTAACATATGAAGAGATATTATATCTACCAAGGCAGAGATAATCCCAATATGAATCATGATACCTATTCTACTTTTAATAACCTCATAATGAGAGTCCCATAGTTTAAGGTCATAGTGTTTTGAAATAAAAGTTGAGATAGCATACATATTAAAATAAATGGGAAAATCCAATCTAAATGAGGGTCACAAGGATAATATTGAACTTCTTGAGTAGGAATTAAGATATATTATTCTAATGGTGTTTGAAATATATATGTGTTTTGATATAGTAACTCAAATGGGGTTCTAGACCTAAGAACATAAAACAAATTATCAACAATAAATAAGGAAAATTTAAATAATAACCCAAGGTATTTGAAAAAAGGGACAGTTAAGTTGGATAGGTGAACCATGGATGACAGCTAACCATTATTCATGTGATGGACTCCATGAAAATTTTGTAAGGGTTCATAGAGATTTTATGACAATCTATTTTTTATGAAATCATGCCTTAGTTTTGGTAGTGTTGAGTATTGCCACATAATTATCATTACCAATAGAGGTGTCCCCTAAACCCTAATATTCCTATTACTAATATCCATGTATTATTTATGGATTCATAAAAAACCATAGGAATGAAGTGTAGATTGTGTTTAGGGGATATTCAAGAGGTAATTAGAACACTCCAGTCCCAAAATAAACATAATTAGGCTATTATGGAAATTTGAAGTATAATTGAATTGGACCAGTCCCAAAATAAACATAATTAGGCTATTATGGAATTTTGATGTTGAATGGAATTGGATGATGGTTATGTGAATGGGGTGAAATTATATGGTTTATATATCACTATATCTCTTCATGTAAAAAATATCCAGCCACATGTAGTCTTAATTTATGTTTCCTCTTCATCAATCTAGTTCATATATAAGGAAGGGTCATACTTATTAATATTTGGGTATGATTCAAGAACTAGAATAAGATATAAGGATTATTCAAAGGATAAGAGATACAGTTTTCCAAAAAAAGAGTGTAATTTAACCCTACATTATTTTTATAGATATGTAACATATTCCAAGAACCATTATATACCCTCAACTCTCATGTAGGGATGTTAGGTCATATAATATGAAATACTATAATCTCATTAAGCCTATAAATGGTGGAACATATGTAATAGATTTTAATTTCTTGTGAAAAGGAATCAAAATCATTATATATTAGAGTTATACTATGTGAATCAATTCTATGTAGTTTACATACAAAAAAACTAAACGTTGTTGGTCGATGTTTTTTACTCATATGAGGAGGACCATTAATATGGGTTTCATAAATATCTAGATATTTCAAAAAATAAAATGGATACACCTATTTATTGAACCCATAAATCAAAAATGAAGTAACAAAATGTTCATGAACAATGGAATAATGTGGTGGTTTAGTTGAAATATTTTTTTTGGGAATAAGATGTATTTAATAAATGTCACTACATATCATATGTGAACATGAATCAATAAACATGTAGTTCTTGAATATAGAATCTATATTTATAGATAGAGAGATATGTATCATATAAAAAAAGATAAATGGTGTCTTATCTGTGTAAATTAGTGTGAGTATAATGAAAAATCTATATGAATATGGTAATCTCTCATCACCAAAATAAAAACAACTATAAAATGGGAGTTATAGATGGTCCTATAGTAGTGAATATAGGTGTAATTACATAATTTAATGCTATATAAATTATTCCAAACATTGTTTCAACATATATTAGTGCATTATTTTATACCTAGATAAGTAGAACTATGACACCATGGTAGGAAACTCAAACCATATCCAAAACATATAAAAAGAAAGAGATAACATCAATATATTGAGAGCTTTTATGTAGGGGAATTTTTACATGAATTAGTGATGAACAGAAGATAAATTATGAAGGAGTTACTTTGTATTTTATGTCAATAATGATCAATCCCTACATAAATCTTGAATATATACTAGTTTATTTTTCAGTCAAGAGATCCCAATGTGAATGAAGATGATCTGAACACTAGAATGGTAAAGGGGTGGTTTTGGTCCTAGGATAAGTGATACATGACACTAGGCACATCTTGTATAATCAGAAGACATTAATCTCCACATAATAAATAAGGACCCACTTCTAGATCAATCTATTACATATTGTATGTTCATTTCATATTATAGTAGGTCTACAAAAAGTAAACAATATGATTGAGATTTCTTACATATATCTATAACATATGTAAAGAAACTTGGTTACATTGAATAGACCATTTTTATTAGTTAAGAGTCTTTTCGGGTGTATCATATTTCTTATTGAATAACTTTATTTTGACAAGGAAGTATTTTGAGATGTTGTAAATCATAAAAATGGAATTTCCCAATGCATTTTAACCTCTTACTGCTAGTGAAAATTCTATCCCAATATAAATGTATGAAATGATCTTTTTATAGTAATTTCATTGGAGGAGTGACAAAATCTATATTGATTGAGATTAGGGTGTTGGCTTTTTTATTGTAGAAATTATGTATGGTGTAAGGAAACTTAAATTTCATCCCTAATTTTGAAGAATTTTTTGAAGGTATCGTAGCAGATTTAAAATCTCGAAACAGATCCTAGTAGATGAATGATATGACGAAAATTTTATTGACGAATTCCCATGTGATTTAATTTTGATGTATATCATGGTATTGTAGTGTCTGTATCCTTTTTTAATCAAGTAATTCCATCTCATAAAGACATATCTAGAACTGTTCATCTTTAGATGGTGGATTATAGGTGATGATGTGATATTTGGGATGTTGAACCTCAATGGGGAATAATAACTATATCCCATATGTAAGAAAATGTGGGATCACCTTTTTATCAATGGGGGTTGTGGTGGGATAGGACAATAATGTGTGATAATATTTATATTTCAATGATTATTTTCCTTGTACATCATTATATGAAGAAGACCATAAAGTGTCTTCTTAAAGGCCTGTATATATCCATTTATCTTTATATGATACTGTTATGAATGGTTATGTTGGATAATATATTATTTATAAATAAGTTTTTATAAGAAAAGATATTTTTATCATTGTATGTCATTATTTTGTGAGGGGCACCAAATATGGTGAAGATATGGGTCCTCAAGTAGTTTTTGAAATCATTTTTCCTAAATAAAATAGGTTATACATCCATAAATTTCTGGTAGATGGGTTTAGTGGATGAATTTTTTATTTAACAACAAGGTTGTTCTTGGTGGATATTTCCCCCCATAATCTTTCCCATACATAAAAATTGTCCTAGAGCATTTTTTGGCATGTAGTGGGGTTTAATGGATGAAATTGGGATTTATATGAAAATAACGGGATTTCAATGTACACGCTATTTAATATTACCTCATTGATGTCTATAATTATACATGTCTACCAAATTGATAGAATAGATAGGATATTGATTGGTGAGAACTGCATGAACTGACATGGACATATGTAATTATAGTTAGTGTCTCCCCTCCTTTAATGAATCTGAGGAGGACTACATAAAATCTTTTTTTGGGTATAAATTTTTTAGATTTTATACTATATAATATATGTTTTATTTCTCACATATATATTTTATCTTTCATAGAAAAATTCAATTTTATAATTCAAATTTAGTGGTAAATAAATATTGGAGAAATCCATTCTATAACAATATCAACTGGGTTGGATATGGTATCTCCTTGGTCAAATGTAGTGCTAATTTCATGTATATAAACTATATAATAATTAACAAATTGTGGGGTTAACCTATAGTATGCAATGAAAATAAATCCTTCCTCCCCATTTGGGTTTTCTAGGGTTTTTGTTATATTTTCCAATGCATTATTATAAACATTCTGTAAATACAACATGTATAATTATACTGTTTCAAAGGGAAATTTATACATCAACCCACATATATTGTCAATAATGGGGATATATTATACTTAATTAATGGAATATAATTTATTATTATTCTATATAAAAAACTATAAATCAAACAAAATGTTCATCAAGGCCACCTATATTTATAGGGCCTGCTCTAAGTCTATAATGTGGTCATGGTATTCCACTTTGTTGTTGGTGAAACTCTCCGATAGTATAAAAGAATATAAAATAGAGAATTTTTCTATAGAGAAGTCTGAAATCCCTAGAAAACCCCTTTTAATATTTTTATTTGACACTGTTTTTATTTTTAGGATCCTAGAGGCACTTCCAATATACATATCCAATATTTGGGGAATTTCAGTGATGGAGAAATTTGCATCATCAAGGAGCTCTATATTCATTAGTGAACTTTTTAGGGGAGGATTTATAGTTAATAAATATAATTCCTCCAATTATGCTTTATCTTTAGAGGCATAAAGAACATTTAAAACTACTATTGAATTATTTCCATCATTATAGAAGCTCATTTTGGTGGTGTATCTTATATTTGAGTGGGTTAAAATGGGAGATAATATAGAATGTGTGATTTGGTGGTTAGGCCTCTACAACCACAAAATAAATATTAATGTTGGGAAGATATTTTTGATATTTTATTATCAGATATCTGTATTACCCAAGGTTCTAATGAGATAAAAAAGATATTTTTTCATTCACACATCATTATTATGAGTAAAGAGAGAACCATGTGACCACATTATAGGTGGTACATAGAGTATAATATGTTTCCCTTCTGTGGGTATTATCAGCATTGGTGGAAAAAAGATACTAATTGATATCATTGAATTATTTTCACTATCTTATTCCCAATGATAGTTGAATACCGACTTCATCAATATTGTGAATGGTAGGAAGTTACTTATGATACTAGTTATAAAACACCAGATATAAGTAAGATTCCACTTGAGTCCCTTTGTTCATTGTCATTATGAGAATATTTCATGCCACAGATAACTGTGGTATTATAATGTGAGACTTTTATACCATGATGTCATAGCACAATGACTTTTAATTTCCATAATGTCACCCAAATTTTCACTCTATGGTTTCATCTTCAAGATATATTGTTTAAAATTATTGAAATCTATTTGAAAATATAAATGATATTCACATAATTATTGAGTGTTAACAACAAGATCATCCACACAATATTTTATTGTCTTCTATCAGATGGACTAAAATATATTATTCGTATTATATTTATATGTGGTACAAGAATTCATTAATCCAATAATCATTAATCGAATGTTGTATAACTCATAGATAACATGACAGTGATGTAATCCTCTTCATTATAGGTAATCCATGTTTAATTTTTGCCTAAATACCCATCTATGAATAAGAATACACCAAAATTAACTTCACAACAATAAATAAATCAGTTAGTAGGACAAGAAAAAATCATTTGGATGTTGACACTTAAGATCATATAGTTTTATATAGACATGGATCTGAATGATATTATTTCTATTTTGTACTATAATAGTGTCCTATTTTTTTATTTAACATACCAGGTGACGTTGTATTTTATATTATTTTTAACATTAGATTTTACCATGGAAACATTGTTCTAATACATTCCCCTAGATTACTACATAAAGACATGATAACTGTTTATAAAAACAATGTGATTTGTAGATAAATAAATATTCCCCCCTAGAATTTTGTTATAGTTCTAAGTGGATACATATTTATGTTTTTTAAGAAGCGTATTATATGCCTCTTATTATTCATGCTTTATCTTGGAACTGATAATAAAATGACACTACTTCGACAATATACCTATAATAATTTTTATGAGTTCAATTAGGGTGTTTGAAACACCTTCCTTTAATGTTAGAAGATAATCCCTAAGATATTATTCTTCCTACTATTCTACCTCAATATTTTCAAAAGTGGAATTTATATGAAAATCATAAGAAGTAGAAGGTGTAATAGCATTATATTTTTTAACCCCATCAAAAAAACATTCCTATTCTAAATGGGTATGTTGTTCTGATTCAACTGATACCATGAGAACAAGAGTGAATGTGTCCAAACATCATGCATTACGCTTCTTGTAGGATTCATATCCACTATGTTTAAGATTCTTGGTTATGTTTACTAAGACTAAATATCATTTACACATATATTAAATAAATTTACTTATGGGATAAGATGATGTGAATGGAATGTGAAATGTTCTTCTCCATTCATTGTGAATCTACTATAGGTATGTTCAATAGCACAATGTAAAAATTTAAATTGATTTGATTCTTTGATATATTATTTAAAAACACTTCTTGACTTAATTAATTCCTAGATCGAAATTTTTCTAGCCAATTAGATTGATGGGGAACTCATAATATCCATTGATATCACATCATGGATTGATGGGGGTTATTTTCAACCCATTGGGAGGAGTGATATATATGGAATTATCAAATATATCTTATACCCCATTTTTTATAACCATTCGTTAATATATTTGGATTCACATGACTGAAAAGGGAAAATATCACTATCATGAACACTGACTTGTACATTCATGAATTATTTAAAGAAGTGGTGATATGATGAAGGCACCACAATATGCATGTAGATCCTTGAACTTTTCAATTAAATATTGAATGATATATATATTTGATAAACAACAGCAATTCAATTTCATAAATGATATCCATAAATGTGGTTTTGTGCTTTATAGAACCAAAATAATTTATTCACTCTTTATATATCCTTGGATTGTCATGTGGGATAGAGTTGTATTTTATTTTTGGTAATTCCAAAATCGAAATCTCTTAAAACTTATGTGGTTTATATTGGACCAATTATATATTATGTATTTATGGATATAATTTTATCAATATTAATAAATATATACATGTGTTTGATGTTTCCCTATATGGTGGTGTTTTGGTCAAATTTGGGGATGGAAATTATAGGGTTGAATATAATGGGACTGGTGTCCTCATGATAAACCATAGACACTAATACATTAGCTTTTTACTCTTATGGACTTATAGTGGCCTCAATGATTCCCTCCATGAGTACCTTTGGAAGGTGAAGTGCACCTTAAATTAAGGTTTACATTGTGATAACAAACAAATATTTCATAATTTCATGATTATGGTTTTGGGGATACAATTCATATAATGAATTTATTCATTGGTATAAATATTTTGAGTTGAATCTACTTTCACCAAAGCCACATTTACTTAACTATAATCTTTTTTATCATTATCACTTACAGGTTGGGTTGTTTTTTCCTTCCCTTATATAAACTGTGACAATAACATTATACATATGCTAGATGATCCTATAATAATATTTGAAATTAATAGGGTAAAAATTATTTGGGAGTTTATATGTGTTAAATCTTGGATCTTTGTTGTCTTTTCTATATGGTTTTCAACTATATAAAAGGGTGAAGTGCACTGTGTTGCATTTGTTGTCAATGAGGCATGAAGTTGTCTTGGAATGAATGGAAGTCAAGGAATGTCAAGATGTGAATGACAAAGGTTGTGATGGTGTTGGTGATGAAGAGAGAATGGCCATAGTACTAAGATGCATGTCACTTAGGAGATTCACTAAGTGACATAGAAGATGATGGTTGAAACATTCTCTAGTTACATCTGACGATTGTTGAGCTGTTCTTAAAGTTCCAAGAACTTGTATCAACTGGATACAAAGTCTCAACAAAGTTAGAAGACCATGCATTGTAGTGACAATGCATGAGGAGTTGAAGAAGCAAGATGATCCATTCACTACTTCTAAGTGGATGAAGTGGTTTAATGAAATCCATGCACTAACACTTAGTGCATGTGAATCTGAAGAAGTCCCAATTTGATCTCTGATTAGATCAATGAAGCACTTTGAATAATTTAAGTGATTTAGGAGTTCGGTTGAAGATGAAGATCCTTGAGAATTCTCTCCTAAGTAGAAAATGAGATGATCAAGAAGAATTATGAATTGAGGAGTTGTTTCTAATCAAGAAGATTGATGTTTGAATTCTCAAGAAGAAGATGAAGGAGAAGAATGGATTGAAGGGCATGTGGCTTGGCATATTACATTTGGTTAACATTGTTTTTATACAAAGTCCTAGATATTACTTAAGCAAAAAATATGCCAACCTCAAGGGCCAGCCTTAAGGGTTCAACCCAAGGAACATGTGGGACCAGGTCACCACGCCCAAGGGGATCCCATGGGGCCAGCCCAAGAGAGGCTGGGGCCATGTATAAGCCCCGAGGCCACGCGGTGATGAAACCCGCGCAGCGTGGGCGCAGGAGCGCGCCCGAAGGTTGCATAGTGGGCGCCAGTGGCGCGCCCGCAGGGAGCATAGTGGGCGCAGAGCGCGCCCGCAGGGAGAACACGGTGCGGGGCGGCACCGTGGAGGAGGAAGTTCAATTGTGGGGTTGAGGGAGCGGCATATTGATAAACCGCGGCAAAATCCCGCGGCGTTTCGATGTGGGACGCGCAAATTCCACCGGGAAGGAATCCCAGTCGCACGATTCATCGCGCGCTCGATCTGGACCGCTCATCTAATCCGCCGCGCCCCCGATTTGATCCAGGTCGTCCGAGGATAATTGATCACCGCATCCAACGGCCGTGGCTCGTCTTCCACCTCGAGCTCGAGTCGAAGCCTCCCGCGAGCCGCCGCATGAACCAGAGCCTCCCGACGACAGAATTTGAGTTCCCGGCCACCGCTGATCGAGCCGAAGCCTCCATTGTGATCGTCTGGCCTCTACGAACACGATCATTCATTAAACTGTTGCATACATGCATTGAGAGAGATTTCGAGATTCGGCCGAGGCAAGAGAATCTGCCGAGGCTTTGAAGTGTTTATGATTTGCATGGATTGGAAGAAAAGAAGGTCGTGCATGCGTTCTAAGTCGCATGCACGTAGAGGAAATTAAAAATGAGAACCCACGTGAAACAGTGAAGGAAAACGAGATTTGGAAAGATTTTTAAAGATCCAAAAATCTCGGGGATTTGAAGTTATCCCACGCGGAAGATGTGAGGCGTTTCTCTGCCTATAAAAAGAGAGGTCGAGGCTCTCGTTAAGTTGCTGATGCGCTGAAATTTTGAGAAGTCCCGTGAGAGCTCTTGAGCCTCGCGAAGAACTGAGCTGCGCGCCCCCTGCGCGGCAGTAAATCCCGGAGCCATCAGAGGATCCGTGAAGTTCCTTTTGCGCATCTCTTGCGCGAAAGAAGTGAAGGGGAGTCCCCTGCACGTATCCCTTGCGCGACAGGAAGGAGCCGAGCCGCATACTTGCGCGCTCGAGTCTCTTGCCACCCTCTCTGCCCGCACACTTGCGTGGCAGGAGGAAGGAGCCCGCGGCAGTGTTGCACCCTTGCACACTTGAGCCTTGCGCGGCTGCCCCTTGCACCCGAGGAGGTTTCACTTGCGCGGCCAAGTGATCCTTGTGCCTTGTGCTTGCGCGGACAAGAAGTAAAGATATGCCACACCTTGCATTCCCTTGTGCATCTTGAACAAAGAAGAACACACTTTAAGTGTGTGCATTTGAAGAGGCCGAGGGTTGTGACCTTGTGTGTGCACCAAGTGAAGACACATTTTGTATGTGCAAAATTGAAGAACAACCTACGGGTTAAGGGTGTGCAACAAGAAGTGGGAAAAGGCCAAAGTCAAGTGTGTGCAAAACAAAGAACAATTTATGTGTACATGAACAAGTAACAAAGAAGGCCGAACCTATGTGTGTGCTCTAAGTGGAGTGAACACACTTAGAAGAAGAAGAAGAAGACTCACACAAAGTATAACACACATTTAAGTGTGTAAACACATTGAACAAAGTGTGAAGTTCAAGTGAGAAGGTGTGTGCTATAGTTGACTACACCCTCTGAGGGTTTATCACACCAAGAAGCAGGAAAGGAGAAGTGCATGCATGCATGCATGCACGTGCACACGTGAACAGAGCCAAATCAGTGGTGTGAATTTGAGTTGTCCAAGACCAGGACTGAGACTGAGCCAGACTGAAGTTAAAAAGATTGGTTGTCTGAGTTTTCAGTAGATTGAGAAGATCCTGATCATCACAAGTGATCAGAGGTACAGAGCAAGGCCAGCAGTCTTTATCCCAGACTGCTGAAGATACTTGAAGAACTTAAAGTGAAGAAGAGCTACTCGTGCGACTCGAGGAGCCAAGAGAAGACCCTGTGGGACTCAGGGAGAAGAAGTATTCAGTGGGATTCTGGAGCAGGCCAGTGGGACTCTGGTAACACTGTGGGACGTAGTATAAAGACCCTCCTGTGGGACTCAGGAGAGATACAGTGGGACTCTGTATCGACCATTGTAATTTTAACAGGTTATAATGGAGAATCCATGCTGGGAGAGCATGGCAAGGATGTAGGCCTTTGGTGCCGAACCTTGTAAATCCTTGTGTCCTGTGCCTTTTCATTACTGCATTATCCGGGAAAGGTTGAGAGATACAAGAAGAGTGGATCGAGGCTTTAACCAGCCATAGAGGTTTAATTGATTAAGAATCAATTAGTAAAAAGTTTTAAGGGATCACTGATTCACCCCCTCCCCCTCTCAGTGATTCACACTGATCTGGGCACTTCAATTGGTATCAGAGGGAGGTTACCTCTAAAAGATCCAAGGGAGTCTTTATGGAGTGCAGATTTGAGGAAATGAGTGACCAGCCTCAAATGGAGATATCTGCCAAGACTCAGAAAAATAGAAAGAAGAAACAGGCTAAGAAGATGAAGAAATCCTGTCCTAGCTATGATGATGTTGGAACAATGAAAGATCTTCAAAATGCAATCAAATATCTTCAGAAGAGAGTCCCCAAGGAAGTTGCAATGTGTATAGCTACAGGCCTCCTTGATCTTCAAGAAGAAAAATTACAGCTAGAAGATGAAGCCAATTCTCTGGAAGTCCAATTGGCTAAAAGGGTTGGCATAACCAACACTCTCAGAAAGCTGGTAAATGCCAAAGATGAAACAGTATCCCTTTGCAATGAAAGATATAAAGACACTGCTGAAGAATTGCAAAGAAGCCTTTCTGAGAAAGACATCTTTATGATAATGATCAAAGATGTTTTCCATGCACTGGAAAAGAGGCACAAAGTGTCAATGAATGTCAGAGATGCTCAACTCGAAGACAAAGTCAAATTGGTGAAGGAACTTGACAATTCATTGCAAGAAATGAAGAAGGTGCATGAAGACCAGATGAAGCAGCTGAAAGAAGATTGGGAAGGAAAGCTAAGAATTGTTGAGGATGAGAATAACTCCCTTAACATGAAATGCTTAGAACTAGAGGTGATATTGAAAAATCTGCAATCACCCAAAGCTGAATCCTCCCAGTCAGCTGAAAGGAGAAATGTTGCTACACAAGTGTGCATTGAGCAGGATGATTCTAAGAGAAAGACATCCTCTAATAAAATTGCAACATCTTCTAGAAAGAAGGTACCATCCATACCATCTTGTACTGATGCTTCTAAGTGTATTTCCACAAAAAGTGCAGTATGGAAGAATAATTCCAAACAAATATGGATGAAGACAGTAAAGAACCAGAGCTCTCCTGGAACAGCACAACAGGTCAAGAAAAGTACCCTACAATCAGAAGGACTCAAGAGGTCAAGATTTGTGGGTCAATGTTGGTGTTGTAATAAGTATGGGCACTGTGCAAAGGATTGTTGGTACAATCCACTGAATGTCAAAGCACAAAGGAATCCCATGCCTAGGGGGAGAAAGCCAGAAGAAAAGAAGCAGCATCCACAGGTCCAGAGACATCTTTTTACTGCTAACAGATTTGGATTACTTGACAACATCTGGGATGCTTGCAAAAGTGGTCAAATAGATACATGTCAATCTCCAACTGTATCCAGAGCTCAAAAGAAGAAAAGATCACAGAACCTGGCTCAGAAAGAATCATTGGGAAGCAAGCATAAGAATGTGGAAGATGCTCCCAAGAAGATTTTGAAAGAGGAAAAGAAGACCTTGGAGTCTAAATCCAAGAAGAGTGATGCATCCAGAAGGACCACCAAGAAGACATGCTTCTACTGTGGAAAGAAAGGACACATCATGGACCTTTGTAAAGAATCCATGAAACTAAATAGAAGCAGACTGAACTCCAAAAGACAATCAATCCAGAAGAAGAATGGATTGATTGAAAATAAGTTGCCTAAGAGAGGTAGCTTAGCAGCATCCAAAGAACCATGTGGAACTTCCAAAACTGAGGCCACTCTTCCAAATGATATACTTGTCATATGGCCACATCAGTTGCAACTTGCCAGAGAACTACAAAGAGCTGAAGATGAAGCTCTGGCATTTGCTAAAGCAAAAGGGAAGAAAAAGATTTCACATGAAGATGGGTTGAGAACCACACCATCACAATCATCAATGAAGATCAAATGTGCAAGTGTGAAGACTGGTGAAAATGGGGCATCTCGGTTGAGAGAATATTCTCAACCTTGTTGTTCACATTGATGAACCAAGGAGGTTCCATCTTATTCCCTTATACTATTGGTATTTGCATGTGCTAACATTACAGGGAATTGAAGATGATGATCATTCTCAACTGGAGGATGGTTTGGAAAGAATGGAGTGCACCCCTTGAGGGGGAGCAAATCTGAAGAAGATGATGTTCTGAGATTAATATCATCTTAAGAAAATGAATGAATGGGGGAGCTTTATCTTTGCACTGAACTTTCTAATGAGTTTTGTGAAGTATGTGCAGGATTCAGCAATTCATTGAATATCTGAAAACATTCAACCCCTAAGCATGATCTCACATGTATTGTGAATGTTGGACAGCATTGAGTACCTTGGTTACATCACTCTTGTTTTCTACACCGGGTTAGCCCAAGTAGACTTAGAGTTGATTTACTAAAGGTTCTTTGCTAAAGAAGAACATGTGACATCATCCCTCTCTCAGTGTTTTTCAAGAAAATACTTTTCAAAGGGAGGAAGAGATATTGTGGAAGAGAACCACACCACACCTTTGCATTTGATTGCCAATAAGGGGGAGAAAATATTGGCACACATATTGACCCATTCATATGTGCCGAAGGAGTGTATTGAAAACAAATACAAAGGGGGAGATTGAAGTGCACTGTGTTGCATTTGTTGTCAATGAGGCATGAAGTTGTCTTGGAATGAATGGAAGTCAAGGAATTTCAAGATGTGAATGACAAAGGTTGTGATGGTGTTGGTGATGAAGAGAGAATGGCCATAGTACTAAGATGCATGTCACTTAGGAGATTCACTAAGTGACATAGAAGATGATGGTTGAAACATTCTCTAGTTACATCTGACGATTGTTGATCTGTTCTTAAAGTTCCAAGAACTTGTATCAACTGGATACAAAGTCTCAACAAAGTTAGAAGACCATGCATTGTAGTGACAATGCATGAGGAGTTGAAGAAGCAAGATGATCCATTCACTACTTCTAAGTGGATGAAGTGGTTTAATGAAATCCATGCACTAACACTTAGTGCATGTGAATCTGAAGAAGTCCCAATTTGATCTCTGATTAGATCAATGAAGCACTTTGAATAATTTAAGTGATTCAGGAGTTCGGTTGAAGATGAAGATCCTTGAGAATTCTCTCCTAAGTAGAAAATGAGATGATCAAGAAGAATTATGAATTGAGGAGTTGTTTCTAATCAAGAAGATTGATGTTTGAATTCTCAAGAAGAAGATGAAGGAGAAGAATGGATTGAAGGGCATGTGGCTTGGCATATTACATTTGGTTAACATTGTTTTTATACAAAGTCCTAGCTATTACTTAAGCAAAAAATATGCCAACCTCAAGGGCCAGCCTTAAGGGTTCAACCCAAGGCACATGTGGGACCAGGTCACCACGCCCAAGGGGATCCCATGGGGCCAGCCCAAGAGAGGTCGGGGCCGTGTATAAGCCCCGAGGCCACGCGGTGATGAAACCCGCGCAGCGTGGGCGCAGGAGCGCGCCCGAAGGTTGCATAGTGGGCGCCAGTGGCGCGCCCGTAGGGAGCATAGTGGGCGCAGAGCGCGCCCACAGGGAGAACACGGTGCGGGGCGGCACCGTGGAGGAGGAAGTTCAATTGTGGGGTTGAGGGAGCGGCATATTGATAAACCGCGGCAAAATCCCGCGGCGTTTCGATGTGGGACGCGCAAATTCCACCGGGAAGGAATCCCAGCCGCACGATTCATCGCGCGCTCGATCTGGACCGCTCATCTAATCCGCCGCGCCCCCGATTTGATCCAGGCCGTCCGAGGATAATTGATCACTGCATCCAACGGCCGTGGCTCGTCTTCCACCTCGAGCTCGAGTCGAAGCCTCCCGCGAGCCGCCGCATGAACCAGAGCCTCCCGACGACAGAATTTGAGTTCCCGACCACCGCTGATCGAGCCGAAGCCTCCACTGTGATCGTCTGGCCTCTACGAACACGATCATGCATTAAACTGTTGCATACATGCATCGAGAGAGATTTAGAGATTCGGCCGAGGCAAGAGAATCTGCCGAGGCTTTGAAGTGTTTATGATTTGCATGGATTGGAAGAAAAGAAGGCCGTGCATGCGTTCTAAGTCGCATGCACGTAGAGGAAATTAAAAATGAGAACCCGCGTGAAACAGTGAAGGAAAACGAGATTTGGAAAGATTTTTAAAGATCCAAAAATCTCGGGGATTTGAAGTTATCCCACGCGGAAGATGTGAGGTGTTTCTCTGCCTATAAAAAGAGAGGTTGAGGCTCTCGTTAAGTTGCTGATGCGCTGAAATTTTGAGAAGTCCCGTGAGAGCTCTTGAGCCTCGCGAAGAACTGAGCTGCGCGCCCCCTGCGCGGCAGTAAAGCCCGGAGCCATCAGAGGCTCCGTGAAGTTCCTTTTGCGCATCTCTTGCGCGAAAGAAGTGAAGGGGAGTCCCCTGCGCGTATCCCTTGCGCGACAGGAAAGAGCCGAGCCGCATACTTGCGCTCTCGAGTCTCTTGCCACCCTCTCTGCCCACACACTTGCGTGGCAGGAGGAAGGAGCCTGCGGCAGTGTTGCACCCTTGCACACTTGAACCTTGCGCGGCTGCCCCTTGCACCCGAGGAGGTTTCACTTGCGCGGCCAAGTGATCCTTGTGCCTTGTGCTTGCGCGGACAAGAAGTAAAGATATGCCGCACCTTGCATGCCCTTGTGCATCTTGAAGACCTATGCGGCAGTGGGAGAAGAAGAATTGGCTGCACCCTCTTGCATGGCTTGCTTGAGGCAGTAGGGGTTCGGGTTGTGTGTGCCAAAGAAGGCCGAGGCCTTGCCTCGTGTGTGTGCTAAGAGGAGAAGAAGAACTCGAGGCCTTGTGTGTGAGATCAAATGAAGAAGACCACCTACGGACAGTGGGTGTGTGCCAAGTGGAGAAGAGGACCCGAGGCATAGTGCCTTGTGTGCGCACCAAGTAGAGAAGGACACATTCAAGTGTGTGTGCAAGAAGGGAAGGAAAGGCCATAGCCTTGTGCATTTGAACAAAGAAGAACACACTTTAAGTGTGTGCATTTGAAGAGGCCGAGGGTTGTGACCTTGTGTGTGCACCAAGTGAAGACACATTTTGTATGTGCAAAATTGAAGAACAACCTACGGGTTAAGGGTGTGCAACAAGAAGTGGGAAAAGGCCAAAGTCAAGTGTGTGAAAAACAAAGAACAATTTATGTGTACATGAACAAGTAACAAAGAAGGCCGAACCTATGTGTGTGCTCTAAGTGGAGTGAACACACTTAGAAGAAGAAGAAGAAGACTCACACAAAGTATAACACACATTTAAGTGTGTAAACACATTGAACAAAGTGTGAAGTTCAAGTGAGAAGGTGTGTGCTATAGTTGACTACACCCTCTGAGGGTTTATCACACCAAGAAGCAGGAAAGGAGAAGTGCATGCATGCATGCATGCACGTGCACACGTGAACAGAGCCAAATCAGTGGTGTGCATTTGAGTTGTCCAAGACCAGGACTGAGACTGAGCCAGACTGAAGTTAAAAAGATTGGTTGTCTGAGTTTTCAGTAGATTGAGAAGATCCTGATCATCACAAGTGATCAGAGGTACAGAGCAAGGCCAGCAGTCTTTATCCCAGACTGCTGAAGATACTTGAAGAACTTAAAGTGAAGAAGAGCTACTCGTGCGACTCGAGGAGCCAAGAGAAGACCCTGTGGGACTCAGGGAGAAGAAGTCTTCAGTGGGATTCTGGAGCAGGCCAGTGGGACTCTGGTAACACTGTGGGACGCAGTATAAAGACCCTCCTGTGGGACTCAGGAGAGATACAGTGGGACTCTGTATCGACCATTGTAATTTTAACAGGTTATAATGGAGAATCCATGCTGGGAGAGCATGGCAAGGATGTAGACCTTTGGTGCCGAACCTTGTAAATCCTTGTGTCCTGTGCCTTTTCATTACTGCATTATCCGGGAAAGGTTGAGAGATACAAGAAGAGTGGATCGAGGCTTTAACCAGCCATAGAGGTTTAATTGATTAAGAATCAATTAGTAAAAAGTTTTAAGGGATCACTGATTCACCCCCTCCCCCTCTCAGTGATTCACACTGATATGGGCACTTCAAAGGGTTTAGTTTATATTATTCATGGAAATTGTAGACCCCTTCTGTGTCTTCCTCGCTGGCCTCTATGGATTGATTGACCTATTACTAAATTTTAGATAGGGAATTCATGATCATATAAAAAACTCCTAATCAGTGAAGTGGTATATCTGTTGGATGATATTGACTGATTGATATTGTGACCTTTCATTGTAATAAGTCTATTTTTATTGAAAAAATTATTATCCTCCAAATGATGTTAGTTTGAAATCCTAAAGAACGTGAAAATACATAATATATGATAGGTTTTCTTCCTCCCATTCCATATTTTATCTAGAATTTATTATAAAAATATCAAAATTTTATGATATTGTAGAAACCAATTGAAAAATAATAGAACTAATTGGGGTTTAAACTGGTTGATTCAATTGTTCACATAGAATAGAGAGTGCCTGGATGATTGATTTTTTAGTTATCTAGAAGTTAAATTATTATCTATATTTATTTGTGACTTCTTGTAAATATTATTCCTAAAAAGTGGGATGAATGAAAAAATTATCCTATGTTTTAGGTTAACCCAATTGTACATTCCTAGAGTAAACCATCATTTGAATGATATGCTTAAGGATGAAATAATTGTAGATATTATAACAAAATATTAGATGGTATGGGAAATATTATCGGTGATCAATAAAATAGATATAAATGGAATTATATGCATATGAATACTTCATAGGTTTTATATTTGGGAATTAATGAAGTACACCAGAACATGACCTCTACTGAATGAATAGTTTCTATTCTTATGATCCTTATATCTATGTTTATTTTTATTTTTCTCATCTTCTTGATAGGTAGATTATATTGTTTATATGGTCTATGGAAAGGTTCCTCGCGAAAATGATAATGTATAGAGTGTTGGGATTAGAATGGTCATTGTGTACAGACCTAGGAAACCAAAAGTGGGGTTGAATTCTAGTTTGAGTTAATCAAATCATTATCATACTATTCACTTTGAATTCTATACTTTAGGATATTATTACCATGTTAGAGGGGAAAAATTTAACTACTATTTTTTTAATTACTTCTCTAACAAAAATAGAATAAACAATATATAATTATGCATGAAAGGAAAAAAATATTTTATATTGTTTTCCTACAATAGGAAACTCAATGGAGTATAAAAAAATTATTTTAATGGTCAAGAAGAAACCACATTAAAGCAATATTTTTTTGATATAATATCTACTAATGGTAACTCCTCCACAAGGGACACTACATCCTAGTATCTTCCTCAGACTTCTTTTATGATGTTTACAATTTTAGGGATAACACACTACATCCTTAGGGTCACACCCTATCACTGACCACTATGGACAACAATAATAATGGTATTAGTTTTTAGACATTGTTGACGCTCCTTTCGTCACAGAATCTAAAGATCGGAAAAGGGAATATCTCAGCTGAAAGTGATTCATCCTTTGAAGAAAACATCAAAAATCGACAAAGGCATGAACAAAGGATCAACAGCAAATCCACCGCACAAGTGATACCACTGTCGCGCAAGTATACTTGTGCGGCTACCTTGGTCGCGCAGGTGACTTGCGTGGCCTAATTGGTAACCGCCCGGTAACCGCCCTGGGTCTTCTTTTGCCTATAAATAGACCCTGTGGGCCCCCCATTCGAGAGGATCTTTTTTCAGAAACTCGGATTGAAGCTCCCGACGCCCAAGTCTCTTCTCAAAGCTTCCAGAACACTTCTAAGGTAATTTCTTACCTAGAATGGAAGATCTAAAGAGAAGAAGGAAGGCCTAAGTGTTGAAACTTATCAAACACTTGCGCGCCGACTTAATTCCTTCAATATAACTTGCGCGTCCCTTCTCTGGAAGAACCTCAAGAGGATTGTAAAGGGTTTTCTAAAAAGTCGCTCAAGCATTTCAATGCTGGTTGAAAATC
Source organism: Viscum album (assembly GCA_963277665.1). Lineage (NCBI taxonomy): Eukaryota > Viridiplantae > Streptophyta > Magnoliopsida > Santalales > Viscaceae > Viscum > Viscum album. The sequence continues at coordinate 183,212,238 of OY728163.1, read as the reverse complement.
GCGCAAGTACCACTCATGTCGCGCAAGTATACTTGCGTGACCAATACTTGCGCGCCGCCGCAGGACTTGCACGCCTTTAAAGACTTGCGTGCCCCTATCTTTTTGGGTGCCCATCTTGCCCATTTTACCCCTCTTAAGCCATTTCACCTTTCCTATTCAAGATTCAGTCTTCAAGATACTCTTCAAAGCCATTTATGGCATGATTTCTTGATTTGACATCCTTATCTGAAAGGAATTCTGTGAAATATCTCTCAAAGTCTAATGATTTAAATATCTTTATGTCACCAAAGATTGAGAGTTCATTCATTCAACCTCATCCTTTAAAATGAGAGAATCCTTAACCTGGGTCTCCTTTTCAGGAATAATCCCCAGTTATAAAACCTTTGATCTGGGCATCCTCCTCAGGAGTAAGCCCCAAATCTTAATCCTTAACCTGGGTTTCCTTTTCAGGAATAAAACTCAGTCATAACCTTGGGCTTCCTTTTCAGGAATAAGCCCCAAGTCCCCTTAAACTTCTCTTAACCAGTCATAAATTACCTTTGATTTGGGTTTCCTTTTCAGGAATAAAACCCAATCATAAGTCCCCTCCTAACTTGGGCATCCTCCTTAGGAGTAAGCCCCAATATTAGAGTATTCAAATCTCCATGAAGCACATATAACTTTGTGGACCCTGTTCTTGGATTTTCTCCCTAAAAGTAAATCCTAAACCTTCGTCTATCTGGGCAGTCATCTATACATAATCCTCAAAACAAATTCTTATGATTGCATCTTTTATGGCACAATTGTCTAAATTTTACCAATACCTCTTGTTTCTCACACCGAGCATGACTCACGTGAGCTTAGAGTGTAAAAGTAATTATGACATTCATCTTTGAGCCATCAATCATAAACATCATATCCCATTCCTCGAACTACGTGGGTTCTGATTCCTTTTCCAAAACAAAGGATACGTAGGTAGCCCATTTATGGGTTCGATCCCAACATTGAAATAATCTATGTCCTTCTGAATGACGATAAACTTCAAGTGCCCCACTGAGTGGCTTTAAAACCAGCCTGGTCATCAAAATGACCAAGAGACTTTTATATAAATATTTTGAAGGATACCATTGACCAAGAATCTCTAAACAAATATAGATGATTCTATATTGATGAAGAACCTCGAATACATATAAAAGATTCTCTAAATTTCTTGCATATTTAATCATTGATTGTTAAAACTAAAGGAAAGCTCATTTTATACTTGGTAATGTAATAAGGATTCACGGACTTAACTTAAATCTATAAAGAGAGTCCCGGAGTAGACAATAATTCCCCTCAAAAAGGTGTGATGAGTCCGACCTCCCATCCTCTCGACCAATGCAAATTCCTAAGCCTCATTAGTCCACAAACTAATGAGCGCCTGCCTTTGGAAAGTAGGTCCAGAAGGATGTGGAATCATTGGATGTTTCCGGTTCTAAGAACAAACCCGTTAGAAACCGATCGGAACGTTTGAATCTCCCGTCCAGGAGGTCATCCCCGGATTCCGCGCGAAACAAAAATGGTGAACCCGACGTGAATCCTTAACCAAGTTAAAGTGATGTTCTTCTTATCTGTTAGGCCCCTTGGGCCAACAAGGCAATCATTGACATATGATCATCCAAAAGATGCAGTAGCCGGATTCATCTTGATTATGTCTGTTACATGGAACAGGCACTCTTTTTTTTCAAGATCTTCTGCAAAAATGGCTTTCCTTAAATTCACCCCTGTGAATACTGCTGCTGGGAACACCTCTACTGTGAGGTCTGCTGCTGTGAAAACCAATGCTGCTACTCCTGCTGAAACGTCATCTGCTCTGAGGATGACATCACCAACTCAGCGTCTTCAACGCTGTGTTTCTAATGCACTGGTTAAGGAGTACCGTCGCAACGGTACTATCCCAACTCTGGAGGCCGCTCGTCAAGCCCTCCAAGTTAACAATTCTACCTGGTCGTCCGGACAACGGCGGCCAGCAATCAAGAAGCAGGCGGTGCTGACTACCGTCTCCAACCGTTTCGGGTCGTTATCCCCGGAACGCAATTTCCATTCACTCCCTTACACCGAGGAAGTGAATGAGCAGGTCCCTCGGGGCCTTAATTCAAAAAGACAGGAGTCCTTCTCAAGGGCTCCCATCAACAATCACCGCCAGACTCATGCGGTAGTGCGCCCTCAACATGATGAGGGTACCGACTCCAGGCATTCAGCTCAGGTTCCTCGAACCCGAGCAGGCAAGATGAACCGCCAGAGACGGAATCCGGTTAACAATAGGCAGGTTGTCATCCCTGCCATCTCCGGAGAAGTCCACCAACCTAACTTGGTGGAAAACAACGAGCATGCACACACACCTACCCGTTTTAATTCAGTTGTCCAGCAGACTCGTCTGACAGCATCAAGCCGATCCCGCCAGGCAATTCCGGTGGAGTACCATAGGCAGGAACATACACCTGCTTATACATCATCAGTTAGTCAGCAGGCTCATCTAACTACATATGATGGATCTCGTCAACCGCGTTTGGCGAAGTGTAATCAGCAGGCACATACAGCTGCTAATACTAATCAGGCCTACCAACAGTCTCGCTTGGTAGCGCACGGAGAAGTCAGTCGGAAAGTCCCGACGACAAACAGGGGGCAGACTAAACTCTCTGCCTCCACACTTGAGTACTGTCAGGATTCACTGACAGGAAAAGGAGGACAGGAGCAGGAACATACACCTACTCCAAGCCCGGAATGGACGTATATTCCTGTTCCGGTGGCTGAAGTCACCAAACATATTTTGTCAATGGTGAAAGAGAAGAAGCAAATTCCTGCTCATATTCTGGATGCTTGCCAGGATATCATAACATCTTCAGCATCATCTCAGGGACAGACACATAAATCTATCCCTAGCAGTAGAGTGACACATCAACAATTCACTCCAGAACAGACACACACATCTGTTCCAGTCCAAGAGGGTTATGGGGCATACTCCCCCATATCATATGGACAACCAAGTTAGGCACATACACCTGATTTGAGCGATGATCGTCAGCCTAACCTTACCATCTTTCCTGATCAGGCACATACACCTGCTCAGAGCAATCACTTTCGTCATCAAGTGGTTTCTAAAGCGAGTAAGAAGGCATCTAAGAAAAAGATCCACCCAGCACAGTCAGGAGATCAAAGGCCAATCTGTAACCAGGCCTTGCTCGATGCTGGAGTTCTTGAAGCCCTCAGACATTTATCTGTCGGAATTCAAGATTCTACTCCCTCAGTTCCCAGTAACAGGAACATTAATTCTGAAGGTCTTCAACAGACACTTCCTCATGAAAACTTGCTTCATGAAAATTCGGTCAATCTTGAAGTTTCTTCTTCAGATGAGAGCCACAGGAACCCTCTGTGTGGTAAGAAGGCCAAGGAGCAAGAGATTTCATCTTTTGTTGTAACCCATCATGATGGTCCTCCTCATGGTGATGAACTTCGCTGCGAAAGTCCTCTCCGCAGTAGTGATTCACGTTGTCTCGAAAATTCTTCAGAAGGCAATGTAGTGACGAGAAAGCCCTCCTATCTCGAGGCACTTGCAAACGTAAAACCAGTCATGTATGATTCTTTACTATCGGTAGGTGAAACTCTTTCTCCATCAGAAGATAGCCTGGGGTTCAGGTTATTCTCTGAACCTTCCCTGGGTCATTCATCTTCCAGCATGAATAGTGATTCCTCTACCAATCTTGTTGAATCCGATGAAGCAACAAGGAAACACCAACTCTGGTTCAAACAGGTAGAAGAATCTTCATTTAATGATAAAGAGGAAATGCTGAACATGAGGAAAAAACTGGCAAAAGGTGAAGTACCAGTCATGTTTTGGCCTTTGGCTGATTCCCAGTACGACATTCCAAAGATGTTGACGGATGATGGAATCCATGATATTCGTCTCAACATATGGAAAACTCTTTGTCAATTAAAGAAGAAGGTATTATCTTACGATGAATATGAAAATCATCTTAAGATAATAGAAGGGTTACAACGCCAGATTGATTTGGCATCTCTGTCAGTCTCTCGGTATCCGAAGGCTGAAAAGCAACAGAGAACCCTTCAACGTTCATTCCTTGGCGCACTAAGAAGATTGCGTCAGTTAATTTCCAATGCTCCATCTAATGTTCATATTAGAGGATGGGGTGTTCACGGAGCACTACATTTCACAGTGCTTTCCGATAAGTAGAGCCCGCCGAAAATGGTCTCATGCAATGTTATTGCCCATGGCCGGCCACAGTCAATGGGCTTTGTTCATAATCAAAAGATTGCTCGAGATCAAGATTCAACTAGTTCCTCTCAAAATCAAGTATATAGAGAACAGGTTGTTGAATTGCTCCTACATCAAGCAGGCGAGAATATTGCACAAGCCTCTCGTCTGGAGAAAACACGTCATCAAATGACAGAAGTTTCGGAAATCATCCAACGGTCTGTTGAACCAGGTGATAAAAGTGGATACAGGTTAATGCATCCAGCTAATTTCCGAACTAAGATTCGCAAGATCAAGAGAAATTTCAAAAAGATCTCAGACATAGCATGTCAAGAGACACCCCAGCTTGCCAGACTGGGGACTTCTCTAACCCAACCCTCAGAATCAACGAATGGGATTCGAGGAGTTGAGCGGAAGCAACAGGAACACCCCCAGTCCACCGGACTGGGGACTTTTTCAAATCTTCAATCCCTCCCTCAGAGAAAGTCAGTATTCTCTCGATTAGGGAATAAGCCTCAAGAGGAACGAAGAGCCAAGATGTCAGGAGATTCTCTCCAAGTGACGGTTCTCCAAGAAATTCCTGAGGGATCAAGTCAACGGAATGCCATGTCTTATCATGGACATAGAAGGAGACAATATCACAGAAATGCTGATAGAAAGGATTCCATGCAATATGCATCCATTAATGTCATCAATGCCGTTGCTGCTGATTCACCAGATGAGGCTCAATCAGAGGGATCAGACGAAGAGGTTCCTGCTCAATAAGTCGCGCACACAGACCTAAATGAAGAAGGTGTGCGCACACGTAATCAAAGGCTTACCCAAAATCTGGGTATTCCTTCAAGTAACCCACTTCCCCCTCTCCGAAAAGGATCCAATAAGGGGAAAGGAAAGAATCAAGTTACTTCTCACCCTTCCTCTGAAGGAGGTCAATCGCTCTCATTAGAGCAAAGATTTGCACAACAGGAGGAAGAAATGAAAGAATTAAGAAGGTTGAATGCAGAACTACTTCAGAGTAGTCTTCTTCTTAAGAATGCTGAAGTCCGACAGCCGAAGGAATTTGTTGTAACTACTGAGATGGATCAAGAATATCCTCCTTTGTCAGTACACCCACAGAGGTCTAATCCTACGGGTCAAACGCAACAACGGTTGGCAGCACTACCATCAGTTGCAGCACCAACCACCACGTCTGTCCAAGCTCCATTCATTGCACCTACCCAAAACCAAGTTCAACCTGACGTTTCTCAAAAGTTAATAACTACTATTGAGTCATTAACAGCTCGGTTAGAAACTATGGAAGGGAAACGGGCGCAAGTTCAACCTGAAAAGAAAGTTTACCCTGAATGGGTAGATTCAATTTCTCCTCCATCCAGTTTTGGAAACCCTATTTTCCCTACTTTCAATGGATCAGGCGACCCTGAACAACATTTGACGCATTACGTATCTTGTTGTGATCCTATGATGGGAACTCCAGAACAGCAAGAAGCAGTGAAACTCAGATGCTTCGTGCGAACCTTGCAAGGACCAGCTTTTGTCTGGTATACAAGCTTGAAATCCCGGTCAGTCATCGGATGGGAGGATCTTCGTCAAAAATTCCTTCTTCAGTTTAGCTCAACTTTGCCAAAAATGACAGTTTTCGATCTTACAAACTGCAAGCAAAGGGAGAATGAAAGAGTCTCTGATTTCATTGCTCGTTGGAAGGGATTAACGTATTCCTTGAGTTTATCACTCCCTCAGGAGGAATTGTTGCCAATCTGTGTGGCAAATTTGCATGACGAATTACGCACGCCATTGATCCCTGTGAAATACATAGGAGGGTTTCGAGACCTTACTTCAATCGCTCAACAGATTGAAGATTCCCTTATACAGGCTAAGGTTAAATCTCGTGTAATTCCATCAGCTCCAGGAAGAAGAATGGGTAAAGCAGAAACTGCTACATTTATGCTTAAACAGGCACCTGTACCTATTTCTACTTCAAAACCTTCATCTTCTCAAAGAGCTCCACCTCCTGAACGCCAACAACAAAGGCTATTTCGTCCAAATGATCAAAAAGATCAACGACGAAAACAATTTGAGGATATGAAGAGTAAAACATACTCTTTCCGAAGTGAGAAAGTTCCTGGTTACTTCATTTCAGCTCTGGAAAATAATTTGGTTCAATTACCAGTGCCCAAGAGGCCAAACAAGGAAGGAGATGAAGACCGTCCCAATTATTGTCCCTTTCATCAAATGTTGGGGCATCCCATCCAGGAGTGTTTTGTCTTTAAAGACCTCCTGCAAAAGATGGTCGACTTGGGACAAGTCAAATTGAAGGGTTCTTCAGCTCATGTAGCGTGTATTACCGCTACAGATCCAGAAGAAGGAGGCGAGTGGCAGGAAGTCAAAAGCAAAACTGCGAAAAAATATGATGATTGGATGGTCAGAAAGACAATCAATCGGACCCATTCCATTTTGCGAACACAATTGAAGAATCCAATTGTGTCTCCTACAAAAGCTGCAGTAAAGCCTCCATCAAAGGACAAATCCTCAAAAGGGCAGCATAATTCAAAGAAGAAAGATGAATCAGGAGAAGATGAGTATGCATCAAAGCCTAAATTGTCTTTGACTCTGGCAGATTTCATGCCATCTACTTCAAAGCAACGGGCACCGTCCCACCAAACGGCACAGCCTAAACAGGCTAACCAGGCAGAGTCTTTATCAGACGAAGAGTTAGTCTTTGGTTCTGTTTAATCTCAATGGATGGAGAACTCATCATGACTCCAACTAATTCCAGATTTCTGAAGAAGTATTTTGTATAAACACAAAATATTGTTCCCAGAACCAAGACTCTTACATTTTGGTTCATACAGCAATGGTCCAGTATGACCTTAAACTGCAACTTCGTCCAACATGACATTAAACTATGTCACCTTCAATGTTCGAGATGACATTAAACTATATTTTGTCCAAGATGACATTAAACTATATTTTGTCCGAGATGACATTAAACTATATTGTGTCCTAGCAACATGACATTAAACTGTGTGGCACTTTCATCGTCCAGCATGACGTTAAACTATAAAAAGTCCCCAGAACTGATATCCTCATATTGGTTCACCTTAGTCCTAACTACATGACTTTAAACTATACAGCACCAGTTCGTCCTTGCTATATGACGTTAAAATATACAGCAATGGTCCAGTATGACTTTAAACTGCAACTTCGTCCCACACGACATTAAACTGTGAAAAATTTCCCTAAACCATCCAGTATGACCTTAAACTGCATCATCCCTGGTCCATGTATATGACCATAAACTATTTGCAAATCCCTTATGTCCAGCAAGACGTTAAACTGTGACGTCCTAAATTACATGACGCTAAACTGTATAAAAGTCCCTCACGTCCGGAAAGACGTTAAACTATATAATCTCAAAAGTCAAGTATGACATTAAACTGCACCATTCACGGTCCATGCATATGACCTTAAACTATTCGCACCTTCGTCCGACATGACGTTAAAATGGTACACTCTTTTGTCCTTACTGCATGACATTAAACTGCACAGTCCCCCTTTCATCCAATATGACGTTAAACTATTTTATCCCCATCGTCCTAACTACATGACGCTAAACTGTACAGAAAATCCTTGATAGGTCCTACATGACATTAAACTGTATTTTTTCCCTGCTACATGACACTAAACTGTGCAGCACCAATAGTCCTAACTGCAAGACTTTAAACTGCATAGTCCCCTTTTTTATGTCCTACATGACATTAAACTGTACATCGTTAAGGTTTTTATTACCTCTTGTTTCTCACACCGAGTATGACTCACGTGAGCTTAGAGCGAACATCAACCATAACACTCCCTTTGGGCCACTAACCATGTGTAAGTCCAAACAATATTTTTTTATTAGATCATTGTCCACAAGAACAACTTGATCATTGATTCATTCTTTAATTGAACTACACGGACTTTGATCCTTTCCCTCCAGGCTGGGTATGTAGGTAACCTCCCAAGGTTCAAGCCCAAAAACAATCTCTTCACATCGGTTCACCACCATCTCATATGATGATGATTTGTGAAACCACCCCTGGAATCAATATCTTTACATTGATTCACTTTCGTCCTTGTTATATGACGTTAAACTATACAACACTTTTGTCCGGTACGACAATAAACTACAATATTCTTTGATTTCATCATTTGAGAAGGAACCATTATTAACATTGATCCTTTTTCAATCATGGTTTTCATTTTCAAAAGACTACGTGCATACATGGTAATGCCTAAACTTTTTATCTCAGGTTAAACCATCATTGCACTAAAGTCCCCTTTCACCCTTCACATGTACGAACCAAATTTGTACAAAGGGTAGTTCTAGAACTACGTGGACTTGATTCCCATCCTTATGGGATACGTAGGAACATTCGAGTGTCCCTCGAATCCAGTCCCAAGTCTTTTGGGCCTAACCCCAAATTTCACTTTCAGTCCCTTGGCTGAAAATTCTTCATGAAAACACACATTGTGTATTCATTATTATGGTCCGAATTATATGACCTTAAACTAAGATCACTCATACTTTCATCCTGCACGACGTTAAACTACATTTCAAGAACTACGTATAGCTTGATTCTCATTCTTATGAGATACGTAGTGAAGTCCAAAATTTCAATTTAGGACCCAGCCACAACATGATTATGGTTTTCATTGACCTATGTATCTCTATATACATTGGACAATACCCATATTTATGTGTTATAATCCTAACCTTAGATATTTTCAGATCTTCATAACCCTTTTCATGACTTCTAGTCACAAAAATGTCAAAATTCTGAGAATTCTTTTGCCTGACTATGCAGCACGTGCCCATAGGTGGCCTTGCATAAACAGTCCACATAACAGACTTGTCATCCAAAAGATGCTATATTTATTTGACCATGCATCCAATGCCCATAGGTGGCCCTGCATGTTTTCAACCCCCTAACGGGTTTGTTAAATAATAGTAACTTCATTCTTGGGAAGAATGCCTCTTTTGTCCTTATTTGTCTTAAAACGACAGTATGTAGAGATCCGCAAAAAATAGCCATCCTTAACATATTTGTCCCATATCCTTTTTCATGATCTGAAAGTATTCAAGTCTATGGTTTATTCTTCTTCCCTACGTTTGGGTCAGACCTTCGTAGGAGTGATATTCATCCAGTTCTTCGATATTCTTGTTTGGAAATATCTTCTCCATATTCAAGTACCTCTTTCCATACAAAAAACTCTATGCTTTAGAAAATTTGAATCTCCATAAACTTTCACTGGCTTTTAGCACTAGGAAAGTAAATTTCTGGGAGTTCTTTTGCCTGACTATGCAGCACGTGCCCATAGGTGGCCTTGCATAAACAGTCCACATAAAAGACTTGTCAGCCAAAAGATGCTATTTTATTTGACTATGCAGCCAATGCCCATAGGTGGCCCTGCATATTTCAACCCCCTAACGGGTTTTGTTAAATAATAGTAACTTCATTCTTGGAAACTACTTCTTCTAATGCCTTTTAGCTCTTTTTTCATATCATTCCTCAGATTCAAATATTCTTAAGCCATAGTTTACATTTTTTCCCTCATACTTGAGTATGGTAAATATGTTTTCAGATAAATTGTCAAGGAATTGAATCCATTTTAATCCATTTTCAGTCAAAACTATTTCGACCTTAAACATTATCCCCTTTATGTCCGGCGTGCATGACTTTAAACTGCCCACACAAAAGACAAAGGAACTCTGAATAAAAGTCAAGTTCCAGCTCACTAAATATACATTTTTTTTGTATGATTTAGGTAATATTGAGCGGTTAAAAGGTTCAAAAGTTTGTAGGTTTATTTGTAATAATCCTAGTAAAAATCAAACTATGCTTACTAGGCCCATTGGCTTAAGTAAATTTGAAGCAGGTAATGGAAGAATGCAAGTACAAATGATTGAAGACAAAAGTGTTTTTCATTGATACACAAGAGTTAGAAGGACATCCACAGACTGGAGTCTCTTCTTTTCTTTCAAGAATTACAAGAGGCTTTCAACATAACACTTCATTTGATTTACGGCATCCCGATCTTCATTAGCAACCACCTAGAATTCATTCATTCAACTGGATACAATAAGAGATGCAGTGATACCAGCTCTTCTTGGAACAATTGTAAAAGGATGTTCTTGAGTGCGGTTTGAGAAAATTTTCTGCTGATCAAACAGTGACTCTGTTTCTGTCCAAGAGACTTGGAAGATGGATACGTGGATTTGAGAATGGAGCATTGGAAGTAAAGAGCCATTTGGAGAGAGTACTCTTTTCAGATATTGCTCTAATACCATGTTTGTCTTCTCTCCACCAACCGGCAGTGGAAAACATTTCAGCCCATGGGTTTGCCATTTTCATATCTGCAAGGGAATGACATGGAGGAAAAATTTGAAAGTTCACACCATTGTTGTTACTCTTAATGCACAGCATAACCGAAATAGAGAAGTAGCAGTGAAGCTGCATCTCAGGTGTATAATTGTTTGCATTTGGAACATTGACTCCTTGCAGATGACCATGAACACACAGAGACAGGTAGATGCTCTGTGGGAAATTAAGATGATATTTCTTCAAATACTTATCCAAATCTGGGAAAGTGCTGTCGCAGATATCATAGTAATCATGGCCAATAATGTTCATCATGTCATCAATCCGCTTGCTAGCTAGTTCATCAGCCGTTTCAATTCCCTTGGGAACCACTGAATCTGCACAAAAGATGAATAAACTAACTCTTAAATGGGTTTATTTTCATAAAATTTGTAAAGAAATTTGGAAAAATGGCTAAGGCATTTAAGTGGCGCAAGTCTAAACATGGCGCGCAAGTATTCGTGTGTCGCGCTAGTTTTTGATGCGCAAGTATAAACCGCGCAAGTACAAATACCTTTATAGTGGCGCGACATCGAGGAAAACACTAGAAAACAGAGCAACCTGCGCGGTCAAGGTGACCTGCGCGGCGAGAGCTCGAGAAGGGATGATGTCCGGAAATCCGGATACTTGTACGGAGGTGAGGCCGTGTATTTATAGGCTCAGAAGCCTACCTGCGCGCCGTACCCAGAGCACTTTAAGGCCTGCGCGACGCGGACTTACGCGCCGACCTCTGCGCACTGAAAAACTTGTGCACCTCCCTTTTCCTTTGAAAGGATTCGATTTCCTCAGAGTCAAATCCTCATTTTTTCTCCGGATCCAACTCTGAGGGGGAACTTTTGTTGACGCTCCTTTCGTCACAGAATCTAAAGATCGGAAAAGAGAATATCTCAGATGAAAGTGATTCATCCTTTGAAGAAAACATCAAAAATCGACAAAGGCATGAACAAAGGATCAACAGCAAATCCACCGCGCAAGTGATACCACTGCCGCGCAAGTATACTTGCGCGGCTACCTTGGTCGCGCAGGTGACTTGCGCGACCTAATTGGTAACCGCCCGGTAACCGCCCTGGGTCTTCTTTTGCCTATAAATAGACCCTGTGGGCCCCCCATTCGAGAGGATCTTTTTTCAGAAACTCGGATTGAAGCTCCCGACGCCCAAGTCTCTTCTCAAAGCTTCCAGAACACTTCTAAGGTAATTTCTTACCTAGAATGGAAGATCTAAAGAGAAGAAGGAAGGCCTAAGTGTTGAAACTTATCAAACACTTGCGCGCCGACTTAATTCCTTCAATATAACTTGCGCGTCCCTTCTCTGGAAGAACCTCAAGAGGATTGTAAAGGGTTTTCTAAAAAGCCGCTCAAGCATTTCAATGCTGGTTGAAAATCGCTCAAGTACCACTCATGTCGCGCAAGTATACTTGCGCGACCAATACTTGCGCGCCGCCGCAGGACTTGCGCGCCTTTAAAGACTTGCGCGCCCCTATCTTTTTGGGTGCCCATCTTGCCCATTTTACCCCTCTTAAGACATTTCACCTTTCCTATTCAAGATTCAGTCTTCAAGATACTCTTCAAAGCCATTTATGGCATGATTTCTTGATTTGACATCCTTATCTGAAAGGAATTCTGTGAAATATCTCTCAAAGTCTAATGATTTAAATATCTTTATGTCACCAAAGATTGAGAGTTAATTCATTCAACCTCATCCTTTAAAATGATAGAATCCTTAACCTGGGTCTCCTTTTCAGGAATAATCCCCAGTTATAAAACCTTTGATCTGGGCATCCTCATCAGGAGTGAGCCCCAAATCTTAATCCTTAACCTGGGTTTCCTTTTCAGGAATAAAAATCAGTCATAACCTTGGGCTTCCTTTTCAGGAATAAGCCCCAAGTCCCCTTAAACTTCTCTTAACCAGTCATAAATTACCTTTGATTTGGGTTTCCTTTTCAGGAATAAAACCCAATCATAAGTCCCCTCCTAACTTGGGCATCCTCCTTAGGAGTAAGCCCCAATATTAGAGTATTCAAATCTCCATGAAGCACATATAACTTTGTGGACCCTGTTCTTGGATTTTCTCCCTAAAAGTAAATCCTAAACCTTCGTCTATCTGGGCAGTCATCTATACATAAGCCCCAAAACAAATTCTTATGATTGCATCTTTTATGGCACAATTGTCTAAATTTTACCAATACCTCTTGTTTCTCACACCGAGCATGACTCACGTGAGCTTAGAGTGTAAAAGTAATTATGACATTCATCTTTGAGCCATCAATCATAAACATCATATCCCATTCCTCGAACTACGTGGGTTATGATTCCTTTTCCAAAACAAAGGATACGTAGGTAGCCCATTTATGGGTTCGATCCCAACATTGAAATAATCTATGTCCTTCTGAATGACGATAAACTTCAAGTGCCCCACTGAGTGGCTTTAAAACCAGCCTGGTCATCAAAATGACCAAGAGACTTTTATATAAATATTTTGAAGGATACCATTGACCAAGAATCTCTAAACAAATATAGATGATTCTATATTGATGAAGAACCTAGAATACATATAAAAGATTCTCTAAATTTATTGCATATTTAATCATTGATTGTTAAAACTAAAGGAAAGCTCATTTTATACTTGGTAATGTAATAAGGATTCACGAACTTAACTTAAATCTATAAAGAGAGTCCCGGAGTAGACAATAATTCCCCTCAAAAAGGTGTGATGAGTCCGACCTCCCATCCTCTCGACCAATGCAAATTCCTAAGCCTCATTAGTCCACAAACTAATGAGCGCCTGCCTTTGGAAAGTAGGTCCAGATGGATGTGGAATCATTGGATGTTTCCGGTTCTAAGAACAAACCCATTAGAAACCGATCGGAACGTTTGAATCTCCCGTCCCGGAGGTTATCCCCGGATTCCGCGCGAAACAGACATGTCATACTCTTTTAAGTCTAATAAAATATTTCTTGATCATGTAAAGTATTTCAACTCAACATCATTTTGTTATATATGTGATGTTTAACTAATTCAAAATACTACTTCCAAATATTCATCATGATTAAAAAAACATTTAGAAGTACATGTGAGACCTTAATTATTCAAACATACATTACATAGTAGAAACTATACTATCCATATAATATTACCAACTTTATAAATATTCATATGTGAATTTTTGTTTTTTCACTTATTAAACAACCAGATATAACATTATCAATCCACAAAAGAATTCCCACAAAAGAATATATCAATTCTTATTTATAATAACTCCATTAAATAAAATATTGAATAATAATCAGTAAAAAACACTCACTGTATAAAATACATATATTCGACCATTCCTTTGTTATTATAACCTCTCTCATTTGAATGCATATTAATTTTCAATCCTCTCCATGAATACATAGTTACCCTCAAAATGTAAATTTTCCTCCTTATTTTCACACTCTAACAATATGTCTCCCTCTATTTTTATTATTCATCAAAACTCGCTCTATTTTATGTCATTGATATATGAATTTCAAATTAAAAATCATGGGTGTAAATACTATGAGTTCCTACAGCCTAAATCTGATATCTCAAATATTTAACAAGTTAAACGTCACCATTATATTCATTCTGGACTAATGAAACTCAAAACATAACCTAAATATGATTTTTAATGCACCAAATCATTCAAAAAATTTGGAAATATAAAGATTTACAAATATTCAAGCTAAAACACCCTGCAAATTGTGTTTCTCTATAACACCATGAAATGGATTAGTTAATATCTATGAAATGCATCCATATAAATTGAAACATATATTGAATAAAATAATTAATTTGTTCTCTGATAGTAATATGAAATGAAATTTATAGTGCTCATAATAAAATCTATAACCACTATCGCAACCACACCCATTTTACGGTTAAACGTTTTTAGAGATTATTTTCAAATTCCAAACTCCCACAATATCACCAAATTTTTTACCACCATAGTATGTTGAGATAATATATCTTTAAAATGAGATTACTATGACCATACCCCTCATGTATCACTCATCAATATTTTATATTGGTTAAATTATCAATTGGAAAGAGGATAAAAATACTCACGACATCTTTATTCTTTCTATTTAAAAATTTAAAATGATAACACCTGAATCCCCATGACATAGTACAAATCATGGGGAGGGACTCCCTCACAAATACATTCATATTTCTCATTGGATAAATCATGTAGTATTTATCACCCATTATAATGGAATGTTTATAAAACATTACCTTTAATAACACTATGAAAATTAATGGTTTCAATGTGAATGGTCTTCCACATGAACCTCCATCAAACACATTTCCATAACATGTACTTTCTAGTACATTAAAACCTATAAAATGCCAAAAATTTCCATATATATTTTCATCAACCATTTAATATTTAACATAAAATGTATTGAACATCCTCTATTATAATCTATACATCACATAATATTTCATATCATTTTCATGACAGTTCAACTGCTTTAGAAAAGATGATAGATTTTTAATTAATTTATTAGAATCAACCAATAATGAAGTTGTAACTCCATTAAATAGACAACAATTAAATAATACATAATATAAATAAATCCAAGAGAACATTGTGGTTTCAATTATTCCATAGTTTTTATTTTTGTTGGGAAAATTACATACATCAAAATTTCCCCTCTTTCCTAATAATATACAATGGGTGATTTCTCTTAATTGTTTACTTCAAATCATCTCCCTGTTATACAATATACTTCTTTCCCAGAATTTTCAAGAGAATTAATATTTTTATCAAACCTTTGAATCCATCTCAAGTAGACATAATTTTAATTCCATTCAATATATACTCATATTTTCATTTTTTCCAAGAAATATAAACGAGTGATTTTATCTCTTGGAAATGAATAATTAAAAAATTATCTAATCTAACTAATAAAAATATCAATGTATTTAACATGATTAAATGTTATGAAAAAAATGTTATCTAGATCACTAACTATTTCTAATTAAACAAGTGAAGATTGATTATTTAAATTCATTAAAAGTTAATCTTTTAGTGATCTAAAACATATCACAACAACCATTACTACATAACCAGTTTCGAACCATGTTATGAGACATATAATACACGGAATTAGTTGTTACCACTTTTAATAAATTTATATAACTTGATAAAATATATCTTCTATATTTTACAATGAAACCATTTCAAATAAGGACAACAACCTTCAAATACTCATCATAACCAAATATTCTGGAGTTGTTCTATTTTGTATTATTAAATATTATAGATGTAATATCCACAATAGGTATTTTAACTCTACATTAAATTGTTATTATCCTTAAACATGTTCATATGATAACTATATTTTAGAACAAATTTAGATAGAACAATTAAACCTTATTGTTTTATACAGCAACATCATCAAGATATATACCAAATTAATAATGATTTATACCATGAATATTATTATAGAAATTAATTAATACCATTTGAAAACATCTATGTATGGATTTGATGCTGATTTCAATCATAATAATTCATTTTCTCTAGAATTATTTCATTATTCTATCACACAGTCCTAGTTTCCACTTATGGGTTATTTTCTATACCACTAGTGAATCATGATGTGTATTGACGCCACATGAAACTATTTATTTTTCTATATTTACATATTCAATATTATTATTCCTTTCCATTTATTGACAAAAATAATGATACAAATTTATTGATATAGACGAGACATGATACTACAAGTACATTTTATATTTATTAGAATTACATTACATCACATGTTTGGGAGACATAATTCAATCTCTCAAAAAACATTTATTTTGCACCTCTATCATTATTACAAAATATAAAACTACATACAGGTGTCAATAGTTATAAAAATTAAATTTAAATCTAAAATTAATCAATAATCATCAATCAATGCATTAAAAATTCATACATAACATTAAATAATGAATACATATTACACAAAACTATTTTCTATGAAATTATTTTATTTTGAATGAACCCACCACTGTATCATGTATCCCCATTACTCATACCTCAAACTAATCATAAAATAGGATAATTAAGTGAAAATGAAGATGGGTTACCTCTAACATCCACAATAAGAGAATTGTGGATGGTCATGATAAAACAAGCATTTTAGTCTAATCATATTCCAAATTTTTATCTATATAACATCCTATAAATATGATAATTTTTTTAATTTAAGTTGAATTATAATTACTGTACATGTATATTTACATATTGTTTTCAATAATCTGGTTACTATTGTATGTCCCCTTATATAATGAATCAATCATTCATAAGTTTCATAATTTGTTTCCCCATGAATTTGCAACTCCACTCTTATTCAAGTCGCATACTATAGGGATATAGATGAAACCAATTATACACATATATTATTTATCAACTGTATATATAAATTAAAATTCACCATTCTTCCTTACTCTACACACATTCTTATTTTTACTTAATAAATTTTATTATACCTTATCAGCCTTTTAGGATTGAAATTCATACATTCAATTATCTACATCTTTAATTCTTCATTCTATTCTTCCCAAATTAAAACACGTTTCAATATAAAATTTATTAAAAATTTCATATAAACTACTATTGTGATAATTATTTTTGTATTTATTATTTAAAATATTCTTATTTTCAATTAATAATGCATGTTTTGAACAATCATTCAAGGACATGTATGGAAATTTTTATTTCTATTCCACTTTAAAATAATCATATTCTCTAAATATATTTCTATCTAAAATAAACATATCTTCCTAATTTTTATGACACATTCATTCAAAATATTTTAGTTTGTGTTTATGTCACTACTATTCCTTTTTTATAGTATTATTCCATATAACTAAGGATAGAAAAAATAAAACATATCTCACTAAAATAATCATAAAATTTAATGTATATTTTTTCTAGTATCATAGAGTATAATTACAATAATTTTATATAATTAAATTATTCTTGTACAAATACATTGGGTTTCATATGATTCTAGAATAATAACACTTAATTAGCATTATCTTTCTGATGTTTAAATTTTAAGATATAATATAAATATTCTTCTTTTATACTAATTTCTACTTTGAGTACGCCTTACTATACTGTGAATGTTTAAAAAATAATATTTATTATATTCCTTAACATTAACACATGATGATCTTGTTCAATATTATTAATCTTAACATTATTTTCCGTCAAAATACCTTCAAAAGTATCATTGTGATAATTATTTCCTATATAAGTAATTTTTACTTTTTCTTTAATTTTATTTTTGTAGTAAGATATTAATGAATCAATGATTTTATATTTTTCTATGATTAACTCAATCTCTAGAACATGATCGTCAATCATGTAAATTTGTTATTTCATTAACCAGTTCATTTTTGTAATGTAATCATTTGATTTCATAAATTACATTACCAATTTTTTATTATCTTTCACTAAACATGCTATGAATTTTTACTTTTTTCATCCTTATCATCCATGAATTATATTTTAATACTCAAATATTTAATCCCGTTTTGTTTTCAATATAATATTTCACCAAATTTATCACAAAATTTGTATCCCTGTTCTCTACTATCATTCTCTTTAGAAAAACCCAACAGTATAGCTTACTTATTATTATTATTATTATTATTTTATTATATATTAAATTATTAAATAATAGAAATCATGTTTAATAATTAGTTGATTCAAAATTTACACTAGTTTATGTAATTTAGTTTGATTCTCAAAATAAAAATTCATTAACACACAATTATTCAAAATTTAACTACTTCTATATTTATATATTATTGTTATATATCTTTCAAAAATATAATATTCTTTGGAATTGGTTGATGATTCCATATTACAATCATAAATTTCCAATTTCCACTTATCTAAATCATAAATAAAACCATTTTTTCATTAAATCAAATTTAATTCTCAAATTAACATACAATATTTCAAAATACAGTTCTAAATATGATATGAATCCTTTATATGAGTTTCAAAAATTATTTCAAGAAAAAAATGGTGCATTTACAAGAGATTCCATATATTTAACAGTTATTACAAATAAAAGTTTCATTTTTGAATCGTTAATAGAATCCATCACCTCTAATACCAATTATAGGGACTCAAAATGCAAATATTGTTTGGTGAATAACCGTGTCAGTAAAATTAATCATTTTTCAAACTTATCCATTTCTACTCCATACTTATTAAGCATGTTCTCATTATATAAGTAACACAATGAAACCATTTTTTACTTTATTGAAAAAATTTAATTAATATACAATACCATATGGAGAAATTTAAATTAATGGCACACATATATTTTAATTTATTAAAATATAATAAGATACTCAAAGGGAAATACACATGAAATAATGAATGTGTCCCTAAATGAACTATAAATAACTAATTTTGTTGAAATTATTTTTAGGTGAGGGATCTCCTCATCATGTTTCACTACCTCTTCCTCTCATTCACTAAAAAAATGTCACACGATTTCTTTGTTTATGGATAAAAAACTGCATCCCATGGTTCACACCACAATGTTCTCATATGCACAATGATTTGGTTATGGTATCAGTTTATATACATGTATGTATATTCTCATTTTAGGGATATAATGGTCTGATCAAGTTTAGTACAATAATTATGCATCATTTGATTTCTTATGTGATGCATTAGGAAATTCCAAATACAAATCCTCATTAAACTTCATTATATAAATAATTATTCATTAGTAGATTTGAATATTTTATTAGTCAATATTACATAACATTAAATTCACAAAATGTCCATATAGAAGTCCTAGTAATTTAAATATTCTATACCAAAAATTTTCATCATAATTTCTTCAACTAACCATATATATATATGTAAATCCTCAAATATTTTTTCAAACAATTTCTTAAAAGATGTTTTATTTTTTAAACATCCCATAAAACTAATATTCAATGATAATGAATCTATTAGTAGAAAATTCATTTTTCAATATAAATCTCTATTAATTTCATAGTTTTAATGAAATTACCAAAAGACCACATAATTACTTTTACTCTTCTCTAGGTAAAAAAATTTACACTCTTCATGATCATTTTTTCTCTTTTTATTATCACAATCATATAATATGTCATCCTGTATTTTTAATTTTCATAAAAATGACCCTATTTTCATTTAGAGAGTATTATATTTTAAATTAAAAGTAAATTTTATAACAAACTAAGTTCATATTGATTGAATATCAACCCTTAGGTAGTCATCAAATCAAGAAAAACCCATCAGATTTGATTTGGACTATTGAAACCTGAATAATAACTTCCATATGGTTATTGATGTTCCAAACACTGAGAAACTACATTTAACTTCTATATTTTCAAGTATTCATATCAAACCCCCATTTTACAATGACCATCACCAAGATACCATTGTGAAACCTAAACATCAATTGGAGAAATTCCCATAAAATATTCATCTCCACAACTTATATGACATTTATCATTATTTTTTATTATAAACATGAGGCATGTAATGTTCAAAAAGTAATATCACTAAAATTTTTACCATGATTTTTTTGGGTCATTGAATCTTACTAGTGGAATTATAATTCAAAAGTATTAGTGAAATTCCAAATTTATGGCCACCAAGATGCATTGAAATAATTTATCATTCACATGAGACATCAATTTCTAGGACCATGACATATTTCTCATCACCATTTCATAAAGGTGAAGCATTCCATTGGGAACAGGATAAAAAAATAGGATCCATCCGTTTAAAAATTCAAAATAGTATTCCCAAAATGACAGAGATAATGTATAAGTTGTGGTGAATGTTTCATTCACCATTAAACTTCCATTAAACTCTAGATGATTTCTTCAATATTTAGAAACTAGAATATGGGAACCTCTATAAGAAATTTACTCTAAATAACCTATAACCATCACTATTTTCAATTTTAATATTCTTCCTCGTAAACATCCATTAAACACATTTCTTTAGCACTATCATTATATTTTATTCAAACCACATCAATTTATCAAATGCATAAATATATTTACGTTAATATTTCAATATTAAACCTTAAATTTATCAAACATCGACTATCAACATAAATAAATCACATAATCACTAGTATAAATAGTGGATTAAACATTTGTTATATAACATAGGCTTATTACAAACTGATTTAAAAATGGTCGGAAAAGTGTTTTTGGTGGGGGATTTTTTCCAAAACTGTTGCCAAAATTTATTGTTTTTTGGGTTTTTGATTCAGTTTTGGGAAAATGAAAACACAAAAAAACTATTATATTTTTTTTAAATATAGAAATCATAAACCTTTTAAACAATACGCTCGAACCCCAAAATCCCCATGTTGGATATTCAAAAATATTTTCCTCCAAACAAACAACGCCACTGATGGCTACCCGAGGAATCCCAATGATGATTTAGGTAATTTTTCATTGATTTAAATCAATATTTCTTGACCATTATTCATTATTATTTTGTTATCTATTATTGTCACCATATATGTAGGTATTTAGCCTCTGAAAACCCTATTCCAACTGATGATCAATCATGGTTAAATTTTCTATTTTTGCTCTTCTTTATTGATCAATTCTACACATGAAATTGTTATATATTATACTAATAATCATATCAATTAATTAATCTGACCAATGGCAGATCAATTCTCCATTTCTATACTTCAATTTTATTAGTTATTGTTTTATTTTTTAGATAACTTATTTATCATTTAGTTATAATTTTCAATCACTACATCATTTTTTTGTATTCATTTGAATGTTAATTATAATTTTATGTTAAAATTTATCTAATTTTATTGGTAATTATATATTTTTTATGTACATTTTTTTGTCAAGTATAAATTTGATTAATCTTATAATTAAATATTATTTAATTTTATTATTAGACAGTTTTTTATTTTATTATTAAATGTTTTTTTGTTTTTATTTAGTTTAATTTAATTATTATTTATATATTTGTTTAATTATAAATTTGTTTAATGTCATAAAGTTGTTAATTTTATTGTTAATTGTAAATATGTTTAATTGGATAGTTAATCATAAATTTTTTAATTTGATTGTAAATTATATTTTTATAATTTATTGTTATATATAAAAAAAATTAACTATAATTTGTTAATATTATTCTTAGAGAACATTTATTATTATTGTTTATGTTTGTAATTTTTTTAATTTTACTATAAAATATAAATTAGATTAATTTTATTTTTATATTTTTATATTTTTTTTAATTTGATTGTTAAATGATTTTTAATTTTTTTGTTAACTATAAATATGTTTTCTTGTATTTTATTACTAATTATAAATATATCAGTTGAAATTAGTATATATGATATTTTTTTATTTTTGATTCTAACCAAATTACATACCTTTGTATTAGCTTGACAAACCTCAAGAAAATATAGATTCATATATTACATTATATCAATAAAAGTGTTTGTCATAATACAGAACATTTTAAATTCATTGTAAAAATTTATCTAAACATTAAAAAGTATCAATATTATTTTACTAGGATCTTTGAAAATAGTTTATCCTTATTTATTTACAAAAATAAATGTCTATAGTGATTTTTTTATTCTGAATAATCATTGATATTTACCTTCTCATCACCAAACATTTTAACTTTATGCTTTTTTATTTAAAATCTATATATATATTTAATTATTTATATTTTTTTATACATTCACATTATATATTACAATGTAAATAATTGAATGGATTGTAATTGTATAAATTTACAAAGAGATAATTCTGAAGATAAAAAATGGAGTTGATGATTTATTAGAATTTTCTAAATAAAAACCATAAAACATAGATTTATTCTTTTGTTAATATGTGATGTTTTTAAATATGAGAAAGATAAATTATAGAAACATAATGGATCTTCTCATCAATTATGGTTTTAGCCATAATTACACAAATTGGATCTACCATGGTAAAAGAACTAAAAATACAACATCTAATGTGAATGAAAATTTTCATCATGAAACATAACACCGTATTGAAAATTGATTCATGATTTATTTATTGAATCCATTGAAAAAAATGACTATTGAATGATTTATAGATATTATGGGAAAACATTACTCCATGGATTAACTATACATAAAATGTTATTAGTAGTTTGGAGATTAGTTAACTTGAGAGAACGAAATGGGTGGATTGATAAAATATTCTATTAATTGATTGATCTTTTAAAAGATCTAGTTCTAGAAGGCAACATACTTCAATATTCCAGTTATGAGACAAAGAAAATATTATGCCTAATGGTATTGAAATATAAAAAGATATATTATTTCTATAATAATTGGTTTTTTATAGGAATGAATATGAATACATATCAAACTTCCCTACACGTAGGACATAAAAATATAATATAGATCAAAAATCCAACTCAAATTCATTCTCAGGTACCATTTTCTTATCTAACAATATATCAATTTTATACTTTCTAATAATACCATCCAATAATTTTTTAGTATAAATCAAATAATTTAACTCTCATTCATTCTCAAGATCCAAAATTAATTCTCTTACTAAAGCAATTTTATATCTTCAAATAATTCCTCATTTTAAGCATTATTTTTAAATTCAATTCATAAAAATTCATTATCTCATTCAGATGAGTGCATCATTGATATAAAATTACATCACCATAATGAGCCACCATAGTGGAATATATTTGATAAACTATTTACTAATTTTGTAAGTGATTTTAAAAATCTCATAATGGGATTGTGTACAAATAAAATGAGTCCATATCAGATCCTAAGTTACCAACATATTTCATGGCCTATTTTTTGGTAGATTACAATTTATTTTCACACATATGTATGAGGAAAATATATATAATTATGATTTTGATTATTTCTAGTCCAAAAAATATAGGAAATTACATTGATGTGTATCATTAACTATGGATTAATGTTTTGAATATTCTATAGGAGACTGGAGTTATTTATTTTAATCCATACAAAAAAAATCATGAAATGATAATGATCAATATAAATTAAATTCTTATATGTGTAAAATTATCTAGATACCGTGTTAAGGGACATATAGTAAGTCCAATTTTTAAAGAACAGACTTTATATTTTCAACTTCATAACTGAAGAAAGACAGTGTACATGGAACATAAAATATATTTATGAATTCATTATCCTTGTCCTAGATTAAAAAATAGAATTTAACTAATTATAAGAAAAAAATATTCCCCTGTGAGAATATTTTTAGTTCTATAATTTTATAATAAGGTGAAAAATATTGATTCAACATTTGGATAGAAAAGAATATCTAGTCATAAAAATTATCTTGATGGTATTCTCTAATTGTTTTGAACTACCTTTGTTGTTATTTTTATAGAGAAAACATAACATTAATGTGATTCATGATGAGACAAAAATATGTGAGAGTTTTATTGAAACTTTTTTAGACCTAAAATTAATTAAAAAAAGATACATTTCAAGATTTATTAGAATTTATATGAATGGGTACATTTATGGAGTTATCTCATACTGGGAAAATAAAAAAAAACATATTTTACTCTGGCTTGTCAGTCATTAATAATGATTAAGAAGATAAGTTTTTTCAGTGTATTCAGGGTATTAAAGTACCCATTGGATATTCTTTAAATATAAATTATTTGGTTTAATTGATTGATTTCGAATTTATAGCTATTAAATCACAGGATTGTCATGTATTTATGCATCAATATATACCAGTCTCATTGTGTGGGATATTTCTGATAGAAATCAGAAAGACTATCAACAAGCTATGAAATTTTTTCTAATCCATTTGTAACAAAATCATTGATCCAAATTTTTTAGATGTGTGGAAAAATGAAGTTTCTATTATTCTGTTTCAACATGAAATGTTTTTCACAGCTACTGTTTTTGATATAACTATTCATCTAGTGATTCATCATGTACTTGATTTAAAAAAGGTGGTCTAGTTTATTTATTATGGATGTATCCTTTGGCAAGATAATATAATATTTTGAACGGATATGCTAAAAATCCTTATCGACTGGGGACTTGTATTGTTAAAAAATTATGTATCTAAATAGGTGATTTTATTCTATTCTGATTATTATTATTATGTAGAGCATATTAGTCTTGCTATATCTTGACATATATAAGTTGATAGTAAAGTTAGAGGGATTAAGAACATAAATGTAATGTTCATTCAACATCATGAGGTGATGCTGCTAACTTTTTATATTTTAAACAACATAGATGAAGTTCAATCATATATATAACAACATATAGGTGAATTAAGTGTAAGATATCTAAAAAAAATTAAAATTGGATAATTATTAAGCATAAAAATACATTTGTTTCATGGTTTAAAGAGAAATTTGTTATAGATATATCTCCCTCATTAACATTGAAATGGTGGTCAAGGGGACCGTCTCTTAATGTGATCACATGGTCTAGTATTTATTTTTATGGGTATAAAATTTATTGAAAAATTAAGGATGATAATAGTACCATTAAAAATTGTGGTGTAATGGTCGTCGATGAAGTACTGCATTTTTTGAGTGAAAAATACAACAAACCAATTTTTTTATCGATGACATATTTTGGAGTTTTTTAAGACATAAGGTGTAAGGCCTCAACCTTAAACATTACATAATTTTTAGATAAGTTAATAATTTGACATTAATTTACATAGAGTATCTTTTCAGGTTTAGAGATTTAGAGATTCATGTGGGGATAACTTATACATAAAATCATAAATATTACATGTAGACACTTCTACTCACTGTCCATTATATTCATAATACAAAAACTCATTAAAAATGGGACATTTTTAGTTCCATTATTTAACTATCCTGACTTTCCCTTGATATCATCCTTGACCCTATTCATCTTTAAGTCCCGTAAAAAAAATTTAAATTTGAGATGAGCATAAAATCATCAGTAAGGGATACATGAATAAGGAAAACTGTTAGTCTTGGGATAACATAAAAACCATGAATACTTTATCATAATGTAACACTTATCACCTTTAAAAACTAATAAATACAATTCAATTAATATACGCTAATTACGTACCCTTTTTGAAACCAAAATATTACCATAAAGGCCATATAAAGAAACATATAGCACATAAAGGTGACTTGGGACATAAATATTCATAAATAGAATACCCATACTGTAGAATTATACACATATCACTAAATGAATTAGACATATGGCTGACTTTCTTACACAAGGCATTGGTGGTTATAACGTAACCAACTATCCATGGATTGTCAAGGAACCACCTGTCATTTGGTTTGTCACGTAACAACCCATCCAATTTCCACGTACTACTATATAATCATAATACATAAAATATTGGAAATACCAAAATTTCACTAATAAAAATACATTTTAAATCACAAGAAATCATTTCAAGATATTGAAATATAAAATACATTTCAAAAACCATTTTCAATATGAAAGCACTCAAAAAGGGAATAATGGATTTCTTTTCCTTCTAAAAACATTAAGGCTTATAGAGGAAGCCAAATAACGATTACGGCTATGGATAGGTCATTGTCACCACATACATTAATAAAATTCCTTTTGTAGTTTAGTAAAAATTTTCATAGATAAAATATTCCTTTCTAAGGAATGTAAGAGTTTAATGGGTTTATCATACACCGTATAAAAGAAGGATGTGTATTTTATCAAAATATGCTTCAATGAAAGGTGATTGAGACGAATCCCTTACAAAGATTATTTTTTAAATAAAATAGATCAATTATGTGTATTCACTATAAATACACATAAATCAAGTATAAATAAAAAATATGATATCAAAAATCATTTCTCACATAATCATTGCATGACATAAACAAGAAGTATAAGATCAACCAAAATAATGGAAATTGGGTTAAGAAGTTACCTTACCTTGAATCTGACATGTCATGTATGTTCTATTTTCCTCCACAATATTAAACATAAGATAATTTATACTTGATTTCAAGCCTTTTTCAACTTTATTATTTCTTTTATATCACTTATTAACATGTTATAAACATTGCATAATTATTTAAGTTAACATCGGTCGTTTTGTCAATATTTGGTACAAGTGTAAAAAGAAACTTGTTATAATTACAAATTGTTCATGAGGTAAAAATTAAATTATCTATATATAGTGATATTATTGATTTAGATATCATATATATCCAGTATATATGTGTTTCGAATATTTGGATATAGGAAATGAGATGCACTATTCATGGAGACGGTAAGTTGTACGTATGCATGAACACTACATTCATTACATTTACATATTTTAGAGGAATAAAAATAAATGAAATAAAGGTATATTATAATTGAAGTATAATATAAATGTTATATATGTTTCATAAGTTCATTAATTCCATCCTTTTTTATAATCCATGTATAGCATAAACTGTTCATATCATTTTGAGGGCAAGGTAGTCCGCACTTCCTCAAATGCAATTATCATATTTATACAACACAAAAATCATAAAGGTATTTTATAAATGATATTAAATAATAATAGAGATAAAATAAATATCATAAATATCATTTATAATTTCAGTTCCATCCTAATGTCCACCAAAAGTGGTGGTAGGAGAAGATTGAACATCATCATTTTGTGAGGCAGTAGTTCGTCATCCAACGAAATAGAGTGTTCTATACCAATCAGACAGAGGTGTGTGTATGTGTAGTTTTAGTAATTATCATAACATCAACTAAGTATATTTAGGATACTTTTTTAGTTATATAAAAAAATAAGAAGAAGAAAATTGGGAGTAGAGAAATAAAAATAATTGAAAGGAACTTGATAGAAGACATTTCCTCCAATCGGTTAATTTCTTTTGATTTAAGCCAAAGGGATTTCATGAATTTATTATGCCTATGGGAGGAATTTTAAGAGGAAGGGAGAAATTCAGGGAGATTATTGGAACCATTTTTGGATGAGACAAGTGGCTTGATAGGTATGAGAAATGGTTTGGAGGTGGGGTCCTTTTAAAAGAGGGAGGAGGGGAACTTTATGATAGTTTGAAAGTATTATTTTATTATATCCTGATTTTCTGCTTTATAAGGACCCAAAGTATTTTATTTTAGTTACATGAGGAGGATTGTTGAAAATACTCTCAATAAATAAGTTTTAGGGAAGTCTAGTCACAAATTTAACCTTATCTTTTAGTATTAACCCTTAATTAACTAATTTATTTTTTACCACGTCTTCATGTATATTCATATTATATGGCCAATATAGTTAAAATAATATTCCAATAGAACCTCAAGTGTTAAATAAATGTCATATTAATCATTATAAAATTCATTTGTCCAAATCTTGTATTTTTAAGACTATTATATCATTTAATAAAATAGTATTTGTTTTAAAAACTCATTTATGTCAATTTTTATACTATTCATAGAAAGACTCTTACAAGTTCCTTAAAAACACGATTAATTAGAAAAAACATCATTAATTAAAATATAAAAAGTCATATTAATCCATAAAATTAGATGATGGTATAAATAGTGTCAAAATAAATTTATTTTTATATTTATTATTTCATTTATTTAAATCATTCATTAATAAGGTAATCACCACATCACCATTGTGTCATAAATAAATAAATTTATTTAATTTCTAAAAATTATAAATAAAATACCATGATACATCAAATCTTTTTAGATATATAATTGATATTTATGGTTAGATATATCACTTATATAACCCCATATAAAAATTTTTATAGTAAAGGATACATGTTTAGGTTATATTTTTATTATGATTAAATTAAAAGTAATTAAATGTCATTTTCACACACAAGTGGCTCCATGGGGTCCTAAAATAGACCAATGAATGTCATTGGTCGGAAATATCTCATCCAATAGGGTTAGTCCATGTCTTAGGGTAATTTAATATTGTTATAATATTATTTGTTACCATTATTTACCAGATTTAACTTTTAACCATTGTAAATAAAATATTTACTAAAGATGCGATTCATAATATCTAAAAATAAAAGGTAACTATTTAAAAAATTTTGACCTCATAATTTGAAATATGGAATCAATTTTTATATATTAAAAACACAGATGTTACATAAATTAATTTAAAATTAATTCTTATTGTCAAAAGCAGAAAAAGTGTTTTTAAAAATTAAAAACAACCAAAAGATTGACATGTGTTTATGTCTTGTTTAAAAGTGAAATTACTTCAAACGACCAAAATTGGATTAAATGAAAAAAATATAATTCCATTAATCTTTAAAACCAATTAAAAGGAAAATCTAATCATATAAATAAAAGAGATGAAAAGACTGTTTTGACTTAAAATGTAGTATTTTTTCACTATTCATTGAAAACGAACTTTATGAGAAAAATACCAAAAATTTACCCAAAGTAAGTTTTCTTATCCCTCTACTATAGAAGATGTTTATTTTTTTAAACGGAACTTATAAAAGTAAAAAAAACAAGTCTTAAAAGGGATCTCCATCAAAAGGTGGTAAAACTACCTTTAAAAAAATATTAGAGATTTTTTTATTAAAATTGGATTCATACTCTTTTTAAGCCTCTAAATTTTATTGAATAAATGTAAAAACCTTTAACAACCATGTGTAATCATAATGTAGTTGGTTATGTTAATTCTCAGTAATACAACGACTATACTTTTACTTCCATTTTAAAAAATAATATTATTATTTCATTTTTTGGTATAGCTCAAAGTTGTCTGCAACATAATATTTTAAGGAAATTCGTTTTTGAATGTTGAGTATGCTATCAGAAAACGTGTCATATTTTACATAAAAGTAATAACTTATTCGTAAATATTAATATAAATGAGAAAAATATTATTAAATAAATACATGCATCGTTACATCCTCACCCTCTTTTGGAAATTGTTCCCTCATAATTTTAAAATTAGGCTTGGAAATATCATTTAAGGCCCCACATAGAAAAAAGAGCCAATAAAACCATCACTTTAAAAGAAAGAAAGAGAAGTAAAAAAGGTCACATGAGATTACCCATACTAGGATTCCATGTTGGAAAAAATGGATATGGAAGAGAAACTAACCCTCAAGTTCTGATGGATAGTGATAGAAAACTTGATTAGGATAAATTTAACCACAAGAAAATCACAAACACTGGATCGGTTAAACAGTCTGTGATTCCCCATTAATAAAATCAAACAGGTAATGTTTTTGTTTGAAGTTCCTTTTCATATTGTTAAGGAATTTATTTATGATCTTGACTAATAATATAAGGAAACATACTTACTTGTCATATACACTGTCATCCTTTAATAAATTTCTAAAACAACTCGTCATTTGTCCAAACGATGACTAATCAAGATGACTTGGTCACATCAAAAGCGTTAGAATCAACCTCTAGAGAATAACATAATTCACAAAATATGAACTATATATTTCCATATTCTTTAGGCATTAACCAAATCCAAAATGGTATGTACAAGATCAGATGATCCCAAGAAAGAACAATCCTTTATAGAAATAAATACAACTCTAAATCTCTAAAATTTAAAAAACAATACCCAATGTTCAACAAAGACCATTCAATAATCAATTGTCCTTAAAATTATTCAAAATTATCTAAATTAATATTGAAACCCAAAACTCATAAGAATTTATTCACATAGACATCCATAGTAAGCTTTAAAATTTATATCAAAATAACATCGACTACTCTTAATGTATCACACATAAGTGTATTTAACCTCTTCACATATTCATTATGATAGGTTAATCATTTCTATAAATAAAAAAAATCTCCATATGTCTATAATAAATATATAGATTCTTCGAAAATAAAATTTGAACAATTACTCTACAAATGAAATCCCAAATTATTCTATTTTACTTAGGCATATAGTGTTCCCAAAAGGGAGAACTTTTTCCAAAATAATATTTATCACATAATACCCATGTCAGAGTCCTATCATAAGGATATCTATTTGATAAAACATAAGTTCCAAAAATTCTCAAGAAACCCCCATCCAGTTGCAATCTTGCCTTGATTGGTGCCACGCAAAGAGATCTAGACGCGGCCCTGCGTGTTAAGGAATGCTTATGGGCTATGCAGGCATGGGATACCCACATTACAGAAGGGGACACCAATACCCAGTACTTTCACCAGAAAGCTTCTATGAGGCACTAAAATAATTATATCAATTTCATCGCACAACCATATTGGAGCATAGTCTCTGACACTTGGGGAATTCACAAACCCTTGACATGCTACTTCCAGAACCTATTCAATACAAGAACCCCTATCATTTCTGCTGGCGTGGAAGATTGTATCTGACCAGTGATCACTGATGTGATCAACCGACAGCTCACTAAAGATGTGACGGATGAAGGGATTTTCATGGCTCTGAAACAGATTCACCCCACTAAAGCCCCGGGACCAGACGGGTTCCACGCCCTTTTTTTAAGAAATATTGGCACATCATCTGCCCCGACATATAAAAATGATAAGGAATATTTGGGTGGAGAGAACAAGAATTTCCTCCATCAATGAAACTGTCCTCGTCCTCATTCCCAAAATCAAGAAACCCATGGAGGTCCCTAACTTCAGGTATATTAGCCTATGCAATGTCTCATACAAGATCTTCTCAAAGATCCTTGTTAATAGGTTACGACCGTGGTTATCTGACATTATCTCGAAAAACCAGAGAGCCTTCGTGTCCAAGAGGCTAATTACTGATAACGCTATTGTGTCCCATGAACTGTTCCACTCTATGAAAACACGATCCACCATGAGAAGATGAACCATGGCTTGGAAACTGGATATGTCCAAGGCCTATGATGAGGTGGAATGGCACTTCCTCAAAGTTGTGATGCTGAAAATGGGTTTCTGCACCAAGTGGATAGATATGGTCATGCAATGCATCTCGTCAGTCTCCATCAGAATTCGGGTCAATGGGGAGCTCACTCGTATAATTGTTCCATCCCGAGGCCTTCGTCAGGGTGATCCCCTATCCCCTTTCCTCTTCATCTTGGTGGCTGATGTTTTTTCTAGCCTTATTTCCAGGGCTGCATCTGCTAAATCTATTCATGGGGCAAAGGTATGTCATGTAAGTCCACTAGTGTCGCATCTCTTTTTTGTCGACGACTACCTCCTCTTCTCCAGGGCAACTATTAATTAATGTCAGGTGATCAGCCAAGCGATCCACCAGTATGAGAGGGCGTCGGGTCATTCAATCAATTACGGGAAATCAGAAATCTTCTTCAGTAAAGGGGTACCCCGTTCCAGGAGAGATGAACTATACGCAGCATTTGGCATACTTATGGTTGAAAACCCCAAAAGTACCTCGGGTTACCCATGGAGATAGGCCGGTCCAAAAAAGATATATTCACCTCTCTTGTGAACAGGACTGAGAAGAAAATTCAAGGCTGGACCCCAAAAAGAATTTCAAAAGATGGAAAAGAGACCCTCATTAAAGTTGTCATCCAATCCATACCTAGCTATTTTATGTCCATGTTTAATCTCCCAGTGACTATTGTCAACCAGATCCACACACGTACGGCCAACTTCTGGTGGGAGAAAAATGATGGAAGGAATGGACCCCACTGGATGGCCTGGGAGAAACTCTGCATACCCAAGTCGGAGGGAGGGATGGGATTCAGAAATCTTCTTGTCTTCAATGACGCACTTTTGTCTAATCAAGGATGGATACCTATTAACCATCCATCATCTCTCTCTGCGCAGGTTCTACGAACTAAGTACTTTCCCCACATGGACTTCTATGTTTCCTCTCTTGGACCTCGTCCTAGCTTCCTTTCGAGAAGCATTTGGGGTCCCGAAAGCACCTAGAAAAAGGGATGGGCTGGAGGATTTAGGATGGCTCATCTGTCAATATATGGACCGATCCCTGGATGATCGATTCGGAAGGTATGCGAGCTACTTACCATGCCCAACCAGGCTTTGAAAACACCACTGTCAGGTGCCTCCTTTCTGACCAAGGGACGGGATGGTGCTTGGATAAGATCCATGAATGGTTTAACGAAAGAGACCAAATACTTATCCTAAGCATCCCCTAGATCCCAAATTAAGGACCTGACCACCTCTTCTGGAGAAATGATTTATCGGGAGAGTACACGATCAAAATCTAGATACAAACATGCTCTTGGAAACCACCCAGTCGACCAGAATGTGGGTCCATGGAAATCACTCGGGAATCTCAACGTCCCCCCAAAAATACGCCACTTCTAGTGGAAAGTGTGCACGAAAACCCTCTCATATACCGACATATATCCAATGTCCTTGCCTACCCTTTCTGTCCGAATATCCCTGAGACCCCTTTCCACACTATCATTCAATGCCCTGGAGCTAAGGAAATTTGGAAAAAAATGGGGCCCGTCTCCAGTTGCACCTCTGGACATGGTTTCAAACCTTCCTGCTCTCCTGATGCGCTGGTGATCCTCCCTCTCTTCGGATAATGCAGGCTCACTCTACACCCTTCCCTGGATCATCTGGGTCTGGCGTAATGATGTTGTTTTCCATCACGTTCATAAACCCCCTGAATTCTGGATCGAACAGGCCATGTCATGGATTGAGGGCTGGAACCACCACAACATACATCATAGACCAGATTTTCCTCCCTCCTGTCCTCCTCGGTGGAACCCCCCAATGGAAGGAACTCTTAAGATCAACGCGGACGCGTCTCTCCCCAAGGATGGACTTGTATCCCTCGGTCTCCTAGCCCAAAATCATCTGGGGAAAATCATTGTTGCAAAATATGAATCACATTAGGTCTTTTGGGAACCTGTCGTGGCTGAGGCTTACGCTATCCTGGCAGGTATGATGCTAGCTAGGGATAATGGATGGCTTGCTATCAACATTGAGTCCGATTGCCTCACTATGATCTATGCCATTAACCAAAAGGAAGAAAGAATCCAGTAATTTGGCCTCATCATAAGGAGAATTTTCTCGCTCCGCCAATGCTTTTCATTCTGCACATTCTCCTTCACCAAAAGAGAAGGAAACAATGTGTCCCATCAGTTGTCGGCATCAGGACCCTTCGATGCCAACCAGCTCTGGCTGGATAATTTCCCTCTGTGTCTTTGCTTATGTACTTCTGATGATCTTCATCATTAATGCTATCTGTCTTTTCTCTCAAAAATAACCAGGGACATCACGTAGTCTACTGGTAGCTGATAAATCCCATTCATACTTTTGTGGTGGGTTTGATTCCCGCACCCTTGTCTTACGTGACGGGTTTTCACACAGTCTTCATGCTTTTCTTTTTAAGAAACTATATAATTTTATAAAATTCCCAAAAAGTAATAACCTGTAATTGATTCAAATTCAAGGCTCATATAAACCCAAATGTTTCTTCATAACTATATCAACAAAAGAAGAGATAAATCTTCCTCAAATAGAATTTTTGAAAAACAAAATTTAGGGCTACACATATAAGAGAAAAGTCTTCAAAAGTAATCCCATAAAAAAAGAGCATTAATACTTTAAATCATTTCATCACTCAAATTTCTAACATAACTCTCAATTTTCAAATATATAGTCATATTAATCATCCATAATTCTACATGATCCCTTAACAATTTTTATAACATATTTTATAATTCTTATTTTTTACAAACAAGATCATAAATCATATCCTAATATTCAAAAATATCAAAACACCAGCTAAAAATTAATTCATACCTTTCATTGTTTATTTCATGTTTCCTCATCCTCAATTGGAATCACATTTGGAAATTGTAAACATATATTTCTATGGTACTATAGATACCATTATTGATACTTCTTCATAGGACATCTATTTTAGTAATTACCATGTACACCACATTTAAAACATTCAATTGATTCCACAGAAAGAACTAATATCATTTTCATGGAATCTACAAAATAATTCCTTTTTCCA
The DNA here is from genome assembly GCA_963277665.1 of Viscum album. Classification (NCBI taxonomy): domain Eukaryota; kingdom Viridiplantae; phylum Streptophyta; class Magnoliopsida; order Santalales; family Viscaceae; genus Viscum; species Viscum album. The sequence goes on along the minus strand of OY728163.1, from coordinate 183,177,639 downwards.
TGGATGGTTATATATATTTGTGTCCTTCGTTACCACATATTTAACATCTTCCCATTCCATTGAAAAATTTTCCTAGACATTTCTTTCCACATCATCGAGACATAGTTTTTCTAATGTACATACCTTTATGATTATTACCATAACTTCCATAGGTATTCGTTTATCACATATATTATGCCATAAGAAAATCCTCAAGGTTAATGTGTTAAAGAATGAATCCATATATTGGGTTATGAATAACTGCAAGTGTTCTCATTGTAGATCACATTTCATTTAGTTTCTCATTCCGAAAACCGTCATAGTTTTTTTCATATCCATTTTAACTTTGGTTCCTGCTAGAACAATCCATTTACTAAAACCAAATGGTAGGTGTATGTATATTTGAAAAATAAACATATAATATCGTATGAGGAAGGAAAAAACTAATATATATTTATTAATGTTCTCTTAACGTCTTTCAATTTATCCAAAATAACTATGACACTTTCTAAAATGCTAACCCTTGTGGTTATTTCAATTATGCTTAAATAACACTCTAAACCACTAATGTTATAAAAAACAACCTATTATACCAATTGTAAGGTCCTATCTTTAAACATTATGTAATCTAGAGATAAGTCAATAATTTGATTTCAATTAACATCTAGGATATATTCATGTTTATAGATTTAGTGAATTAGGCCATAAATTATATATAACAACTTTAATATTACACATAGACACTTCCACTCACTTTCCAATATTTTCATAATACAAAAACTCTTTAAAAAAGGGACATGTTTAGTTCCCTAATTTAAAGAGCATGAATTTTACATGATCCCATACTTGACAATATTCATCTTTATGTCCTGTGAAAAACATTTCAAAATGTGGGGTGATCCTAAAAAGCTCAATAAGGGATACATAAATATGGAAAACTTTTAGTCTTGGGATAACAAGAAAACCATGAATACTTTATCATAATGTAACAATTTTACCTTTATGAAGTATTAAATATTCTTTACTAAATATAAGCTCATTACTTACCCTTTTTGTAACAAAAATATTACTATAAATCCCATAGAAAAAAACATATAGCATATAAAGATGACTGGGGACATAAACATACTTATATTGAATAACCAAGCGGTCGACTTCCACACATATCACTAAATGGAACATCTATATGGCCAACCTCCATACCAAATTCATAAATGGTTATAATGTAACCACCCATCCTTGGTTTTTCATTGAACCACCCATTATTTGGTTTATCACGTAACCACTGGTAAAATGTCAAAGTACCATTATATAATCATAACACATAAAATATTGAAAATGTCATCATTTCACTAATAACATTTCATTTTCAATAAAAAGAAATAATTTCATGTTATTGAAATACAAAATCCATTTCAAAAACCATTTTTAGTATGAAAACACCCAATAAGGGAATAAGGGATTTCTTTTACTTTTAAAAACATTAAGGCTTATAGAGGAAGCCAAATAACGATTACGGTATAAGAGAGGTCATTGTCACCACATACATTAAAAACATTAATTTTTTAGATTATTAAAATGATTTATATAAAAAATATTCCATTTGAATGAAAGTAAAAGTAAAGGGGGTTTATTATACACCATGTAAAAGAAGGATGTGTATATAATCAAAATATGCCTCAATGAAAGGAGATTGAGATGAATTACCTTACAATGATCATTTTGTAAATAAAATAGATAAATTATATGTATACCCTTTAAGTAGACAAAAATAACGTATAAATAAGAAAATAATATATCAAAATTTAATTCTCACATAATCATATCATGACATAAATGGGAATTATAAGATCAACCAAAAGAATAGAAATTGGGTTAAGAAGTTCCCTTGCCTTGAATCTGACTCGTCACGTATGTTCTTTGATCTTCCTGAATAAATAAAATAGGTAAATTTCTACTTTCTTAAAAATATTTTTCGAGTTTATTATTTATTTTAAATCACTTATTACCATGTTATAAATATTACATAATTATTAATGTTAATATCAGTTTTTTTTTGATATTTGGTACATGATTAAAAAAGATAACTGTTATAATTACAAATTGTCCATGTGGTAAAAATAAAATTATCTCTAGAATGATATTCATGATTTAGATATCATATATATAATATATATCTATTATATATGTATTTTGAATATTTTTATTGATGAAATTAAAAGTATCATTCATGGAGACAGTGAGCAGTACGTATGCATGAATGCTACTTTCATTTCTTTTTCATACTTAAGGGAATGATTAATAAATGATACATATATATATATATATATATTTCAATTCTAGTATAACATATATTTTATATATGTTACATAAGTTCATTAATTATATCCTTTATACATTCCATTTTTATCAGGAAGGAGTCATATCACTTTTTGGGGGCGGTAGTCCGCAATTCTTTAAATGAAATTATCGTATTTATATAACATAAAAAGAATAAATGTATGTTATAAATGAGAATTAAAGAATAATATAGGTAAAATAGATATCTTTTATATCACATATAATATTACTATCATCACAATGGACACTATAATAGGTGTTAGGAGAATTTTGAACAATCAATGTTTTGGGAGGGAGTAGTTCACTGTTCACAGAAACAGTAAGTTCTTTACCCATTAAACGGAAGTGTGTCTTTATGAACTTTGAATAATTATCCTAAAAACTACCTATTATATTGAGGATAATAATTTTTTTATATAAACAATGAATAAGAATATCATAGGGAGTGGAGATGGAAATTTAATGGAAAGGTACTTGAGAGAAGAAAAAATTCCTCAAATCGGGTAACATCTTTTGATTTGAGCAAAAAAAACTCCTTGAATTGACATTTTCATTGGGGAAGCCTTCTAAGAGGAAGGTAGAAATATCGGGATCTGATTGTAGCAGAGTTTGGATGTTTTAAGGGGCTTGAGAGGTGTGTGTAATGGGTTAAAGGTGGTGTCCTACTATCAGAGGGAGGAGGGAAACTTTAGGAATGTTTGAATGTATTATTTTATAGTAAAATTATTTTTATTTTAAAAAGGACCTAAATTATTTTATTTCGAATATAAGATGATTATTGTTATAAATACTCTCAACCAATATTTCTATATAAGTCTATGTCACAAAGCTAACCTTATTGTTTTGCTTTAACCCTTAGTTAACTAATTTTACTTTTTCCCTGTCTTCTGGAATATTAATAATATATGGTTAATATAGTTACTATAAAATACCAATAAAACCTAATTTAGTTCATTAATGAAATTTTAAAAATTATCTAATTCATTTGGCTGAATCATATTTTATTAAAACTGTTATATCATTTAATAAATTATTATTTATTTTAAAAACGCATTTATGTCAATTTTTATTCTATTCATATATTGACATTTAAAAAATCCATAAAAAATTGATTAATTAAAAACAATTCTTTAATTAAATTATAAAAACTATTAAAAATAAATAAAATTATTTTATGGCATAAAAAGTTTCTAAATAAATTTTTTCTAATATTTATAATCTCATTTATTTAAATCATTCATTAATAATGTAATCACTACATCCCCATTGTGTCAAAAATAAATTTATTTATATGATGTCTAAAAATAATTAATAATATACCATGATGTAGGAAATATATTTATCTTTCAAATGGATTTATACTATCAAAGATATCACATATATAACCCCATATAAAAATTGTTTTAGTAAAAGATACATGGTTAGGTTATATTTACGTTAACTTTAAATTAAAAGTAATTAAATGTCATTTTCAAAAACAAGTGGCTCCATGGGGTCCTAAAATAGACCCAAGGATTCTCATGGTCAGAGATATCTCGTATAAAATGGTTAGAACATGTGTTAGGGTAATTAAATATTATTATAATATTTGTGTACCCTTATTTACCAGATTTACCCTTTAATCATGGTAAATAAAATATTTACTAAAGTTAATATTCATTGTGCCTAAAAATTAAAGTTACCGATTTTCAAACATTATACATAATGATTCCAAATATGGAATCCATTTTTCCAAAATCAAAACACATAAGTTTCAAAAATTAATTTAAAATTAATTCCTGTTGTAAAAACCAAAAATAGTGTTTTTAAGAAGTAGAAATTACCAAAAAATATTGACATGTGTTTATATCCAATTACAAAGTGAAATTACTTAAAATGAACAAAATTGGATTAAATGACAAAAATTTAATATAATTACACTTTAAAATGAAATAAAATGACTTTATAATCATATAAATATATTAGATAAAAAGATCATTTTTACTTAAAATGCAGTATTTCTCACTATTAATTAAAAAATTAACATTATCAAAAAAATACCAAAAATTTACCCAACGTAAATTTTTATGTCCCACTTCTAATGAAGAAGATTATTTTTTAAAATGGAACATTTAAAATTGAAAAAAAATATATTTACAAATGTGTTCACCATCAAAAGGTGGTAAAAATACCTTTAACAAATATTAGAGTAGTTATGCTTAAAATTGGGTTTATTCCCATTATAATCCCCTAAAATTTAGTAGGTAAATGAAAAAACATTTAACAAACATGTGTAATCATAATTTAGTTAGTTATGTCCATTCCTAACAATAAAACGACTATGCGTTAACTACCATTTAAAATAATATTATTCTTATTTTATTTTTTTATAGAACATAATGTTGTGTGCAATGTAAGATTTCAATGAAATCCGTTATTGTGTGTTGAGTAGGCTATCAGAAAAAGTGTCATATTAAACATTAAATTAATATATTATTCGTAAATATTGATATAAATTAAGAGATATTATTATATGAATACTTGGGTTGTTACATATGGTAAATTGATTATTAGAAAATTCTAGTCATTATGTTTATGTGTAATTGGATTTCTAGTAATAGTAGTGTGATGCATGATGAATATGGGTTAAAAATAGTTGATTTAAATTAATTAGATTAAATGAGGAACCATTTATCATGGCGACTCATGAAAATAAAATATTTTATGTCATTGATCCATAGAATGATCAGGGGTCTATCATTTTTCTAGAAAAATAATCTATTTGGGTGATGGGGATGATGATAATGATGTTATTGATTTATATGAGGATTATTCATCTGTTCTATGATTTCTAGATAACAATGACTACAAAAAATACATACTTCAGGTAGTATGAATTTATCATGCTAATGGGATATAGGAAAACACTGAATTAATCTCTTAATTAATTAGGTAAATATTTAACTTATATTTTTTGAAAATTTTCATGGGTAAAAAATTTACTTTTTAATAAATATTGAATGTTTAATTACATATATTTTCTTATTTATATTATTTTATATGTTACATTTTATATTTCATTATTATGGTTAAGTTCTTATTTCATTTAAATACCTGATAAAAATAATTATATTTGGTTTAAATTTATGAATATGTAAACACTTTTTTGACATTGATGTTTAAATTTATAAATGTTTCTATAATTTTAGAAGTGGTTTTTATAATTAATTTTTTAACATTCAAATTTTTTGTTTAAGAATAATAAAATTTTTATTTTATTAAAACATACCCATGTGTGCACATTATTTACACACATATTTTTGTTTTATTGGATTATGATTAATTATATTTCTAATCATATGTAGGTATACAAGAATCTCATTATATTTTCCAGTTTCAAGGATAGATATGGTTATAGAGATAGGGAAACATATACTGAGGTATATGTTATTTTTAATATTATTAAATATTTAATAATATTTTTATTTAATGAATGAAAACTTTTACATTAATAAATAATAATTACATGAATACTGATAAGACTCTATTGGTGATGTATTATCCTTTTACAATTTAGAAATCAATTTCAAGAGTTGTTAAACTTGGAATTATACATTTAACAAAACTATTACATTCTCGGGGATGTGATAGATTGCTTATTAGTTTTGATGATAATAATAATAAAATAGTCTCAAATTCAATTTAGGGTATCCACTGTATCACCATGAAGGCTCATTGTTGAATTATAATTTTATATCCTAATTGGGTGTCCATAGGCAAGATGGTGATAGAACAAAATTGGCAGGTTGTAATAGAAAAATATTTCAACTGTTTTATTTTGGCTAAAAATATTAAATAATATAAATTTTAAATGACCAATATATTATTTATTCATTTACATATGACATTAAATTTTGATGAAATGATATCAGTAATTAAAATATTTTTTTATTTAGTGCTGGTTCTATGGAGAGAAATCAAAACTAAATTGAAAAAAAAATTATGTTTTAGGAATGAAACAGAATAAAAATCATGTCCCAAATATGGGTTTTAAAATATAGGTAGATGGAATTATTTTTTTTTTATACATGATAAAGCATTTCTCATATAATAATTATATTATTTTTTAAAATTTATTATATATTTACCTATTTAATTTGTAGTTTATTTTAATATAATGGGTCTCTATGAAATATCAACAAGAGTTCCAGTTGAAAAATATATACCCTCATACATTATCAAATAGAGGGTATCATTTCTTAGAGAAAACAATTACAGAAATTTTATTAATGAATTAATCACTAATTCTACATGTGGTTTAGATGAGGTGTAATTTTTTACTCTAACTACCCTCACCCTCCATGAAAAATGAAAAAGAGAGAGCAGAAGAAAAAAAAGAAATATATTTTATTATGAAAACAATGGAATTAGTTGAAATAATAATTAATAAATTATTATTATAGTCTTGATTTTTTGTATTATATAAATTAACTAAACCATTAAACCATTTCCATTCAGCATTTCAGGATGAACTTTAGGAGAAATCATCTGAGGGCACTTTTTTCCCTAAGGGTTGGATCGACATCCCTACCACAGTGTTAGGAATGCCAGAACACCCTAGCTACATAAGAGGATTGAGTAATGTGTTAGTATCCAAAATGGTCTTGGTAATCAAAGTATAAAATCAAATGACGTAGAAATAAAATCCTTAACTATTGAGATGAATGATATGAACTAGTCCATGGGTGATAAAATTCAATTAGTTTTTTAGGATTTGTTAGAATAATGGATGGGTTTGTCCAAACCTATGCAGCCTCCCCCACCTTTCATGCCTTCCCAATCAGTTATGCAGCCTATACTGCCCGCCCATCTAGACCAGCATACCCAGCCTTCCAACTCAGATCCTCATCCTCCCTGCTCAGACCCTACCATATACTTTTAGTTGTATGCTGGATAACCTCAAGTATGCATTTTTGTATACATTTTCATACATATTTTTTCGGATTCAATTCATCACAATCCTATAAATATGGATCATATTAGGTTATTAGTACATCATATTAATGATCATAATTATCTAATACCATTAACAATCGAGAAGGTTACCAATTTTGGGTATTTCGAAGGGTCATTTTTTAATTTTTCTTTCTATACTTATTCATTATCATTCATTCTTAGTATCTATTTTTCAAAATATTAGTTATATTTCATTGAAAATTAATATTAATGTCTCTAACATGTATTTCATAAAGGCGTACCTAAAATAAAAATAATTAGCACAATGGAATAAAAACTATCAAGAACAAACAACTTCATATACATCTAATATTTCTGATGGGATACAAAAAATTATCTCAGGATTATTCTTCCTTGGATAATTTATATGAGTTTTCAAAAATTTATGGTATATTTGGAAGATAATATCTGTTGGGAATAGTTAGTAAATATTTCATAGATTTGACTGATTTTTAATAGTTCTATGTGTATGTGTTGCGGTTGTTTTTTGTGTTAGTAACTTTACCTTTTTATATATTATTTAAATAATTTTTAATCATTTTAAGTGACTTACTTTATAAATTATTTGATTAGGTATCTACACAATATTCTTATTCAAAATGATACCACTAAAATTTATGGTTTTATATCTCTATATTTCATATCTACATGTACGAAATATTTGAAGGATGCTAATAGAGTTACATATATACGTGAGAGATCATCAAAGATAGAGATTGTGTGTTAGTTTTCTCCATTCATTGATTGGTATTAAAACTATGATAACTATAAACATATATTTATTATAATTTCATTAAGTGTTAACTTTTGTTATTATAGAGGGAATTATATATTATACGCATTCTGCCAATGGAAATACAAATCATATTTGTTTTCCTAATATTTAGTAGAGGTTCTTAAAACATTTAGCACATTATTAGAAAAGTATGTTATCATTTTCTTATATGTTAGTTATAATTAATTATAATTATTTATAAAAGTTTTGTTTGTTGTTATATTTGAAAATATAGGTTATTGAAAAAGTTAAACAAAGATCACTTCTTTAGAAACAACCCAAATCCAATAAAATGCATGTAAGTAAAGGAAAAATTATTTAAATTAGATAATATTATGATTATATATATACATATTGATTTTTTATTGTCATGTTAATGTTTTATAACTGAATTTTCATTTTCAATAAGTAAGCTTTGAATGTGGTTATTATGTTTAACTGTTCATGTATTAGTTTATCCTAACATGGGTAATGCATAGCTTTGATAAGTTTAGTTATATAAATTATTTTTTATTTTATGTCATAGTAATATATTTTAAAATCATATATTATTAACTATTATTTTATACGTTCAATGATTTTGATTCTTTTATGAAATATGAAGATACCCATCTTTGATCATTGTTTTCAAACTATTTTATAAATATGATTGACATTTAAGGTATTAATCTATTAATGTTTATAACTAATTTTATATTTTCCAAATAATGTGTGTTCAAAAACTAATTCTTTTTTTAAATTTGTGTCTAAACCTAAAGATCACAAAATAAATCTTCAATAACTACCAATGAGTATTTTATAAATTATAAGGCATGGGATTCTTAATTCTACTTTAAAATATAATTTAATCGATAAATTTTTTATCAATTTGTTAATTTAGGTTTATTTTTAAAGATATTAGTCTACGATAAATGATCTGGTATTTGTTAAAATGGTTATTACTATTATAGGAATTATGAAACTTTTTAAGGTGTGATATTTATGATTTTCCCATAAAAATGTATTATTCAGCGTTAGTTTTTCTAATAAAGGATACCAAAACATTTAAAAAATAGTAGGTTTTCGGAATTTTTTTCAAAAAAAAATTGCTGAACATTTATTTCAATGTGGGTTTTATTCGAAACCGACATCTAAAATAAGATAGTATAAATATTTTCCTCATTTTTAACAAAAACCAACTCTCAAAATTTTAAAAAAAACAAGGCCTATGGTGTTGGTTTCTACTATAATCTGAATATGAGGATCCTTTTCGCAACTATTTTTATATCACTCGATGCCAAAAATTGAACGTGAATTTTAAAAAATTAGGTTTCTATATTGGCATGAAAAAACCAATGATGAAACCCTTTTTCATAACATCACCATTATAAATTTAATTTACATGTGACAATGAAATTGAGAAATAACTGACCATTAATTTTTTTTCTGAACTAGTGAACCGTTCATATAATTTTCACTACACTCTATGTGAATCACTATAATTTTTGGATTCATAATTGATTTATAAAAATCCTCCATGTATGAAACAATATATACAATCAATATACAACTACTCCTTAATTAATATTTTTAATAATTGTACATGAATTTTGGGATGAAACACATTTTTGGTGGAAAATTTGATTTTTTTGGTTCCACCATCCCACATTATATGTTTCATAAATGTTTCCCAAGACTTGGAAAATGAGAATCATATAATTAAATCCAACTATTGTGTTAATTATATGAACTCCAAAAACCACTCCTGATATTTTAGGGGGATGAGTAGTATTTCCAAATCATCCCATATATTAACAATACATATTTACAATTCTGACACATTCATAAAATCTTTGGTCATTGAATATGTCATTATATTCTATCTAGTGATAAAATCTAAAATCCTATTATTTTCACTTTAAATAAAATTACAATTTTCATATATTTTTATATATCTCATTAGAAATTAGAAATGGTACATGAACATCCTTTGGTGGTCTTTATAATTTTCAATAGACTCAATTAGTATGTTTTTTAAAATATAAAAAAATCAGTCACTCTAAACTTTATATGAAGCGTCAATGTTTTGAGTATTATTATAGTTTTATTATTAAAATCATATGACAATATTTGTTAAAAAACATGAGTCAACTAATGTCCATGGTTTTATGATACATTGAAGTCTTGGAAGGTATCATTTATAATATTTGGTGGATGGGTATGTTTTCTACTTTTCGGGGATATATATTCATTTATAGATGTAGAAGATTATTATGACACTCCATAAATTAATTTTTAATAATAATGGTCTCAATTGAGTTAATGAGTTCTAGAATAACTATTTATTAGGATGAAGTATTAGTTGTGGTTATAGGAGGAGATTAATATTCTCATCTAGTGTATGTATGTCATTAATATCAAACATATGTTATCTTATGTATCTTTCATGATATAATTATTTGTAAATTACCTATTATATAAGACTCCTAATAATCCTAGTTTATCTATTTTAGATGAAATGGTTTTCTTTTTCCAATACTGGTTGGGTGATTGGACTGTAATCTTATTTGTTAAGTATCCCATTCTTGTTGAAGGTAATTTTTCTATGTATAAATATCAACCATTTTCTATAAGATGTAATGAGAAGGAATAATTTCACTATGTTATTCAAAATTGTTTTTATTTAATTTCTCAACCTCTAAATCTTATTGAGAAAGGTTCTCATCGATGAAGAAAGTATTAGTATGTTTTCTTTGTTCCTAGGATATAACATTCACTTCTCCTTTATAATTGTTGATGGTAAATGATGACCTATTATCTAGGTATTGGGATGAACTTCTAGATTTTAAGTTTTCATATGTTTTCAAGGATGAATACCTTCTCCATGGATTTTTATATATATAATTTTATGATTTTTTTATTTATTATGGAATTTTTAGTTGACATCACGATCGGGGTTATATATAGGGTTTTCATCAATGAAATTTACTAATGTTAAGTGATTAAAGGAAATTATACTATTTAATTCTACTTATTAGTATGAAACTTTTCACCCTTTGAAAACATATTGTTGGAAAAATCATAATCCTCTTTAATACTCATTTTCATGGAAGAATGAATTAGCTTATTGCCTCTATAAGTCTTCACTTACCCTCCATGATAATAGGCGAGGAGGAGGTAGCCCCTAGTAGTTTTCATTGAATGTTTCCCTAATGAAGGGGATGAACTGTGTAGTTGGAGAAATATTAATGGTGACTCTAATTACTATTATCCTAATATGGATAATAATGCTTTTTTAAGAGGGGTGATATTGGCGCCAGCCAAATGGGATGGGTTTTGATTCATTCATCCACATATATATTATAGAGGTGTTATGAGTTTAATTATTTCATAGGATATCAGAACTTCTCTTAGCTGTCTATGACATTCCTTCACCTATGAAATCAACATATATGTTACAAGAGACGATTTTTAAGATTTTTATATTTTACTCTGGAATGATGTCGATGTAACACCTTTTAGGGGTGAGAGATGTTTGTCCTTAATGGATGATCATTACTTATAGTCTTGGAATACCTCAAAATGAAGGAGTGTTTTATATTTAGATTGGATTTATGTAATCACTTCAGTAGATATAGACTTTAAAATCACTCGAAAAGGTAATTTTATGTGCCAAAAAGTGTTATTAATCTCAACGAAGATAAAGGGTTTCCCTTTTATCAGCACTAAAAAAAGCGCTAATAAATGGTGTCTTTTATCAGTGCTAAATAAGAACTCATAAAAGGCACATTTATCAGTGCTTTTTCTAAGTACGATTAAAAGACATCTTTTATCAGTGATTTTTTTGAAATAACTAAAAAAAAATTAATTTTTTAAAAAAAAAAATCTATAGATCGGGGGGGTTTAACAACACCAGAACCCCACCCCCCTTCAACAGTGCCCTGATGCACCCCCGCCCGCCCCCATACCCCAAAACCACCTAGACCCTTTAACAGTTCTAGAATTTCTATTTAACAGCACTAGCACATCCCTTCACCACTGTGTGTGCCCCTACCTCCCCTAGGATTCGAACTCATGACCTCCCACTCTACTCCTGGACCCTTTACCACTCCTCTATATTTCATTGTTGTCTATTTAATGCTATATATCTATATATATAGTTATATTTATTTGTATATTACTATATATCTATATTATAATATATATATATATATCAAAATATATATTTATTTATATATATATATATTCATATTTTAATATATATATATATATATATTAATATATATATACATGTATAGTTATATTTATATATATATATATATATTTTTATTCGTATATTATTATGTATTTATATATATCTATTTATATATATTCTACTATATTTTTTTATCCGTATATTTATTCGTAAATTAATATATATTAGTTTTTAATACAAACATACACAAATTTATATATACCAACACACAAGCATTATATAATTATATAAATAATTATATATTTTTATTTTAAATAAAATTGATATTTTTCTATTTAGATAATCCTTATATATTGAGACAATATATTTTATATGTAAATGAAGTTAACTATTTATTTATAAAATTAAATTTTTTATGTCTGAATATAATAAATATATATATATATTGTTATATATTTAATTATAAATAATAATAAATTGTGATAAACAAAATAATTTAAAATCCATAATGTCAATATGAATGTAATCCCTTGGAATAAATTCATTTTCGACTTTAAAATGGAAAAATCCGCCTTATAAGATGTAGAAATTCCATTGAATGTAAAAAAATTGGGTACCCAGACTAAAAAGTCAGTTTTGGAGGCCTTCTTGGGCATTTTTGGCCGAAATGAAATTGTTACTAGGGCTACCTGAAACATATGGACGTAGAGATCGTCATAGGCTTTGATTTGATTTAGTATAGTGCTCAAATGGACACCCAGATCAAAATTTATGTTCGGTTGAAGTTTGAATTTCTTTTTCAACAAATTTTAGATCTTTTATTATTTTTCCTATATTATGTGTCTTGAAAAAGTTATTGACCGCCTATTACTCAAGGATAGTTAACAAATTATTAATTAATAATATTTTTTAAATTATTTTATACATCATTTCAATACATATCTTATATATTATGTGAAAATGTTTATTTATCATTAACTTAAATTTATTTAAAAAATATATATTATATTTATATTAATATAAATATAAAAATATATTTATATAGAAATATATTACTTTTTATGAATACTGTTTAAAATATTTCATTTATCAGTGCTAGTAAAAAAGTTTTGATAAATCCCCCCCTTATCATCACTACAAAAAAACTGATGATAAGGGGGGCCTCATTAACAACACAAAAAAAGCACAAATAAAGGGGGTGCCTTTATCAGTGCCAAAAAATGCTGATAAATGGGCACTATTAACAGCTCTTTTTTTATGCTAAAACTAACCTTTACCAATTCTTTTTTATCACTGATAAGTTAACCCCTTTATCTGTTATTTTTTAGAGTTATTAAAGGGTAGCACTGTGAAAACCCATTTTTTGTAGAAGTTAATATGCTACTGATTTTATTCTCTCACCAGGAAAAATACTTTTTCATTAGGTATGAAGAGAATACATTTAATATAAATAATATAATACACTAATACCTAGCTTCAGACATGGAATGTGGTAATTAAATTTTATTTTTTTCATTCCTAACATAGTACTACAAATCATTGATTTAGCTGTGCTAGTTATGGGTATTCTTCTATGCTTAAAAAATAACTAATATTAAAAGTGTTTTTAAAATGGGTGGTTTTTAAGGGGGATAAAAAGTCATTGTTCAAGGAGCCATTTAACAGTTCTAAAAATCATTAACAAAGGAACTCTTTATCAATCCATTTTTTTGTGTTGTTAAAGGGTGGATTTAACAGTGGTTTTTTTTGCGATGTTAAAGGGTTCGTTTGAAAGTGCTATTTTAGTACTAATATGGTATGGATTATAAAAAAAGTAGTTAAAACTATGTAAATAAATAAATAAATATCCAAGCACACCTTCAACCTTTCTCAAGGATTAAATCCCCCTTTGACAGAACATTTCACTACCCATCCGCCATCATGCACCCCACCCCCTTTCATTATGCTATAAGGCTACATGAAATTCATCTGGTGCCTATATATGATACCTAGACCTCCATTATACGACTTCATCTCTTTACAACTATGACATGAGTGTGTTTTTGTACATTTAATAAATTTTAGATTAATTTATATATGTTCTGAAATGTGTGGTATATATATACAAAATTTTTTATATCTGAATATATTATATATTAATATTCATTTACATATATTAGAATTTATAAATATATATATATATATATAATAGAATAATAAAATTTATATATATTAGAATATATTTATATAGGTTTATTAATACGCAAACATATTTATACATAAAACTAATATATACATATTATATGATTTTTTATAAGGAAACAAAAAAGTATAATTTTTTACATTAAATAAAATGAATAAAAATTATTTATTTTATTTATTTAAAAATGAATTTTAATGAAATTTTTTTCTATATGTATTTATACAAGTGATTTATTGTAAGTAAATATTAGAAACTATGAATGTATATAATTATAAATAAAAACCAATTATGAAAACATGTTCAAATTTCAAAACAATAATATAAATATAAATGTAATCCCTTGGAATAAATTCAATCCCTCTGGAAAAAGGCAATAAGGCCACCTTAAATGAGGCTAAAAATCCATCGAATTATAAAAAATTGGGGTTCCCCGACAAAAAACTTAGTTATAGAGGAATTATAGTTTGGTTTGGCATCGATAAAACAATTACCATGGTCCCTAAATATCCACACAGTGTAGAGCTCATTGCAAGCTTGTATTTGATATGTGGTATATCACCAATGTACAATCAGGTCAAAAATTAGGGTTGTTTTGGGATTTAGATATGTTATCAATTTATTTTAGATCTTTAATTCATATTTTTAATTTTTTATAATTAAACTGTTATTAAATGACTACAATTATATAATAATAAGGAAATATTGAAATTAAAATATATTTAAAATTACTTTATAATCCATTTTCAATAAATTAGTTATATATTAATAGGAAATGATTATATATCCTTATCTATAAAATATTTACCACATATATATTATATTTATATCTATATAAATATATTTATCTATTTATATTAATATAAATTTATTTATATATTTATAAATTGATATATTTTTTAATGAAAAAATTTTGTAAATTTTTTTATCAGTGCATGTAAAAAAATACTGATAGAGGGGGTCTCTATTAGTGAATTCAAAAAAGACCTCATAATAAACCACCCCCACCTAGTAGACTTTTTTACTAGAACTCATAGATGTGGGTATTTACCAAAACCTTTGTAGAAGTGCTGATAAAGGGGTGCGATATTAGCACTTGTAATAAAAGGTAGATAAATGGGAACATCGTCAGTGATAAGAAAGCCCCATTAAAGGACCTCCATTACTAGCACTTTTTATAGTAATGATAATGGGGGTATTTAATAGCACTTTTAGCTAGCACTGTTAAACTACTATCACTGGATAACCACATTTTTTAATAGTCACAGTCTCTACTGGCCATTCCGAAAAGTAAAGAGAAATTCTCTATATTATACAAAACATCTTATATGCATTTCAAATTGGGAATCATTGATTATCTTTTGAACATAATTCATTAAAGACAAGTGTAAATTGGTCAAGGATGCATTAGAAAAAAAGGTATATGATTTTAGAACTTTGTGAATTTATTGTTCGGTACACTATGAGATATATGTTATTTCAATGTTTCCATAGGATTTTGTTTCATAGAGAATGAAGTTAAATAGACTCAATGGTATAGATTTTTTATTACCATGATGTTTTTAACACAATCTATAAATGAAAAGTGTGTTTACTTGTCATAATGGATTGTTTCATAACAATTATTGTGTAAATAGTGTATTTATTGCTCCTTCCAAATATTTATTATAATGCATTTGATGGTTTCCATTTTCCTGACCATTATGGGGATTCATTGTAATCAATATTTTCACATGACCATGAAATTATCCTTATTATTAATGAGGGATTTGTTAACATGATATAACTGTAGAACATGTTTTCCTATTAATTTTCTAGGGGGAGTACAATATTTTAAAACCTCACAATTTTTATTAAAGGGTGAGTGAATCAAGAGAGGTCTAAATGACATTTTACCCTAGAAAATCCCTTATCTTGGAAGAGATTATAGCACTATGTGAGGATATTCTTTTTTGTAGTTGAACTAAAATTATAATGTGCCTAATGGTATGAGGGAAAACTCAGTGTAGTATTGAACAAGGTTAGACCATCATTAAAATAAGTGATGTTTTTGTGGGAAGTATATCTATAATGAGCACCAATGATAGGGGATATATGGTTAAAAACTAGGGGTGTCTTTGAAAAGGGGGAGATTTCATGCCTACTGATATATATAATAGTCGGAGGACTATCACAACCATCATAATAGGATGAAACTCCATAGATTATATTTTTTATGTCCATTAAAAGAACCTATATGGTTGAAACTATATAGAAGACCTCAAGTGGAATAAACTATGGAACCATGGATAGAAACATTATAGTTATTGTTGTTCTCTATAAATGCTTATAAGCCATAAGTTTAATGTGATGGTATTAAGATGTGCTAAAGGTCTCATAAATTTTAGGGTTGATTGGTCTGGAAATATGATCTCCATGCATGGTTTTATGATTCCCTTTATGAGAAATTATCCATCATTGAGGCCTGGTGACTAGGTTCATAACCTCAATCAAGATTGGATTTACACTGTGTAGGTAATAACCATTATGTAGAGAACCATCATAAAAGATTCCATGTCTATTGTTTGAGTTTAATATAACTAATTACTTGGTAATTAGCCTTAAACATTATTTTGGTAGAAATAATTATTCAGGTTTAAAAAATATTTCTCTAAAAACGTTTTTCATTCTATTTTGAGAATAAATATTAAAATTGATTCCTACCACTTTTAGAAAAAATCAAAAAAATGAACCTACAATTTCAATTATTGGGTCAATTTTTGTAAATATGATAACATTATATTTGGTATCGATAAACATAAACCATGGTAAATATTTTTCACCTAGGCAAGGGTAAGTCAGATAATTATAATTAAAGGTAATCTGATAAGGATTTGAAAATACATATAACATGATTTATTTCTATTTTATGTGTTTATCACAATAAACATCAACTTATTTTTATTAATACAGAATTCTGATAACATTTTTATTATTATTAATCTTATATTATTATATGTATATGAAAATTTGAAAACGAGTCTCTAATTATTTAAATATCCCAAATAAGTTAACATATGGAGAAAGTATTTTTTGAATGAATATAAAAGTTTAACTTTATTATTAAATTATTTTAATTATTTTAATTATTTTATGTTTTTTCTGATTGTAAAATTATCTTAAATTCTTACACAATGCAGATATAATTCCTACAAAAATAGTATAAAATATTTTTAATTGATTTAACAAAGTTGGAAAGATTTAATATTTTTATTAATTAAGGTAAAAAATTAATTTAATGGTCAATTATTATATATAATTGATATTTAAATAGCTTATATTTTAATTCCATATATGTATTGATGCATATAACGTCAAAATATGTTACTAGTTCTTAAAAAGACATTAATTGAATTTTAAATTTAATGATATATGGTTAAATGATAGAAAATTAATGAAATTATTAAAAGATAAATATTGGGATGGGATATAGTACAGACGTTCATCAATTTACCATTTTTTTAAATTTTAATTTACATTTCAATTTTTGAGAGTTTTGTATTTGAAAAATTGTTACCAATGTTATGGCGCAATTAGTTAATAACAATGTTAAACCTAATGATATGGTTTAAAATGAAACATAAAAATATCTTAATTTTATTGGAGAAATATATTCAAACCTTAAAATATCTTAAAATAAATTTTTTACACCAGGATCTACATTCAAATTTAAAATAATTTATTATATTTACATATTTTAATTGATTCCATGTGTGTCAATTCCTTTAATATAAATAGAAACCACCTCTACACTATTATTCACACTACCATGAGCCACATAGCTTGAAAGACTTAAAAAATATACTATTGAAATATAATGTTCCAAATTATAATGGTTATGGTTTCTTCAAAAGTCTGTCGATATGTCCCTTAAGAATAAATCCATAGGATGTCACTGAAAGAAGAGGTAATTGTTTTAACCGATCTATTTCAGATTAATTCAACTGTGACATAATTCAATTTTTCCTTAAACAATAAAATATAAAAATATATTTATCTAACATATACTAAGATCTAATCATGTTAACTTCTTGACCCAATTAATCTCATGTTTCATACCATGTAGAACAAATTCATCATTGGTTTGTATGAATGTACTACAACCTCTATGAAATGAATTTTTTGTTTTTTATTGACCCAAAAAAGGTTAGTTATTATGGTATATTTAATAAATATATAATATATTCATGAAATAAAAATTATTTTTGAAATTTAACAAATCACATATCATTTTACCCATCCACTTGTTAATAATTATAACATCACTTGTGCGTATAAGTTGAATACACGTAAAGGAAGGAATACGAATTATTTTTTACTTCATAATTTTATAGGTGATTATAAAAATGTGTTTGACATATTAAAATGATAATTATTCCAAAATATTAATTAGGTATATGATGTAATAATGAACCATTTTTTCAGGGTCTACCTACCATAGTAGTTTTTGGATTATGAACTAAACGTCCTCCAAACAAAAAACATAGAATTTACCAAATACTAATTAAATAAATTATTATAATAAATGAAATAAATGGTTTAATGATAAAGGAATTAACCATGAAAAGGTTATTAAAAGATGATATAATTATGTAATTTGTTATAAAAATGAAACTAAATGATGAAATTACATTTATGGATTTGAGGAAACTCAATTAAGTAGATTTTCATAATTTTATAGCATAGTGGTAAAGGAATTATTAATGATTAGTTAAATGATCATGAAAAATAATGATATCCTTTTACATTTATTCATGATAAATTAATGGTCTTCTACACACCTTATTAGTTTGTGTTATTGTGGTCATTGGTTTTCTCATGAATAATTTTATCTATCATTGTCCTTAAATAATTGGAAATTAATTTTTTCATTAATGTATATATTGTCACAACCTGGTAATTCTCTCATATTATGAAAGATATATATTTTTTATTCTATATTATGTAGTTATTTTACATTCAATCTTTTAAAAATGATGTTTTAAAACCCATTTTATTATGTGGGTTTTTATAAAAAGTATTTTGAAATGATAAACCATATATTACACTGCACAAGATAAACATGTGAGAACACAATTTAATAATGGTGTAGAACAAAACACCCCAATATTTTAAAATAACACTATATTTGATATCATATATTATATGTAATAAAATTATTAAATGAATCATAAAATATTATTATACTAATAAGGCATTTCTAACCGATCCATTTAATTAGATAATATGAATAAGAATAACAAAATCGTAATATCTATATAAAATTTTTCTTCTCTATAAAATTTTATCTATTATTGAGTAGGAAATTATCACTAAATTTATAGTTTTTAATTAATGATTCAAAAACAAATTTCTAAAAAAATGAAATTTATTGTGTTTTATTGAATATTATAATTTTTTCAACTATTAGAAATATTATTTGATAAAAAGAATATATTTTTCCAAATCAGCATATCAAAATTATCCAGGGGTAAATATTTTTTTCTTTAATGATAAATTTTTCTATAAGCCATGAAAATATTGGATTTTTTAAACAGAAATTTTCTTTTACTAATATATACCATTTTTTTAATTTTATAATAATTAAAATTATACTCATCTATTTAAAAAATTAATTTAACTAATTTCTTCAGAATATGTTTATGGTTAATTTTCATACATTTTCTTTTTTTATTAGAAACTTCTTTATCTAAAATTTGTTTTCCACTGTGTTTTATGAATTTAAATAAAAATTTATATTTACACAAATAGAAATTGAATCTCAAAAAATGGTTTCCCTATTTTTAATAATTATGTTAAAAGTTGATAAATTTTTCAACATAAATTTTTTTCACAATGAATTGTAACTATGGTAAATATTTGACAGCTCGTATAAGATAAATAAGATAGTTGAGGTTTAAAATATAGTGATAACGTTTTATACATATAAAAAAACTTATTTTTATTGGTAATTTTTCTTTCTAAGATCCCATATTATATTCTAAAATATTTCATTTTGATGTCATTTTTTTATAAACACTATTATATTATATGAAGTAAAGGAAAATTACAACATGTCACTATCTTGATTGTAATTTCTATTATATATTCACATATGGAATGGAGTTGTTATGAATTAATATTATTATTATTTTTTAATATAATTAAATTAATTTTATGATGATAATTTATTGTGAATTTTTAGTGATGATGTAACTACCTTAAATTCAAACACGATTCTAACGAAATGACTTTGAATCTGGTAAAAAAAGAAATAATTTATTTTAAAAACATCATAGGTAATATTTTCCTAATGAATTATAGTTGAAAAATAGTTTTATAGTGAATAAAATAGTATAATTTATGTTTAAATATTTTCCATTCAAATTCCATACCTCTCTTGATGTCTTTAATGTCAAAATATTTTAATCATTCATAAAATGAAAGTAATTAAATTTTACGTGAAAAATTATTCTATTAAATGAATTAAAATAGATAAAAATTGAAAAGGTTTACTAGGGTATTGTATATGGTCTATCATTTCTTTCTAGAACAATTTTTTGAGGCAATTCTAACTATATGAGAAAATCGTTATCCCTTTAGTATAGAAAATGATGTGTGCTCGATTAACTTTAAATTTAGTTAACCAAGTTGTTAAACTAAAAGATAACATTTATAATGCGACATAAACCTATACATATTATATTGTATAAATGTATTTAACCCATAAATTATATTATCATTGTAATTTTTTCCACATTGTTCAAGTTTCAGATGAAAAATATTTAACAATATCTAAATTTTTTACGTAATTCCATGTTTGTCCTTTCTTCAGTGTAAAAGGTCACCACATATAGTCTATTATTCACACATCCTTGAGCCACTTATTTTAAATAAACACTAAAAAATATCATTAAAAATAATTATCAAATTTATATAGATTATTTTATCATTTAAATAACATACCTATGATCTTTTAGATGAAAACCAAAGGTGAATCACAAAGATGAGGTAATCATTTAAATGAATATATTTCATTTTACCTGTTCTTAAAACATCAACAATTTTGTCCAAACAATTAAAATATAAAAATAATTATTATTAATATATACATATAGGTTATTATTTAATGTAATAACCTTATTCATATCCTTTTTATCCTATAGTAAATAAAACCAATGTTCAATCATATGTGTGGCCTTTGACCTCTAAGATGTGATGGGATTATTTTTTCATCACCACCTCAAAAGTATGTATATTGTGATGCATTTAATAAATATTTATGAAATTCAAGAAATAATTTTTATTTTCTAAATATAATATATTACTTATCTTTATACCCTTTTACCATTAAAAATGATAATGACACTTTTCATACGTGGGGAATACAACCTACATGAAGTGGTGCCATTATTTTTTCACACCCTACATTCCTAGATAATTATTAAATTATATTTTATGTATAAAAATGATAATTATATAATAATTATTATTATGTATATAATATAACATTTACCCTATGGATACAATAATCCAATTTAAGTTATCTTTTAATCAAGGATAAAATATCCTCAAAATAGAATATAGAATAAACTGATTTTGTAAATAATTATTTCATTACAAAAAATTAAATAAATAGATTAAGGATAAAGTAATAAATATGGAAAATTTAGTTAATCCAATAAATAATTAATATAAATTTATTATTATAATTTTCCATGACCCGCACACCTGGATCGGGTGCTGAAATCCTAAATTTTACATTTCCAACTTAATACAGATAATTGAGACCAAATTTTTTACCATCCAAACCATTAAACATAAAAATGGAAAATTAGATAACATACATTATCAATGAAATTGTATTTTTAGTGAGTTTTGAAATTATAAAAAATCATATATAAATAATACCAATGACATTAAATGATAATTTCTACCTTATGACCTTGATTTTATTATTTCATATTAAGTCAACATCATCATACAAATGAAATCACTTTTGAAATTATTTTTCATACTCATTCATTATAAACTATGAATGATTAAACAAAAAAAAGGTGCTCTTTAATTCTCATTAAGGTTAAACATAAGAATTATCAATTATGACTTATAAATAAGAATAAGAAGTATATAATTGTTTGACATCATAATCAGAGTGCATAGGAAATTCATATGTGAAATCATATCCATCAATACATTAATCATCACTCATGAAGCATAGAAAAAGTTTTTGAAAAGGTAAATTATCATAAGAAACATTAATCATGAGCCATAATATATAATTTTTTATCAAATTAAACATTATAAACCCCTAAAAATATATATAAATTTTTTTGGTAACTAGGAACATTATAATCATAGAATACGTAGTAAATAATTTTAGACTCATTACAAATGGAGTAACCATATCATTGAAATATAATTTAATTATCCAAATAAAATAATCATATACCAATGTATTATATGACTATCTGGATGCACCATCATATAACATATAATGGGCTCACCCAATAATATCTTGGAGGACCCATTGTATAAGCTATATCAGTATCACCCAACTCTATCTAAGTACTCACAATATATAATACACATATGTGTTTTTCCACCGTTTAGTGGAATAAAGAAAAATAGCTCTTATGTACACTAATAATAAACAAACTATATAAAATTATCATGAAAATAAATAAAGGAAATGTCTTACCCTTAATAAGTCAAGGTGATTGTACTGCGATGTTATGTTCTAGGGCCTATAAGCATTTTGTCCTTGTAGTATAGGTTTTAGAACATTACATGCAATATCAAGCTCAACTTCTCTCATTTTTAGAAAACCCATTGTATAGGGTATATAAGCCTTACCCATGATGTATAATGGGGATTGACCATTCATATATGTTTTCCTCATATCACCCATAATATTCCATTACTGTTCATGAATAATAAATTAAGAATAATAGTGATTATTTCTTGAATAATAAAAATGAGTACAATAATAATTACATTAAAACATTATTAACCTACGGAAATAAAATTGGTTCCATGATAATCAATTTTAATGATTATTAACATGTGGAAAACAAATCATTTCCATGAAAATATCATTGAAACACGATTAATCTATATAAAAACTGGGTTCCATTATAATCTCATTGAAACAATATTAATCCAACCAAATAAATAATTAAGATGGTATCATTATAAAAATATCTCCATTATAGAATAATTAAGAATAAATACTATAATCTTAGAAAGAGATTGATTTTTACTGTTCACATGGAACATTTCATAATAAAAAAATAATTTATTTTTGAAAAATCACATTTAAAATTAAAAATTTTAAAAAAAAATTGAGAACATTTTCATGGAAAATAAATTTGAAAACCTATAAAAGAATATTTAAAAATAAATTAATACATATCATGAGAATAATATCCTTTCCCTTTTGAAAAAATTAAAAAATTGTGAAAACATTTAATTTGAAAATAAACAATCTAAATTACAAAGGAATCTAAAAATCTAAAAGTTTTTATAATGATATAAAATTTTATTCACATAGTACATGTTAAAACAAATATTCCATTCACTTATTCAGTAAAATGAAAACTATGACAATTTCAAAAACCTTATAAAGATTCTATTAAGAAATTATTTTGAATGTAAAAAATGGGGAAAACGATTTATAATAAATCATTTCATTAATTAAAAAAACATTTTTTAAAATATTTTTAGATAACATGGGTTTGGAAGGAAATTATTTTTTGACCAATGCAGGAAATAAAGTTGATTTTTCACAAAAAAACGATTTTCTTTTAAGTAACAATGTGTGTAAATATAAAATTCTTACTTGAGAATATCATTAATAAATAGAGGATGGGAAAAATAATGAAACTTTATAATAGTTATCTCTTAAAATTTCATCATTGGGGACATAATCATAATGAATGATGATTAAGAAAGAGATTGTAATTTAAAACTACTACTACTTTGGAAAATTTGAATCATAGGCCCCATAAAAATGATACCATTAAAAGAAACATAAAATATTACGTGAATAAATAAATTCATGATATTACATGTAAATGGGGATTTACATAGGCCCTATAATATATGACAGCTTCATAACATGACATAAGTCTCAAAGAAGAATTATTGACCCAAAAATCCCCAACCGCAATATGTGATAATTGCCTTATTTTTTTTCATTGTTTCATGTGTTAATTGCCTTATTGTTTCAATTTTGTTTTTTCATTAATGTTTTGGAACTTGAAAATAATACACAATTTCATAATATAAAGAAAATTAATCATTAAATAATTACTATATTTATACATAAATAATACATTTTATAACATTCTTATGAGAGGGTTTTGAAAAATTATGTATGTTATGATCATGGAGACGGTAGGTCATATGTATGAATCAACAACATTTCCATTTTTCAATTATCATCATAAAAAATTGTTAAGTAAAAAAATTTCATTAAATAATTAAAATAAAATCACATATAAATATATATATATATATATCTTTAATAATATTTATTTATATCGTACATGTGGTGTGGTGATAAAAATAGACATTCTTTACTTCATGAAGGTGGTAGTCCACATGTACACAAATGATGTTCTAAATTTTCACTTTTAAAAAATGATACATTATATATTATTAATGATAAATAAATATAATAATTATAATAATTATTCCAGTTATATTACATATGTTTTATATCTTTATAGTTAATACCTTAAATTCAAATCATTAGTGAAAACTAATCACATAGGTTTGTGAGGAGGAAGTCAATTATAGACACAAATGACATTATCATGCCAAAAATGGATTTCAAAGTATAAAATGTAATATATTATACAATTAATTTAGAGGTATAAATATGAAATAATTACCATATTTATACATTATATCCAACATCATACCCAACCATGATATGTGGTAATGAAAAAATGAATGATATTAGTTCATGAGTTGACAGCCTATTGTAAATAAAAATGATGATTTCATAACACATTGGATTGATTTGGAGAATGATTTAGGTCATTAAATTAAAATAAAAACATTTTAGTATATGTATGATAATTAATTCAATATGGAATCATGTTTTAATAAAAAATTAAGGGGGTGATGGAATATATAAAATTAAAATTTTCATTAATCAATGTTGCATCTTCTTCGAGTAACTTCTTATGGTTTTCACCAAAGGACTTCATTTTTTTTTGGATTTATTCATAATAAATACCTCAATAATGATAATATAAGATTATCTATGTTATTAGATTAGTTATTTTGTGATGTATTGGGTTTTAATGGTTTGAAGAGAGAAGGAGAGGTTGTGGTCTTGAATATGTGTGGCGAGTGGAACACTTGTATCTTTTGAAAAGATTGAATTCCAATGAAATTATTTTCATGTAAAAATTCCAAAATAATGGTCCATTACAGAACTTATAATATCTATGTTCTAAATATATTCCTAAAACTGATTTTAGACAACTGTTTATTCCATTTTTAGAATTTTATTTGTAGTTGAACCCCATATAAATTAATATTTACCTTAAAAGTAGCAATTTATTGTTAATGTTATCACTAAATTTTTTTTCAGAATTTTACATAACATTATCATAAAAAATAAATTATATTAATTTAAAACATTGAATAAAATCTTCAAATTTAATTCTAATTAAAGGGAAAATTCATTTAAATTTAATCTTGCAGATGAGACAAGAACGCATGTTCTTAAATAGAAAATGTTCACATGTTTAGAAAGTTTTTATAAAAAATATAATTGTGAAATTCATTAGAATGAATTAAATTTAAATAATAGATATATAATATATCTACTATTTATATAAAGAAATTAAAATTTAATTTTACACTAAAATTAATTTAAGTAAAAATTTAATTTTCAATTATAAATTATTATTTTCAACATTTCATCAAAAAATAAATATTTTAAAAAAAAATCTCAAAAAGTAATGCTAATAATGTTTTTGAAGTTATGATTTAAAAAAAATTAAATTCAATTTATCCAATAATTTTTCTTGTATTGTAAAAAGATAAACACAATAAAAAAATAGAGACGTGCTAAAAAATATGGTTTTTAAGAACGATATTTTTCAGGTAAAATATGATGTTATATTAACTCTATATCGAATAATAATCATTTTATGAATATAAATTTAAAGTTATTATTATTTAATCTCTAAATTTCATTTAAAATGTTTCACATTATTGGTTATTTTAATTAATTAAAAACTAGAAACATTATGCATTTTAGAACAACTTTTAGAAACAATCCTTTTTCAAATGTAAAAATATACGTATAATAAAATCCAATATAAATTTGATTAAAAAGAAATTAATGTGAATAAATATAAATAATTATTTATTATTTTATATTAAAACATAATCTTTCATTTAGATTACTTAATTTACTAATAATAAATGCTTGTTTTAAAAAAATGTTATTTTTAACTATTCATTAAAAAATCAATATTTTTTTTAGAAATTCAAAATTTTCACCCAAAGTAAATCATAATATTTAAATTCCAAAAATGAAGATAATTTTATCAAATAAAATTTAATATATTTCTTAAAAAATATTATTAATATTTTAATGAGAATCATTAAAATTAATTTTCTTTGTTAAAGTTATTTTTGATGAATAAAAGCACTTTACTAAATATTGATTTATTATTTACAAAACATTCAACAATTTATATTCAGTATTAAATTTATATATAAATATTTATCAAAAAATAATTAATATTATTCATAACCTCAAATTTAATTCCATGTTTATAATAGTTTTATATATCTTGGGTCTTTTATGACGAGGGTTTCATATTGAATACCATATCTAACATAAAAATACCAGGGTTGCACACACCACACGCTATTGAAGATAATAAATTTATTTAAAAAAAACTTAACTTAATTTCATAGTGTTTTACATTATCTTCTTGGATCGGTGTTTCATATCACGTATTCTATCAAACATAGTATTATTCTTTTAAATCTCGAAGTGTAACAATTTTTTAGGAGTGTGCTGGATTTTATCGCAAGTATTGACTTGAGGTATGGGGTTGGTTTACTCAATCTCATTTATTTAGGTTATATGGATTATGCATTGAATTGTTTTCCAATATTATATGTAAAATAAAATATTAATATTTTATATTTAATTTATATTTATTTATATTTATTTTCATTTGTTCACATAACCACTTTATAGATTAATTGTCATGTAAAATGTTATGATAATTGAAAGGATTATTGTGTTCAATACATTTTCTGGAGACATAATTCATTTCATGAAATAGCGTTTAATTATATGGTTTACCTAATTTTAGATAAATGATTTTTAAACATTACATAATTTAATTCCTTATAATTATAGATCCATATATTGTTATTTAATTCATTAATATTTAATTCAAATGTTTCAAAAGAGATCAACGATTTTTTAAACAATATCATTTATATTTGGGATTATTTATATTCAAGGTTACATTGGAGGAAATTAAAAAATCATAAATTCATTTACCATGGATATATTCTTTTAATATAGTTGTATCTATTATTTACTTGAATTCATTTCATTTTCCTCTCTTTGGTAAATAAAATGGTTGTGATTTTTTTAATGAAAACCTAACATTATTTTTCCTTTGGTCAACTAAAATTCCCTAATATGACTATATTTCATTTAAAAAAATTGGAATGAATGATTTGTAAAACAAAAATAATTTCATAATGTTATTTTTACCCAATTCTGATATTTTATAGAACAATTAATGGAATATACTTGTCATTTTGCAAAAAATGTTCATTTTATCAATGGTGTGAATGATATATTTGTTTTATCATATCCTGAATTAATGGATTTTCTATATAACATAACTATTACCTAATTTAAATATTCAATTTAAAACATTAAAATTTTATATTTAATGTAAATAGTTTTCTCAATATTTTGTCAATTTTTATATTAAAAATGGTTCGAAATAAATGGGAATTTTTCACAATTTTCAGGGAAATATCATAAATAATATTTTAAGGTATTTTTTATCTATTGAAACATACATTATTGTTTTATTTTACTCAAATTGTGTGATAATAAAATTATTTCATCCTTATTCATTATATATTTGTCTTATGAATTCTTAAATATATTTTGATGTAACTTATTTCCTTTTAATGGGTAAATAATGTTATAAAGGAATGAATGTTTATTTTAGTATATTGATGATGGAAATTTAATATTCCATGTGTTATATTTTTACATTTTACTTGGAAATTATTTATAAATATTTTTTTAATTGATATAGTTCATGAGTATGGATGAGATCGATGCATCATATATGAAGGGTGATCCCTATACAACTCTCCAATGCATTAGGTAATAATCATAATCCTTAAAGGAGAGAATGATTGAGTTAACCAAGGAGGAATCTCAAATTTATTTAACTAAGATATGGTAATTAAAAAAAAGGGTAAACATTGGTGATGAATAAAATGTTCCAACACACCAACACATTTTCTATAAGATTGCTACAAGTTGTTAATGGTTAATTTGATCAGGATTCACATCACATGGATCATGGTTTTTTTTATAACTATATAATTTTTAAAATGTTTACTCCTTGTCACGTGTTTAATGAAATATTTCTTTTGAGGGGTTAGAGTTCTTTAATGTAATTCTCATGCCCTTTAGATATTTTCTCCTACCATTATCCTAATAGTTTCCTCACTAATGATATTTTGTTATCAAAGGAAATATTTTCCCTTTCTGAGAATTTATCATCACATTTGTTATATTTCATTTCCACATTCTATATATATTAATATGAAGTAAATTATTTATAGAATAATTTCATTTGGGTGATAATGAAGGCCTTATATAGGATAAAAAAATCTGGGAAAAGAGGTAAAATGATCACAAAAAGACAGGGGTAATGTAATGTAAGAATTTTTCTTAATTATAAAAAAAATTATAAATACAGTGCCACTACTATGTAAGTGATCCAGCATTTTCATTTCATGTTTTATATTCTGGATACCTTAAAATGGGTATCATTTTTTGGTATCAAATCCATAAACGTAAAAATATAGTTTTAACATCAAATCTAGAAGTTCGAGTTTGTGGATTTTATAATTGGAATCATAGTAGGGTTTACATTAATTTGTAGATTATGATGTTTTTTTCATATTAAATAAATAGTTATGAATACCATAATGGTTTTATAATTTTATGGTCTATTTTATATTTAATGTTTTATTCACCCATTTTTGTGTATTATGCTATTTTATTTTCATGTGATCAATGATATTTTGAGATATAGTTAATTGGGTTCATATATAAGTAACCCATAGTTGTATCATGTGATTTAATATGAAGGATTATTTTGGATGAATTTTTTAACATTTTATAGAACAAGGTTTCTTTGAAAGAGAATGGGCCTTTTCAAACCGGGTCAGAATTTTGACACGTTCTAAAAAATCGGGTTCTTACATAGTTGATTCTTATATAATTATTTATATTATTTCTAAATAAGTGGTAAATATTTTAATATAATATATAATTCAAATCATAATGGGACTTTTTAATTAATATAAGTGATATTTTACAAAAAACATTTATTTTCCTTCTTCAGTAAAAAATCAATATCATTGGAAAAATCCCAATATTTCATGCTATTTTAAAAGGTAATGGGAATTTATATTTAAAATATCAGAAAATGTTGGGATTTTTCCAAAGATATTGATTTTTCACTAAATAAAGAAAAATAACTGATTTTTGAAATATATCACATATTTTAATTAAAAAGTCCCATTATGAATTGAATTATATATTATATTAAAATATACACCATTTATTTATAAATAACATAAATAATTATATATGAATCAAGTATGTAAGAACCCGAGTTTTTAGAACAGGTCAAAATTCCAACCCGGTTTGAATTTTTGACTTGTTTTTGAGAAAACTGGGAAAAGGTGTGGTGTTATGGAAAATTCCAGATTACAAAAAATGTAATCTAAAGTACATTCCATGTATGGGTTAGGTGTGTACCGACAATGTGCTCACCGAGTACATGCCATGTGATGACTGTGTAAGAATTTCCTACTGCACGCTGTTTAGTATTTCTTGACACACTCTGTATTCACCATTTTGCATGTCAGTTGAGTTCTGGTCGTGTGTCAACCTGTGTGGAACATCCTATCCATTTGGCTACCTCTTCTTAAGTCTGAGTACAGAAAAGGATACTACATTTTTTGTAACATCCCAGGTAAATAAAGAATATTACTTTTTCATATTTATCCATATTTGTGAATAAAATGTTAAAATTAATTTAAAGGGGACGCTATGCTCGATGGCGTACCCAATACACAACAACGAGTTTCTTAGAAATCTTTTGTTGCACTCTAATAATATAGTAATATTATTTTAAATGATAGATAACGTCTAGCCGTTGAAATAGCAGGAATGAACAGAACAAACTACAAAATGATTATATATGTTTTTCAAATATTTTTACTTTTATCCAATAAATGTTTGAGGCTTAAAATGAAAATGAATCCAATTTTAAGCATAAATCTTCTAATATTATTTAAAAGGTCGAATAACCACCTTTTGGTGGAGAAAGATTTTTAAATACACTTTTGACAATTTTATATGTTTTATTTGACAAAATAAAATCCTTATTTAGAATCTGGACATCAAAATTTACTTTGTGTAAATTTTTGTTATTTTTCCGATAAAGATCATTTTTTGTGAAAATGTTGCATTTTAATTCAAAACCCTCCTTTTAATCTGATTTATTTATATGGATATATTATCTTTTTAATTGAGATTAAATTGTATTTAGAATATTTTTTTACCATTTAATCCAATTTTGGTCGTTGGAATTAATTTCACCTTGAAATTGGACGTAAACTAGTGTCAATCTTTTAATAGATATTGTTTCTTAAAAACACGATATTTGTTTTGACAGTGGGAATTAATTATTAAATTAATTAATGCAACTTATATGATTTGAATTTTGTAAAATAGAAATAATTTTTGAATTTGGAATATCAAATATAGCTTATGGTGAATTTTTGGTATTTTTCTGAAAAACATCAATTTTTGATGAATAGTGAAACCACTAAGTCGTAGTTAAAAAACTGATTTTTCATTTAAATGAAACTTTACCACTTCTATGATTTGAATTTCAAAAATCTGACATACATGGTTGTCATTAGGATGTAAAATGTGGTTCAATGGGATTAAAATAAATTTTTTTGTTGAATAGTAACTTTTATGTTTTATTAATCGTGATTAAAGGTAATTACTGTAATTTAAGGGAAAAATAATGTTATAATAATATTAAATGTCATTTACACATGTCCTAATTTTATTGGATGAGTCATGGCTGACTGATACAATCCATGGGTCAACTTCGGGACCCCATAGAGCCACTTTGGTAGGAAAATGCCATTAATAACTTTTTATTTAAAGTTAAAATAAAAACGTCACAAAAATGTATTGTTTTACTAAAACAATTTTTACCTGGGGTTATACAAGTCATATTTTTTACAATAAATATTAATTGGGAAGATAATAATATTTCCTACATCATAGTATTTTTTTATAATTTTTAAACATAAAATAAATTAATTTATTAATAACAGCATAATGATGCAACGATTACCTCATTAATGAATGATTTAAATAAAATGAAAAGATAATGTAAATTCTAAGACATACACTTGTCCAAAAACTATTGTATGAGTATATTTCGAACCCTTATCACCTTATCCTAGAAATATATCAATGTGGGACCTTTAAAAATCCGAATCTCATTTTAATATAAAGTAACATTTCTTTGCTTTCCAAGAGTGCCCCTCCTCCCTCTTATAAAATGATCCCACCTCTACCTCCTTACCAACACCTCTCAAGACATTGTCTCAGCCAACCTCTACTCATTTTTTCTCTCCACATACCTCTATTACTCATAGTAGCCTCACTTTTGTTGGAAGTATTTCCAAGGAAGCCGTTGAGCTCAAATAAAAAAGAGTTACCCGATTTAAAGGTAAAGTCTTCCCTAGTGTTCTTTTGTTTTATTTTGCTTCTCCAACCCCCTAAACACTTTTTATTTTTTTCTTTTGTAACAAAACCGGTATCTTAAATATACTAGGATGTTGTTATGAGATGTATTAGAGCTACACTAACACAGACCTCCATCTAATGGTTAAAAAACATACTGTTTCTGTGGATGGAGAATTACTGCCTCACGAAACGATGATTGTTCTATCTTCTCCTACCACCTCTCATGGTGGACATTATGATGGAACTATATTTATTTATGATATATATTATATTTATATACTCTCTATGCTTATGTATTTTATATTTAATACATACCTTTATGCTTTTCATGTTGTGCAAATGCGATAATTTCATTTGAGGAAGTGTGGACTATCGCCCCCTCAATTAACGGGACTCGTTCATGCAATACATGGAATGTATAAAGAATGAAATTGATGAAATTATGTGATATATATAACATATATATTATACTGGAATTATAATATATATATTTATCTCATCTAGTTTTAATTCCATTAATGTTCCAAAGAAATGAAAGTAGCTTTCATGCGTACGTACGGCTTACCTTCTCCATGAACGGTACATTTCATTTCTTATCTCCAAATGTTATGTACTATTATAAGTACATATATATAATGGATATATATGTCATATATTACATCTAAATTATGGATATCATTCTGGAATTATAATATATCTATCTATCTTTTAACTTTAATTCCATTAATATGAAAAAAAAATGAAAGTTGTGTTCATGCGTACGTACGGCCCACCGTCTCCATGAACGATGTTTTTCATTTTTTATCTCCAAATGTTATGGAATACTATAAAATGAATATATACTGGATATATATGATATTTAAATCATTAATTCTATTCTGGAGAATATGTACCCATAACTATATGGAAAATTCTTTTCCAACAAGTTCAATTTTTACTCATGCACCGAACATCGACAAAAATGTCTGATATGAACTCACATTATTAACCAATTATTATAACACAATAATATGTGATATGAACTGAATAATAATATTTAAAGGAGTTCCTTAATAAATTATAAATTGACCAAAGTTTATTATTCAGTAATATAAATAAATGAACAAGGCAAGCCGGACTCGAGGTAAGGGATCGAACCTCTCTCTTTCTTTTTAAGTACACTCTTTTATTTCGTTTATTTTAAGCTCCTATTTCTTCGTTGGGGGTTGTTCTTTTATATTACTATTACTTTAATTTCTATGTTAATATGATGTGAGACCCTATTTGATTTCATCATCCATTTTTTTTATGTTTAAAGTGGTGTTGTTAGGCTGCTGAGTTTTCGTAAGGAATTTTTCATCTCACTTTTATTCCCGTGAGATTTATGCAACATTTGCCACTAATTTATTTTGTGTGGTGTATGTACTGACTATTATTATAATCTTTGTGTAATATAATTTCATTTATGGGTATTTACATATTCATTGTATGACCCTTCCTTCTTGGGGTGTACGTTTTGGAAGTTACCCAATTTGGTAAGGGAACCTTTCACCCTATTTTTTTAAAAGACTTATTTTGTTATGTCTTTTAATTTACATCTTATTATTTGGGGATATGTTCTTCTATATCCTTATTGATGAAAATTTTATGTCCAAGTGATGATATACCATTTTCTCTCTCATAAATTAAATTCTTGAATTTTAAAGTGACGTTGTTAGGCTGTCAAATTTTTGCAAGGGAACTTCTTAACTCAATTTCAATTCATTGGGTTAAACATCTATTTCTTGATTATGTAATACTATGAATATGTGTGGATGTCCACTGATTGTTTTACAATTAATATCCTATTATATTGAGTGTATTTATATTTGTCACACATAATCATGTAATTGTTTTATCCTTAATATAAGGATTCCGACTTTGTTTGGAACTTCGTCTCAATCTCCTTTCATTGAGGCATATTTTGTTTTATACACAACATTATTTTATACAGTGTATAATCCCCTTTTACTTATACTTTTATTCAAAAGGAATATTTTCTATACGAATCATTTTACAAAATGACAAAAAGTATGTTTCTTTTTAACGTACGCGGTGACAACGACCTTTCCACCGACGCGAGTATTATTTGATCTTTGGCTTCCTCAAAGAGCCATAACATTTTTAAAAGTAAATAAATACCATATACTATTTTATGTATTTTGGTATTGAAAATGGTTTTGATAATGGATTTGCTATGTCAATATATTTAAGTGATATATTGTGCTTGAAATGTGGAAATGTTTTCTTTCCTTTAAAATTGTTTTATGTGTTATTATTTGATAATGGTACTTGGAAATTTAATGGTTTGTTACATGATAAACCTTATGACAGGTGGTTCCATGAATACCAAGATGGGTGGTTACGTTATAACCTCCAATGCATTGGGTATGGAAGTCGGTCGTATGGCTATTCCAGTAATTGATATGTGTGGATGTCGACCGTATGGATATTCCATTTAAGTATGTTTATATCACAAGTTACCGTTATATGTTATGTGTTCTTTATATGGGTTTTATGGTAATATTTTGGTTACAAAAGGGTAAGTGATGATCCTTTATTCAGTGAAGAGTTTTTTACTACTTCATAAAGGCGAAAAGTATTACTTTGTTAAATTATTCTTGTTTTACCTAATGTGTTTGAAAAATAACAATTTTCCTTCTTTGTATCCCTTACTGATCTTTTTATGCTCATCCCAAGTTTTTTTGAAATGTTTTTCATAGGATATAAAGTGGAATGGGGTCAAGTATGGGATCAAGTAAATTTCATGCTAGACATGACTCTTTTGTTCAGGAGTTTATTTTTTGTGGAAAAAAAATTAAAGCTGAGTAGATGTGTCTACTTTCTAATCTTTGAGATGTAATAGTTATGATATAATTCTCAAAAAATATAAACCTGAAAAGATCCTCAAGGTGAATTATACATTTAATTCAATATTAAGTAATTTTTTAAGGACGGGTCCTTACAGTTGGTATCAAAGGTCAGTTTAGATAACTTTAGAGGTTAAAGTGTTGCTTAAGAATATGTGACAAGTTGTGTATAACCACAACGGTTAGTATATTAGATGGAGTCATTGTTTATTTTGAAAGATAGAATTAGTTTGAGATATCTTGGATAACTATATCTTAGTGTTTATCTTCCTCATTGTTATATGATTATTTTACTGATATGCTCCCAGTGACCTTTTTGGTTTTAGTAAGTGGTTGGATCTAGCAGGCACCAAAGTAACAGTGGATGTGAAGAAAACTGTGACAGTTTTCTGAGCGAGCAACTGAATGATATGGGAGCTACAATGAGAACTCTTGTGTTTATCCTCAACCAACTATCTAGAGTCATGATTCACCACCTAAACCCTTGTGATTTTTATAAGGCATCATATATGCAAGAAAAAAATACATACGGAACTTCAGGTAATAATCATAAAGGTAAGTATGTTCAAAAACCAATGTGTTAAAGATGTGGAAAGAAACACCTAGGAAAATGTATCAAAGGGACAGAAATATACCATAGATGTGGAAATGAAGGTCATAAATCAAGAACCTTCCATGGAAAAAGGAATCATCTCATTGACTCGAGGAAAGGGAAAGAAGTTCTTTCTAAGGGATATATTGAAAGTTTTAAATGTGGTTTGCATGGTCATTATGCAAACACATGCCCTGTGAAGAAGTTTCGTGAATGGGATCACTAAGATCGTACAAATTTTCTTTTACCAATACCTAAGGCCATTCCGATTGAAGATGAAGTAACTGAAAATGACCAATCAAATGAAAGAAGTATTTCAGAATAAGTTGGAAAGGAATGGTTAATGGATCATGAAGAATGTTGAATGTGTAAGAAGTCAACATATAATGGATTCAAGAGTTATGGTGAAATTCTTAAAATTATTAAGTCTCTTTTTATGATGGGGTAACATTAGAATACTTTTTATAGTATGTGTAACCCTAATTTTTGATATATGAAAATTTTATTCAAGGAATAGTTATCTGTTCTTTTGTGGACATAGTTATAAAGAACCATTTGGGTTTATATGATCCTTACTTGTGAGTTAATTATGGGTTAGTATATGTTATGATGGAAAATGAAAGGAATGAGAAAAATTTGAGGTCAAATTATGTTATGGTTATTTTTGATGATTTTATCTCTTTTTGGGGAATGTTTTGAGAATTATATAGTTTGGAAGAAGGAAAACACGCAGACCATGTGACAACCCGTCATGTCGGACGAAGCTGTGGGAATCGAACCCACAACAAATGTGCGATTGGTATTTATTTCCTACCCCTGGACTACGTGAAGTCCCTGGTTAGTTTAACTAATTAATTTTTGTTAGATGATTTTATGAATCAAGAGTAAGTTTATTTTGGGTTATCTATGGAAATGATTAACCTATCGCGGAGGATATTTGATTAGGTTATATACTTTTCAATATGAGACTTAAAGAGAAACTAATGTTATTTGGAGATAAATGTTAATTTTTTTACCTTGGAACAGTATGTGATTAAATCCTTCAAATATTTGTGTTTCAATCTTAGTTTGGAAAAATTTTGGAGATTAGGAATAGATTTTATTTTTATAAATGATTATCCTTTTTTGGATTATCTGATCTTGTTCTAACAATTTCAGTTTTGGTTTAAAGACATGGGAAATATATAGTTTTCTTTTTTGTATTTTGGATTCTCTAGAAGTTGATTATAAGCGCTCTTAGTGTGAACAAGTCATCCTAAATACTCGTCTTTTTGAGAAAATATGGGTTTGTGTAAGAAATGTAGTAAAAGTTGAAAGTCAAAATGACAAGTAAGTATGTTTCCTTATGTTTTATTTAAGCTCATAAATAAATTCCTCAATGAAAAGTAACTTAAAACAAAAATGGCGTCTGATAAATTTTTCCTACTGGGAAATCAAATACCATTTAACCCATCACAAGTTTGTGATTTTCTTATGGTTAACATTCTCTTAATCCTATTTTCTATGACTCTCCATCATAACATAACCCTTTTTTTTCTCTTCCATGTCCATGTTTTCCTACATGGAATCCTAGTATGGGTTAACTCGGGTGACCTTTTTACTTCTCTTTCTTTATTTTAAAGTAATTTTTTTACTGACTCTTGATCCGATGTGAGACATTGAATGAAGTTTCCAATCCCAAATTTTAAAATTATGAGGACGCAATTCCCAAATGGGGGAAAGGATGTAACATCCTAGGTAAATAAATAATATTAATTTTTCATATTTATCCATATTTGTGAATAAAATGTTAAAATTAATTTAAATTGGACGCTATGCTCGATGGCGTACCCAATACGCAACAATGAGTTTCTTTGAAATCTTATGTTGCACTCTAATAATATAATAATATTATTTTAAATGATAGATAACGTCTAGTCGTTGGAATATCCGGAATGAAAATAACTATCTAAAAAATTATTATATATGTTTTTCAAATATTTTTACTTTTATCCAATAAATTTTAGAGGCTTAAAATTCAAATGAATCCAATTTTAAGCATAAATCTTCTAATATTCTTTAAAATGTCGATTAACTGCCTTTTGATGGAGAACCCTTTTTAAATATACTTTTGACAATTTTATATGTTTTATTTTAAAAAATAAAATCCTTATTTAGAGTCTGGACATCAAAATTTACTTTGTGTAAATTTTTGTTATTTTTTAGATAATGATCATTTTTTATGAAAATGTTGCATTTTAATTCAACACCTCCTTTTAATGTGATTTATTTATATGGATAGATTATCTTTTTAATTGAGATTAAAGTGTATTTAGAATATATTATTACCTTTTAATCCAATTATTGTCATTGGAATTAATTTTACTTTGAAATTGGACTTAAAGTAGTGTCAATCTTTTAATAGATATTGTTTCTTAAAAACACACAATTTGTTTTGACAGTGGGAATTAATTATTAAATTAACTAATGAAACTTATATGATTTTAATTTTTTAAAATATAAATCATTTTTGAATTTGGAATATCAAATATAGCTTAGGGTGATTTTTTGATATTTTTCCGAAAAACTTCAATTTTTGATTAATAGTGAAACCACTAAGTGGTAGTTAAAAAACTGATTTTTCGTTTAAATGAAGTTTTACCACTTATATGATTTGAATTTCAATAATATGACATACATGGATGTCATTAGGATTTAAAATGTGGTTCAATGGGATTAAAATAATTTTTTTGGTGAATATTAACTTTTAGGTTTTATTAATCGCGATTAAAGGTAATTAGTGTAATTTAAGGTAAAAATAATATTATAATAATATGAAATGACCTTTACACATGTACTACCCTTATTGTATGAGTCATGGACGACCAACACAATCCATGGGTCAACTTGGGGACCTAATGGAGCCACTTTGGTAGAAAATGACATTAATAACTTTTTATTTAAAGTTAAAATAAAAATGTCAAAAACATGTATTGTTTTACTAAAAAAAATTTACATGGAGTTATACAAGTCATATTTTTTACTATAAATATTAATTGGAAATATAAAAATATTTCCTAAATCATAGTATTTTTTATAATTTTTATACATTAAATAAATTAATTTACTAATGACACCATGATGATGTAGCGATTACCTCATTAATGAACGATTTAAATAAAATGAAAAGATAAGGTAAAATCTAAGACTTACACTTGTCCGAAAACTATTGGATGAGTATATTTAGAAACCTTATCACCTTATACTATAAATAAATCAATGTGGTACCTTTAAAAATTCGAAACTCATTTTAATATAAAGTAACATTTCTTTTCTTTCCAAGAGTGTCTCTCCTCCTTCTTATAAAAGGCCCCCACCTCTACCTCCTTAACAACACCTCTCAAGCCATTGGCTCAGACAAAATCTACTCATTTTATCTCTCCACATACATATCTTACTCCTAGAAGCCTCACTTTGGGCAGAAGTCTTTCCAAGGAATCCTTTGAGCTAAAATCAAAAAGAGTTACCTGATTTAAAGGTAAAGTCTTCCCAAGTTTTCTTTTGTTTCATTTTGCTTCTCCAACCACCTAAACACTTTTTATTTATTTCTTTTGTAACAAAAACAGTATCTTCAATATACTAGGATGTTGTTATGAGATGTATTCTAGGTACACTAACACACACCTCCGTCTAATGGTTAAAAAACATACTGTTTCCGTGGATGGCGAATTACTGCCTCACGAAACGATGATTGTTATATCTTCTCCTACCACATCTCATGGTGGAAATTATGATGGAACTATTTTTCTTTATGATATATATTATATTTATTTCCTCTCTATTCTTCTGTATTTTATATTTAATACATACCTTTATTCTTTTCATGTTGTGCAAATGTGATAATTTTATTTGAGAAAGTGTGGACTACCGCCCCCTCAAGTGATGTGACTCGTCCATACAATACCTGGAATTTATAAAGAATGAAATTGATGAACTTATGTGATATATATAACATATATATAATACTGGAATTATAATATATATATATATCTCACATCTAGTTTTAATTTATTTAATGTGCCAAAGAAATGAAAGTATCGTTCATGCGTACGTACGGCTTACCGTCTCCATGAACGATACATTTCATTTCATATCTCCAAATGTTACGTACTATTATAAGTACATATATATAATGGATATATATTTCATATATTACATCTAAATGATGGATATAATTCTGGAATTATAATATATATATATATATATATATATATATATATCTTTTAACTTTAATTCCATTAATATGAAAAAAAAAATGAAAGTAGCATTCACGCGTACGTACGGCCTACCGCCTCCATGAACGGTGCTTTTCATTTTTCATCTCCAAATGTTATAGAATAGTATAAAATGAATATATACTGGATATATATGATATTTAAATCATTAATACTATTCTGGAGATTACGTACCTATAACTACATGGAAAATTCTTTTCCAATAAGTTCATTTTTTTACTCATGCACCGAACATCGACAAGAATGTCTGATATGAACTCACATTATTAACCAATTATTATAACACTATAATATGTGATATGAAATGAATAATAATATTTAAAGGAGTTCATTAAGAAATTATAAATTTACCAAAGATTATTATTTAGGGATATAAAGAAACGAACAAGCCAAGTCGGACTTGAGGTAAGGGATCCTACCTCTCTCTTTCTTTTTAAGTACTCTCTTTTAGGTTGTTTCTTTTAAGATCATATTTCTTAGTTGGGGGATGTACTTTTATATTCCTATTACTGTAATTTCTATGTTCATATGATGAGAGAACCTATTTTATTTCATCAATCCATTTTTTTTGAAGTTTTATGTGGTGTTGTTAGGCTGCTGAGTTTTTGTAAGGAATTTTTCATCTCACTTTTACTCCCGTGAGATTTATGCTACATTTGCCACTAATTTATTTTGTGTGGTGTATGTACTGCATATTATTATACTCTTTGTGTAATATAATTTCATTTATGGGTATTTACATCTTCATTGTATGACACTTCTTTCATGGGGTGTACGTTTTTGAAGTTACCCAATTCAGTAAGGGAACCTTTCACCCTCTTTTTTTAAAAGACTTCTTTTGTTATGTCTTTTAATTTACATCTTATCATGTTGGGATATTTTCTTATATATCCTTATTGATGAAAATTTTATGTCCAAGTGATGAGATTCCATTTTCTCTCTCGTCAACTAATTTCTGAATTTTAAAGTGAAACCGTTAGGCTGTCGAATTTTTGCAAGGGATCTTCTTAACTCAATTTAAATTCATTGGGTTAAACCTCTATTTCTTGATTATGTCATACTATGAATATGTGTGGATTTCCTATGATTGTTTTACACTTAATATCCTCTTATATTGGTTGTATTTATATTTTTCATACATAATCATGTAATTGTTTGATCCTTAATCTAAGGATACCGACTTTGTATGGGACTTTGTCTTAATCTCCTTTCATTGAGGCATATTTTGTTTTATACACAACATTATTTTATATGGTGTATAATCCCCTTTTACTTATACTTTTATTTAGAAGGAATCTTTTATATATGAAACGTTTTACAAAAAGACAAAAAGTATGTTTCTTTTTAATGTACGCGGTGACAACGACCTTTCCGTCGTCGTGAGTATTATTTGATCTTTGGCTTCCTCAACAAGACGTAATATTTTTAAAAGTAAATAAATAACATAAAATCATTTATGTATTTTGGTATTGAAAATGGATTTGATAATGGATTTTCTATGTCAATATATTTAAGTTAAATATTCTTCTTGAAATGTGGAAATGTTTTCTTTCCTTTAAAATTGTTTTATGTGTTATGATTCTATAATGGTACTTGGACATTTGACGGGTGGTTACATGATAAACCTTATGACGGGTGTTGCTGTGAATACCATGATGGGTGGTTGCGTTATAACATCCAATGAATTGGGTATGGAAGTCGGTCGTATGGCTATTCCATTAAGTGATATGTGTGGAAGTCGACCGTATGGTTATTCTATTTATGTATGTTTATGTCCCAAGATACCTTTATATGTTATGTGTTCTTTATATGGGTTTTATGGTAATATTTTAGTTACAAAAGGGTAAGGGATGATCTTTTATTCAGTGAAGAGTTTTTTACTACTTCATAAAGGTGAAAATGATTACTTTGATAAAGTATTCTTGGTTTACTTGATGTGTTTGAAAAATAAAAATTTTCCTTCTTTGTATCCCTTACTGATATTTTTATGTTCATCCCAAGTTTTTTTGAAATGTTTTTCACAGGACATAAAGTGGAATAGGGTCAAGAATTGGATAAAGGAAATTTCATGCTAGACATAACTCTTTTGTTCAGGGGTTTATTTTTGTGGAAAAAAATGAAGCTCAGTAGATGTGTCTACTTTGTAATCTTTGAGATGCAATAGTTATGATCTAATTCTCTAAAACTTTAAACCTAAAAAGATCCTCAAGGTGAATTATTAATTTAATTAAATATTTAGTAATTTTTTATGGCCAGGTCCTTACATTTGGTATCAAAGGTCGTTTTAGATAACTTTAGAGGTTAGAGTGTTGCTTAAGAATAAGTGACAAGTTGTGTATAACCACAATGGTTAGTATATTAGATGGAGTAATTGTTTATTTTGAAAGTTAGAATTAGTTTGAGATAACTTGGATAACTATATCTTAGTGTTTATCTTCCGTACTATTATATGATGATTTTAATGATATGCTCACATTGACGTTTTTGGTTTTAGTAAATGGGTGGATCTAGCAGGCACCAAAGTAACAGTGGATGTGAAGGAAACTGTGACAGTTTTCTAAGCGAGCAACTGAATGATATGGGAGCTGCAATGAGAACTCTTGTGTTTATCCTCAACCAACTATCTAGAGTAATGATTGACCACCTTAACCCTGGTAATTTTTATACGGAATCATATATGCATGAAAAAAAATCCCTATGTAACTTCAGGTAATAATCATAATGGTATGTGTGTTCGTAAACCAATATGTCAAAGATGTGGAAAGAAAAACCTTGGAAAATGTTTCAAAGGGATAGAAATATGCTATAAATGTGGAAATGAAGGTCATAAATCAAGAACCTGCCATGGAAAAAGGAAGCATCCAGTTGACTCGAGGAAAGGGAATGAAGTTCTTTCTAAGGGATCAATTTAATGTTTTAAATGTGGTTGACATGGTCATTATGCAAACACATGTCCTATGATGAAGTTTCGGGAATGTGATCACCAACATCGTACAAATATTCGTTTACCAACACCTATTGCCATTCTGATTGAGGATGAAGAAACTGACAATGACCAATCAAAGGAAAGTATTATTTCAGAATAAGTTGGAAAGGAATGGTTAATGGATCCTAAAGAATATTGAACGAGTAAGAAGTCAACATATAAGGTATTCAAGAGTTATGGTGAAATTATTAAAAGTATTAAGTCTCTTTTGATGATGGGGTAACATTAGATGACTTTTTATAGTATTTGTAACCCTGATGTTTGATATATGAAAATTTTATTCAAGGAATAGTTATCTGTTCTTTTTTGGACATAGTTATAAAGAACCATTTGGGTTTGTATGATCCTTACTTGTGAGTTAATTATGGGTTACTATATGTTATGATGGAAAATGAGAAGCATGAGATAAAATTGAAGTTAAA
The DNA here is from genome assembly GCA_963277665.1 of Viscum album. Lineage (NCBI taxonomy): Eukaryota > Viridiplantae > Streptophyta > Magnoliopsida > Santalales > Viscaceae > Viscum > Viscum album. The sequence continues at coordinate 183,133,920 of OY728163.1, read as the reverse complement.
TTATGTTATGGTTATTTTTGATGATTTTATCTCTTTATGGGGAATGTTTTGAGAATTATATAGTTTGGAAAAAGGACAACACGCAGACCGTGTGACAACCCGTCGCGTCGGACAAAGCTGTGGGAATCGAACCCACAACAAAAGTGTGACTGGTATTTATCGCCTACCACTAGACTACGTGATGTCCCTAGTTATTTTTACTAATTCCTTTTAGTTAGATGACTTTATGAATCAAGAGTAAGTTTATTTTGGGTTATCTATGGAAATGATTAACCTATCATGGAGGATATGTGATTAGGTTAATTACTTTTCAATATGAGACTTTAAGAGAAACTAATGTTATTTGGAGATAAATGTTAATTTTTTTACCTTGGAAGACTACGTTATTAAATCCTTCGAATATTTGGGTTTCAATCTTAGTTTGGTTTACTTTGATTAATTTTATGGAAAAATTGTTTATCAAATGGTCGTCATTGAACTTTGGGTTTTGTTGGAAAAAATTTGGAGATTAAGAATAGTTTTTATTTTTATAAAGGATTATCCTTTTGTGGATTATCTGATCTTGTTCTAACAATTTTGGTTTTGGTATAAAGACATGGGAAATATATAGTTCTCTTTTGTGGATTAGGGGATTCTCTAGAAGTTGATTATAAGCGCTCTTATTATGAACAAGTCATCCTAAATACTCCTCTTTTGGAGAAAATATGGGTTTGTGTAAGAAATGTAGTAAAAGTTGAAAGTCAACATGACAAGTAAGTATGTTTCCTTATGTTTTAGTTATGCTTATAAATAAATTCCTCAATGAAAATTAACTTAAAACAAAAATGTTGTCTGATTAATTTTTCCTACTGGGAAATCAAAAACCATTTAACCCGTCACAAGTTTGTGATTTTCTTGTTGTTAAATTTCTCCTAAACATATTTTCTATGACTCTCCATCAGAACATGACCCTTTGTTTTCTCCTCCATGTCCATGTTTTCCTACACGAAATCCTAGTATGGGTTAACTCGGTTGACCTTTGTACTTCCTTTTCTTTATTTTAAAGTAATATTTTTATTGACTCTTGATCCAATGTGGGACATTAAATGAAGTTTCCAATATCAAATTTTAAAATTGAGAGGATGCAATTACCAAAAGGGGGGAAAGGATGTAACATCCCAGGTAAATAAAGAATATTACTTTTTCATATTTATCCATATTTGTGAATAAAATGTTAAAATTAATTTAAAGGGGACGCTATGCTCAATGGCGTACCCAATACGCAACAACGAGTTTCTTTGAAATCTTATGTTGCACTCTAATAATATAATAATATTATTTTAAATGATAGATAACGTCTAGACATTGGAATAGCTGGAATGAACAGAACTAACTAAAAAATTATTATATATGTTTTTCAAATATTTTTTCTTTTATCCAATGAATGTTAGAGGCTTAAAATGCAAATGAATTCAATTTTAAGCATAAATCTTCTAATATTCTTTAAAAGGTCGATTAACCGCCTTTTGATGGATAACCCTTTTTAAATATACTTTTGAAAATTTTATATGTTGTATATGAAAAAATAAAATCCTACTTTAGAATATGGACATCAAAATTTTCTTTGTGTAAATTTTTGTTATTTTTCTGATTAAGATCATTTTTTGTGAAAATGTTGCATTTTAATTCAAAACCACTTTTTAATCTGATTTATTTATATGGATAGATAATCTTTCTAATTGAGATTAAAGTGTATTTAGAATATATTTTTACCGTTTAATACAATGTTGGTCATTGGAATTAATTTCACTTTGAAATTGGACTTAAACTAGTGTTAATCTTTTAATAGATATTGCTTCTTAAAAACACGCTATTTGTTTTGATAGTGGGAATTAATTATTAAATTAATTAATTCAACTTATATGATTTTAATTTTATAAAATATACATCATATTTTAATTTGGAATATTAAATATAGCTTAGGGTTTATTTTTGGTATTTTTCTGAAAAAACTTCAATTTTTGATGAATAGTGAAACCACTAAGTGGTAGTTAAAAAACTAATTTTTCGTTTAAATGAAACTTTACCATTTCTATGATTTGAATTTAAAAAATCCGACATACATGGTTGTCATTAGGATGTAAAACGTGGTTCAATGGGATTAAAATAATTTTTTAGGTGAATAGTAACTTTTATGTTTTATTAATCGCGATTAAAGGTAATTAGTATAATTTAAGGTAAAAATGATGTTATAATAATATGAAATGAACTTTACACATGTCCTACCCTTATTGGATGAGTCATGGACGACCAAGAAAATCCATGGGTCAACTTGGGGACCCCATGGAGCCACTTTGGTAGGAAAATGACATTAATAACTTTTTATTTAAAGGTAAAATAAAAATGTCAAAAACATGTATTATTTTTCTAAAAAAAACTTTACATGGGTTTATACAAGTCATATTTTTTACTATAAATATTCATTGGAAAGATAAAAATATTTCCTACTTCATAGTATTTTTTTATAATTTTTAGACATTAAATAAATTAATTTATTAATGACACCATGATGATGCAGTGATTACCTCATTAATGAACTATTTAAATAAAATGAAAAGATAATGTAAAATCTAAGACATAAATTTTACCAAAAACTATTGGATGAGTATATTTCAAACCCTTATCACTTTATCCTTGAAATATATCAATGTGGGACCTTTAAAAATACAAAACTCATTTTATTATAAAGTAACATTTCTTTGCTTTCGTAGAGTGCCCCTCCTCCCTCTTATAAAATGCCCCCACCTCTACCTCCTTACCAACACCTCTCAAGCCATTGGATCAGCCAACCTCTGCTTATATTGTCTCTCCACATCCCTCTATTACTCCTAGAAGCCTCAATGTGGGCATAATGCTTTCCAAGGAAGCCTTTGAGCTCAAATCAAAAAGAGTTACCCGATTTATAGGTAAAGTCTTCCCTAGTGTTCTTTTGTTTTATTTTGCTTCTCCAGCCCCCTAAACTCTTTTTATTTCATTATTTTGTAACAAAAAAAGTATCTTAAATATACTAGGATGTTTTTATGAGAATTATTCTAGATACACTAACACACACCTCCATCTAACGGTTAAAGAACATATTGTTTCTGTGGATGGCGAATTACTGACTCACGAAACGATGATTGTTCTATCTTCTCCTTCCACCTATCATGGTGGCCATTATGATGGAACTATATTTATTTATGATATATATAATATTTATTTCCTATATATTCTTTTGTTTTTTATATTTAATACATACCTTCATGCTTTTCATGTTGTGCAAATGCGATAATTTCATTTGAGGAAGTGTGGACTACCGCCCCCTCAAGTGATATGACTCATTCATGAAACACATGGAATGTATAAAGAATTAAATTGGTGAACTTATGTGATATATATAACATATATATTATAATTTAATTATAATATATATATATATATCTCATATAGTTTTAATTCCATTAATGTGCCAAATAAATGAAATTGGTGTTAATACATACGTACGGCTTACCGTCTCCATGAACGGTACATTTCATTTCTTATATCCAAATGTTATGTACATATATATAATGGATATATATGTCATATATTACATCTAAATTATGTATATCATTCTGGAATTATAATATATATATCTAACTTTTAACTTTAATTCCATTAATATGAAAAAAATGAAAGTAGCGTTCATGCGTACGTACGGCCTACCGTCTCCATGAACGGTTCTTTTCATTTTTTGTCTCCAAATGTTATGGAATAGTATAAAATGAATATATACTCTATGTATATTATATTTATATTATTAATACTATTATGGAGATTATGTACCTATAACTACATGGAAAATTCTTTTCCAACAAGTTCAATTTTTACTCATGCACCGAACATCGACAAAAATGTCTGATATGAACTCACATTATTTACCAATTATTATAACACTATAATATGTGATATGAAGTGAATAATAATATTTAAAGGAGGTTCTTAAGAAATTATAAATTGACCAAACTTTATTATTTAGGAATATAAAGAAATGAACACGGCAAGTCGGACTTGAGGTAAGGGATCCTACCTCTCTCTTTCTTTTTAAGTACTATCTTTTATGTCATTTCTTTTAAGATCCTATTTCTTAGTTGGGGATGTTATTTTATATTCCTATTAATTTAAATTCTATGTTCATATTATGAGAGACCCTATTTGGTTTCATCAATCAATTTTTTTGGAAGTTTTAAGTGGTGGTGTTAGGCTGCCGAGTTTTCGTAAAGAATTTTTCATCTCACTTTTATTCCCGTGATATTTATGATACATTTGCCACTAATTTCTTTTTTGTGATGTATTTAATGCCTATTATTATAATATTTGTGTAATATACTTTAATTTATGGGTATTTACATCTTCATTATATGACCCTTCTTTCATGTGTTGTACGTTTTGGAAGTTAACCAATTCGGTAAGGGAACCTTTCACCCCCTTTTTTTAAAAGACTTCTTTTTTTATTTCTTTTAATTTACATATTATTATGTTGGGATATGTTCTTATATATCCTTATTGATGAAAATTTTATGTCCAAGTGATTAGATACCATTTTCTCTCTCTCTAACTAATTTCTGAATATTAAATTGACGTCGTTAGGCTGTCGAATTTTTGTAAGGGAACTTCTTAACTCAATTTCAATTCTTTGGGTTAAACATCTATTTATTGATTATTTCATACTATGAATATTATTGGATGTCCTATTATTTTTTTACACTTAATGTCCACTTTTATTGGGTATATTTATATTTATCACCCATAATCATGTAATTGTTTTATCCTTAATCTAAGGATGCCGACTTTGTATGGGACTTTGTCTCAATCTCGTTTCATTGAGGCATATTTTGTTTTATACACAGCATTATTTTATACGATGTATAATCCCCTTTTACTTCTACTTTTATTCAAAAGGAATATTTTCTATACGAAGTGTTTTACAAAACGACAATAAGTATGTTTCTTCTTAACGTACGCGGTGACAACGACCTTTCCGCCGCTGCGAGTATTATTTGATCTTTGGATTCCTCAAAAAGCCATAATATTTTTAAAAGTAAATAAATACCATATACTCTTTTATGTATTTTGGTATTGAAAATGGTTTTGATAATGGATTTTCATGTCAATATATTTAAGTGATATATTGTGCTTGAAATGTGGAAATGTTTTCTTTCCTTTAATATTGTATTATGTGTTATGATTTTATAATGGTACATGGACATTTGATGGGTGGTTACAAGATAAACCTTATGACGGGTGGTACTGTGAATACCAAGATGGGTGGTTACGTTATAACCTCCAATGTATTGGGTATGGAAGTCGGGTGTATGGCTATTCCATTAAGTGATATTTGTGGAAGTCGCCCGTATGGTTATTCCATTTAAGTATGTTTATGTCCCAAGTTACATTTATATGTTATGTGTTCTTCATATGGGTTTTCTGGTAATCTTTTGGTTACAAAAGGGTAAGTGATGATATTTTATTCAGTGAAGAGTTTTTTACTACTTCATAAAGGTGAAAAGTATTACTTTGATAAAGTATTCTTGGTTTACTTGGTGTGTTTGAAAAATAACAATTTTCCTTCTTTGTATCCCTTACTAAGATTTTTATGCTCATCCCATGTTTTTTTGAAATGTTTTTCATAGGACATAATGTGGAATAGGTTCAAGGATGGGATCAAGGAAATTTCATTCTAGACATGACTCTTTTGTTCAGGAGTTTATTTTTTTTTGAAAAAAAATTGAAGCTGAGTAGATGTGTCTACTTTGTAATCATTGAGATGTAATAGTTATGATATAATTCTCTAAAACTCTAAAACTGAAAAGATCCTCAAGGTGAATTATTCATTTAATTCAATATTAAGTAATGTTTTATGGCCAGGTCCTTACATTTTTTCTAGTCCTTAATACATGTTGTGTACTTTTAGTTTTATTTGGTTATATGAAAGAGCTTCACATCTCTTTTCAAAAAATATGTTCTTCTTCCCCATTTTCAGACTATGATGCTCAGAGAGGCTAAATACTTTTCTTCTCCTAGATCCTTCATCCTTCATCTGTCAGTGGATGTGGGATCACATCCGCAAGGCTAAACCCACACACCCACTTTCGGTCTAGTTTTTTTGCCTCACACACTTCAGTTTCCATCCGAGCAGAATTGTTGGGATTTAACAGAAACATAGATCTACGAATATAGGCTTTGTATTGGAGATCGATATCAAACATGACTACATATACAAGTCTCAGGTAGGAGGTGAAAATATTCTTTCATGTTTTTGTGGTCATTTGGGTGGCACGACATTTGGCCTGTATTTGGGTATTTTGAGTGTGACCCTTTTTTACCTACTATTCCAAATTAAATTGTTTATTGGACTTATGGGATTCCTTTAGGTATGACATATAACCTGTTTTTCTTAAGCGGGGTCAGGCGAGGGGTCATTGCTCACTTGGGGCATTTTGGTCGGGTGTGCCAAAATGTGTTAAAATGTCATATTTATTTTTAAATTGTTGAGTTTAATTGGTTAAGGTATGATTTGAATTGTTATAGTCTTTAAAGACCTCAGGGTTGGTATGGGACAAAACATGGTTAGTGCATATCAATTGTTTAGTTTGTTTTCCCTGTTTAAAATTGATTATTTTTATTATATATATAATTAATAAAATACAAGTGATAGATCCACTTTGGGTTGTGTTGGGCCTGGCCCAGAAATTCTTGAGTGATGTTGATCATAGGTTGGGCTTGAACCGAGTTACATTGGGTAGTTTCCACCATGGGATTGGGCGTCATGGGTGTCGGCTTGGGGTAGTGTGACTGTCAGGTTTGGCATGGCTCGGGTTACTTGGCTGGGGAGGCCATCATACTTGAGCAACATGGTCACAGGGGCACGAGGCATCAGAGATGTTGTGCCTTGGGTACTATTGGGATTATTATAGATCACCTAGAGCTTTGATTTGTGTGCACATAGGCACACTTCATGATGAGAAAGTTTGACCACTCTTGTGGGTATAGGCCCCCGTTAGTTTCGTTTTATGTACTATTTTTTCGGGGGTGCTCTCCGTAGGAATCCACATTGAAGGTGAAGAGCCTTCAGTGGATAAATTTGAGGCTATTGAGTTGGGGGAAGAGGCTCTCCATTATTTGAGGGAAGATATCGCGGTCCCTTCGGTTTACATTATTTGAGGGAAAACATCGATGTCCCTCTGGTTACATTTTTGAGGGCATGCATCATTTTTCCTCAGAGTTACAATTTCATAGTCGTACCTTTGGGACGTCAGAACATGTGAAATGTGGGGTCAAGGGGCACATGGCGCTAGGTTACATGATAGATATTCTGGTGTTGTCCAAAGTAAGTAACACTTCACGGTAGCTATTAAGTACCCATAGAGTTTATGTTTATTTGTGCATCGTACTGTTGACCTTTTCCATAAAACATCATGTCGGCTTAAACACATAAATTATGTATGCACCAGTGGGTGGTATCCTACTGAGATTCATCTCACATTATGAATGGACCCTTCAGGGCGTGTGTAGAATTTATAGATTTGTGTCTAAAAAAGAGTTCATCTTCAAGAGTTGGACTGCATTAGCTGTTGCATGGAGATGGTATGTCCCTTGAGGTCTTGCCTCACTAAATTTTACCTTGTTTTTATTTCTTCCATGTATTAACAAGCTTAACTTATTAATAGTAGATACTGTTGGTTAGTCATTGGTTCCATTTTTATATATCAACTTGCTAATGATGCATGCTTGGTTTGTTTAGTAGTTACAAGTGGTATTCAAGATGTTGTTCTATTTACTTTCTGTTGCTATTGTTTATATTTATTGCTTCTGCTTTTTGATTCTATTGGTTGTGCTTCTGCTATGCCGGTCTAGTTTGAGTCTGCTGAATCATTTATTTCTACTCCATGTTATATATATTATTTCTCAGACCAGTACCATTATTGTCCTATTAGAGGTTATAGCCTCCCCACTATGCCTAGCAGAACCTCATTTCTAGTCGGCAGCCTTTGGCGTTTGGGGAGGTGCACCTATGGTAGTATCACATGGCCCGTATCGCACTGTTCGGGTGTCTGTTCGGATCCAGGTCATTATAAATTGTTATCAGAGGTGTTCTTAATAAGTATTTAGTATCATTTGTTTCTCGGTACTAATGATTTTGAGACTTATCTTTTTTATTTATACTTTTTTTACTGTTTGGCATATGGTATACTTAAGATAGGTTGTTGATGGAACTGGGTTTCTAGCATGTGCTTGGGTGCCTAAAGCCCCAGGTATGAGGGATGGACCAAGTTTCCAAGGGTAGAAATTTTTTTTTTCTTTTTTCCTATAAGACAGTTTATATGATTTCTACCAGGATGGCTCCCATAGTGTGTGATGTAATTGATTTTGATATGTAACACATAACCGGGTGTGGTAATAGAGAATTGGACCTTGGCCTAGTATGGAATGGCATCATTCTTTGGATTTTGATAGGCACATTTTTAGAGTATTTGAATTTCATAACTGCACGTATACTTTGTGAAGTGATAATTCCATGCGAATAAAATCAATTTCCATTCATTGTATTCTTTGAAATGTGAATAAGTGAATTTAATGATAATTTATAATTTTTTTCAATGTGTTACGCAATGCTTTGTATATTTTTAGAATTTTTATGTGGTAGGGTATTTGGGTCTGGATCATATAAGTGCAGGTAGGTGCTATGGTTGAGTTGGTTTCGATCATCCGGATTGGGGGACTCAGTCATCAGTTGGAGGCAATGTTAGTTGTCAGTATGGGCATGGCCCAAGGTTCTATTGATAAATGGATCTTATAAGGGTGGGTAAGGAGGCATTGTGGTCAGGATTTCATGGGTATGGGTGGTGATGGGGGAGAGTAAGTGTAGTTTTTTATGCTTCTTCTTTTCATTTTCCATTATCTGTATTGAATATATATTGTTATATATATATGGGTTGTCTGACCATTTATGGTATTCAGTGGTTTCATTTTAGTCAACTCAAATTGAGAATCATGTGGGAGATGGTAAAGTGCCATAGAAGCAGAATCAGGTTCAGGATCTAGTATAGGGAGAGCATGAGCCATAGGTTTAGGCTCAAGGATAGGAACTGGTCCAGGATCTAGTGCAGGCAGAATAATAGACGGGTTTGGCAGCTTTCGGATGATGGCTCGACGTGTAGCTTCGAGCTAGCCTGGTACCTATCATGTATTCGATTGAAAGAGGTGTGTAGGGTATAGAGTCATCTATGGAATATCTACCAAGGGAGTTCTAGTCACAACAATAACATATTTTTTAGGGTGAGGGTGGTATGCAGGTAGCTGAGAACATCATAGAGAGCATACAGATGATTTTCGAGTAGCTCAAAATGCCTCTAGGGTGGAGGGTCAAGCAAGCAACGTACATGCGGGGAGGATCGACGAATTGATGGTGGCATGTGCAGGATCAGACTCACATGCACAAGGTACTAGCATGAATGACTCTTAGGATAGGTTATTTGAGAACTTATACTAAGAGACACTAAGGGTAGGGAGAGCTCGGGAGTTCTTGGGCCTTTGGTAGGAGGACTTGTCTGTCATGGACTATGTAGCTACTTTCACCAAGTTGTCTTACTTTTCAACTATAGTGGAAATCGATGACCAAGAAAGGGTGAGACACTCCGAGGATAGATTATGAAATTCCATTCCGATCCAGATTAATTTCTTCACGCTGGGTTCATTCTCATAAGTGGTGAATCATGCTCTCAAAGCTGAGAGTAGCAAGAGGTATAGGTCCCGGGTTGGTTGGGCGATGACTTCTGGTGATGGTTCGGATAGCAGGAAGCGTGGAAGAGATGAGTTCCAGTAGGGCAGTCTGACCATGGACTCAGATTGACCACATTGTAGCAGCTCAACATTGGTTTTCTTTAAGTTTGGAGAGCTAGGACATATTCAGACACAGTGTGATAGGCCTCCAAAGGATTCTCGAGCAAGTGAATAGGCCGAGCATCTTGAGAGGATATGTAGGCATCGTTCTCAAATAGCAGGTAGGCAAGGACCAAGATAAACTATGGAATATAGAGTTAGATAAGGTTCAGTACCAGGAGAGGGTAGCTGAGCTTCAGTTTCACATGGAGGATGTGACAGTGTTAGTGGGGCCCATCTGAGTGGTCAGTGGCCGGTAACTGGATCAGCACCGTATGGAGGTCAGGCATCAGGTAGACTTACTTTAGGCTAGTTTCAGGTTGTAGATATTCCAAAGGCTGAGTAGGATTGTGTGTCGATGGTAGTTAGAGGTACATCGTGAGTGTGGCCATAACTTTATTGTTTTGTTTTTGGCATTACCTGTTGAGGCATTTCCATTTTGAGTGCCCGGGGTTCACATGGTTTATGTGGACTGACTAGTTTCTGGTCAATGGTATTGGAACCACATTGGGTGCCTGATATATTTTTATATATATGATATTTATTGCATAAGGGCATCACGGATGCAGGTTACATGAGTTTCCTTGGGCATCGGGGCATTGAAGAGGCATGTTAATTGAGGTTCCTTAGGCATCGAGCCATTAAGGATGCAGGTTAAATGAGGTGTCATGGACATGAGGTCATTGAGAATGTTGGTTACTCTAGGTTTTAAGCACCAGGTTCATTTTGAACATACATGGGATGCTGGACCTTGTTGAGGCAGACACCGACGCAGTTCCAGATAAGTTTGGGTGTCGGAAACAACATGGGAGCACTGATGAGGTGCATGGGTGACGATGTGTCATGAGAGGAACTTGATTCTGGAAATATGTTAGTGAACCTTTGATTGTTTTTATTTTTGTAGGGTTGATACTGATTTAAGAAATTCCTATTGTGGGGATCCCCCTCAATGAATTTATCCCTAACATTTTTAGACTGGGGTAGTTCAGGTTACATTGATCGGGGTGGTATGATTTGTGCCATCTCTGGGTTTCATATCATAGATCAGGGATGAGATATGTTAAGTGTGTGAGATTATAAGAACACGGTTTTTTAGAATGGTTAAAAATTATAACCCTATTAGAATTTTTGAATTGTTTTTGAAAAAACATGGAAAATATGGGATGTTCTTGAAATTTCCATATTACACACCGTGTACACTAAAGTACACGCTGTGTATGGGTTGCGCGTATACCAGCCACGTGCTCTCCAATTACATGTCATGTGATGACCGTGTAAAAATTTTCTACTACACGTCATGTAGTATTTCTTGACATTCCATTTATTTTCCTTTCTACATTCCAGTTAAGTTCAAGCCATGTGTCGACCCATGGGAGGCGTCCAAGTTGTGTGGCTACCTCCTCTTAAGTTGGTGGACATACAAGACCACTACATAGCATATAGTCCTTAATACACATCATTCACATTTCTTTTTATTTTCTTATATGAAAGATATTCTCATCCCTTTTCTATAAATACATTCGTATTCCTCATTTTCAGACCTTGATGCTCTGGGAGGTCAAAAACATTTCTTCTCCAAGATTCTTCATTTGATATCAATTCCTCACTCCATCGATGGTTGTGGGATCGCATCAGTAAGGCTAAACATGCACACCCTCGTTGGTTCTAGTTTCCTAACCTCACATACCACAGTTTCCATCTGAGCAGAATTGTCTGGATTTGACGGAAATGTAGATCTATAAAGATTGGATTTGTATTAGAGCATGATATCGAACGTGCCTATGTCTACGAGTCTTGGGTAGGTCATAAATAACTTCCTTCGTGTTTTCATGGTCATTTGGGTGGCACGACCTTTAGCGCGTATTTGGGTATTTTGAGCGTGACCATGTTTTACCTGCTATTACATATTAAATTGTTTATTTTTTTTTATTCACTTATATAAAATAGCATCATGTCTCTATTCCCGAAAAACCTTCTTCTTCCCTATTTTTAGACCAAGACATTCAGGGAGGATGAAAACGTTTTTTCACCTAGATTCTTCATCTAACATTCATTCAAAAATCTCGCGGTAGTTGTGGGATTGCATCAGCAAGTCTAAACCCACAAACCCCCATTTATTCTAGTTTCCTTGCCTCACACACTACACTTTACATCCAACCAGAATTACTGGGATTCAATAGAATTATATATCTACAAAGGTTTACTTTGAATTGGAGATCGATATCGGACGTGCCTATGTCTACGAGTCTCAGGTAGGTGTTAAATGCCTTATTTTGTGTTTTCATGGAAATTTGGGTGGCGCGGCCGTTAGTGCGTATTTGGGTATTTTGAGTGTGACCCTATTTTACCTTCTATTGAATATTAAATTGTTTATTTGACATATGGGATGCCTTTGGGTATGCCCCATTTCCTATTTTACATATGCAGGGATGGGTGAGGGGCTATTGCCCAATTGGGGCATTTTGACCGGGTATGCCAAAATGCGTTAACATGAATTTTTTAGTTTAAACTAATGAGTTTAATTTGTGAAGGTATGATATGAATTTTTAGAGGCTTTAAATTCCATATTAATGGTATGGGACAACACTTGGTTAGTGCATTTAGACTATTTAGTTTGTCTTTCCATTATAAAATTGATTCTTTTGATTATGTATGTAATTGCCAAATTTCATGTGCCGGAACCCCTTTGGGTTGTGTTGGGTGTGGCCCCGAAATTCTTGAGTGATGTTGATCACTGGTTGGGAATGACCCAAGTTACATTGGGGGATTTTGACCACATGATTGTGTTTCTTGGGCATCGACTTGAGGTTTTGTGACTGTCATGTTGGGCATGACCCAGGTTACATGGGTGACGAGGCCATTAGACTTGAGCAACATGGTCCCAGGGGCATGAAGTGTCAGAGTTGTTGTGGCTTGGGTACTATTTTTTTGATTACCACTCACCTGGAACGTTGAGTAGTGTTCACATAGAGAGACGTTGTGATGAGGAAGTTTTGACCACACGTGTGGGTAGAGGCGCTTGTTTGTTGCGGTTTAGGTACTATTGGTTTTGGGTTGCTTGTTGTAGTAAGCCATGTGGAATGTGGGGAGCCTTCTAGGGATATCATTGAGGCTATCGGGTTGGGCTCATAGGATCATTGTTATTTGAGTTCATATATCATTGTCCCTCTTGTTACATTATTTGAGGGAAAACATTGTTGTCCCTTCAGTTACTTATTTGAGGACATGCATCTTTGTTCCTCTGAGTTACTATTTCTTGGGCATGCCTTTGGGATATCGGTACCTGAGACATGCAGTGTCATAGGGAACATGGTGTTGGGTTACATGAAAAATATTCTGGCATTGGATGAAGTAGGTAACACATCATGGTGGCTGCTAAGAATGAGTGGAGTTTATATATATTTGTTCATCGTACTGTTTAGTATTTTACTTATAACAACATGCGTTCTTAAAAACCTATATTAGGTATGCACCACTATGTGTTATACTATTGAGATTTGTCTCACACCCTGCAAAAGCCCTTCGGGACGCATGTAGAATTTTTGGATTTGCGTGTAGGAAAGAGGTCAGGTTCAGGAGTTGGACTGCATTAGCTATTCCATGTAGATGTTATTGACCTTCAGGTCTTGGATAGCTGTAGTTTACATTGTATTGATTTCTTTCTTGTATCAGCATTCATACCATATTTATTGTAGCAATTTTTGGATAGCCATTGGCTCTCTTTTCATATATTTACTTTCTATAGACGCATGCATGGTTTTTTTAGTAGTTACAAGTGGTGTTCAACGTGTTGTTTTGTTTACTTTCTACAATTTTTGTTTATATTTATTTCTACCATTGTTTGTTTCTATTGATTGTGCTTCCGCTGTGTCGGTCTGGTTCGAGTCTGCTAAGTCATTTATTCCCATGACATGTTATTATTTTATTGCTTGAGCTAGTACCATTATTGTACTTTGAGAGGGTATATCCTCCCCACTATACATATTATATGAGAACACTGATCTTTTATTACACAATTAAACAAAATTTATTACATAAAATTCATTTGTTACCATAAAGAATATAGAGAGTTCTAGTGTCTTTGGGGATTATGATCCTTAAATAACAACTTAAAACATGGATAACAACATGATTATTGAAAAATTCCTTTACATGGCCACTACATTCCCTCGTACTTATAATTACATAGGATAACCTGAGGACATGCATAAGAAAAGGGTGATCTATAAAGCCCAGAAAGGGAATAATCATGGAATAACATGAGGAATACAATACATTTTAGTCAATAGGGATATCAAAATAGAATAATAGAATAATAAACATAATGTCATGATAAATCATGATAACCATAACATGGAAATGTGGAAGAAACACTTAACATGGGATTAGCATGAGACAAGGCTCATTGCACAAGGAGCATGAGTATACCCTCATTGCACATGACGCATGAGTAAAACCTCATTGAACTTGAATTAGAATGAGTCATCACTAATTTCACATGATGTATCATGATAATATACTTTACCCAATTCATTGGAGCACTATTAGGGCACACCCTTCTGAAACATTTCACTTCATGCATAAGTGTTCCACATGGATCAAAAAACATTAAATCATTCAACATAATCATTTATTCTAAAAAACAAAGAATGTTGAATACATACTTGAAACTATTTAAACAATATGTAATTGTGAATAATGGTTAATAAACATGATAGAGAAATGGGAATGGTATTCACTACACAATGACTTTGGCTTTGAAAAACGCAGTTCAATTTCAGCAGCATAACAGTGTGACATAAAAACTCATAAAAATGGTTTATGAGAGAGAAAGGGGTGTCTCATCATATTAACATGAACTATAAAGTAAGGGGTTCATAAAATACATTTCCCAAAAAATTTAATGGAATTTATATTAATGATACAAAATAATTTATTGAATGAAAATGAGAAGAGAGAAATTTCTTTCTAAATTTCGGCATAGTAACAGGTGTACATGGGAGAAATTAAATGAGAGAGAAAGGGGTATACCATTATTTAAACATAAAAAGGGAAGTATGGGGTAGGTTAGAAACCATACACAAACATTTATAAATGAAATTTAAATGGAATAACAATTTAATGAATATTTGACAAAAATGAGAAAGGAAGAAAAACCCATACATGGAAGTGTGCTTCCAAAGGCATGAGAGAGGCTTGAGAGAGGCTTCATCGAAGCATGGGGCACCTTGGGAGGATTCTAGAGAGAAGATTTCAAATTTTGGATGAACTCCAAAGGCTTTGAGTGAGGAGGAAGTGGGATCATGGGTGGGTTTATATAGGAAAGGTGAAGGAATTCATTATTATTTAGGTTTCGGACACCTCACATTAAACTAATCCAAAACACAAACCAACCCATGTTTTTTTGCCAATTTTTTTTGAGAAAGGGAAGTGGAAAACAATATTTTATAAGGCCAAAGTTCTATATTATTAAAATAATGGGGTTGGTTTTGTGGAGGTGTGTCACACTCCCAAGGAAAACAATTTAAAAAGACATGAAGTTTAATAAGTATTGAAAGGTCCATTAATTCTTTGTAAAATAAGTCATACAAACACAAAATCACATTATTTTATTGGTAAAACATATATTTACCGAACATAAAGTTTATAGTATTTTATTACATCATGATAGGATCATTATGATGTCATAAAACACATTGTTTATTTAAACTGTATTTAATTTTTACCCAAAAATATGACTGTCTCAGAAAATTATGAAAAATCACCGTTGAAAATTTTGACTTCCTGATTATAGAAATAATATTTATTTAATATAAATAATTTTATAAATATGTTTATTTTCACTTTTAAAATAAAAATCGACATTTATCGAAAATTCACGGGTTTTGACAAGAATGGCTTTCGAACCTTAATAAAAATTACAATTGCATTCAAAAAATTATATGATCATTTATATTTAATAAAAATTAATTTAATAATAATAATAATATTTTATTAGATTATTATTTTATGAAAAAATCCATTAATTCATCAAAATAGATTTCTTAGTTGAATATTATCTAAAAACAATATTTTTGCTTGAAAAACTATTTACAAGGTAACAGTAATAAAATGAAAGTATATTCACTGTTATATACAAAAATAATGCACATAACTGTAGAGAAAAGGTCTTGAAACATAACCCCATATAACATCTACATAATATTGAAGAGTAAGGTGTGCGATGGTGTCAAACTCTTGGGGTCGCTCGGATAAAATTGCCCAGGTTATAATCTCTATTAACATTCACTACTTCTGTAGGTGATTCTTCTAAAGATTAACGTGTTCAAGCTCGACTAGAGCGTGGTTAAGAGCAATGTCCAATGACTCCACCTCCTTTCTGAGATCTGAAAAATGGGCTTCATACAGGGAAAACCCACTAGATGAGGCCATCACTTCCTTTTTCTATGTAAATTGGATTTGGTAAAGCCCATATATATACTAATCATGTGATCACTGTTCAATGGATATAATAGAAATGATCACAATTATTAATTGTATTTTAGAATCCAAAAACATAAAAAAAAATTAAGTGCATATGTTGTATAACCATTTCACATATTAATACATTTAATTAGATCAAGAGGTATTTTCATTAACAAAGGTTTCAGTCGTTACAATCTTACCCCTTAAGAAATTTCATCCTCGAAATTTCATTTAACATTTTAGGACACAAACAGATGTGGGTAAATTTCCTTCATTGCCTCCTCCAGTTCCCATGGTTCCTCTTCGTTCTTATGGATTCACCATAGTACCATGACTAGATGAGTAGTCTTGTTGCGTAGAACATTGTCGCTACGATCCAAGATCTTCACTGGCTACTCGTCACAGGAAAGATCATCCACCAACTATACCACCTTTTAAGATAGTACATGTGAAGGGTCTGGTTTTTACTTCCTTAATAGGGAAAGATTAAAGACATCATGTAATTTTTCCATGGTAAGTGGAAGTGCTAGTCGATAGGCCACAACCCCGACACGATCAAGAATCTCGAAAGGGTCAATGTACCTAGGACTTAACTTACCTTTTTTTCCAAACCTCATCACCTTCTTCCATGGAGATATGTGTAGAAATACCATGTCTCCAACTTTAAACTCAAGGTCTCGTCAATGGTTATCTGTATAACTCTTCGGTCAACTCTGGGCTGCCTTGATATGCTTCTGAATGGTTTTTACCTTCTCCACCATTTCCTCGATCATTTTAGGTCCTAGAAGCTTACGCTCACCAACTTCATCCCAACATGCATGTGTTCTGAACATCTTCCCATAAAGGGATTCATTAGGAAACATTTGGATGCTCGAGTGGAAATTGTTATTATAAGAGAACTCAATCATAATAAGATGATTATCCCACCATCATTTTAAGTCCATTGTGCACACTCTCAATATGTCCTCAAGTGCATTGATTGTCCACTCGTATTGGCTATCAGTTTGAGGATGAAAAGCAGCATTGAAGTTCCGCTTAGTATCTAGAGCATATTGAAGACTCTTTCAAAACATTGAGGATAATCTAGGATCACAATCGGATACAATAGATAGTGGTACTCCATGCAGCCTTACCACTTCCATGACATAAATTCGTGCAAGTTGATCCAATTAGAAATTCTCTCGAAACACGATCAAGTGAGTTGTCTTTGTAAGACGATCCACAACCACCCATATAAAATTCTTTCCTCTGGATGTCTTTGGAAGTCTAGTGACAAAATCCAAGGTAATTTTTTCCCACATCCATGCTA
Source organism: Viscum album (assembly GCA_963277665.1). Classification (NCBI taxonomy): domain Eukaryota; kingdom Viridiplantae; phylum Streptophyta; class Magnoliopsida; order Santalales; family Viscaceae; genus Viscum; species Viscum album. The sequence continues at coordinate 183,116,207 of OY728163.1, read as the reverse complement.
GTATGGGTATTGGTTGCATCATCCCCTTAGACTTTTGTCTCTCGTCCTTCACTTGTTGACATACCAGACACATTGATGTATATTTAGAAATCTCCCATTTTATATTGTCCCACCAAATGTTTTCTCAAAGATCTCGATACATCTTTGTGCTCCCTGGGTGGATAGAGAAGGTCGAGCTATGTGCATCATTTAGTTGCTCCTTATTTATCTCTGGATCAGATGGTACACATATTCGCATCCGAAATCTTACAAATCATTCCTCATCAACTTTGAAATCATAGGATTTCCAATTTCTAATAGCTTCCACCCCTTTCTGAATTTTCACATCTTTTCTTTGAGCATCCTTTATTTTCTCTAAGAGGGATGGTTGAGAAATCATTTGACAAATGATTTGATGATGTTCCTCCCTTAATGATTCTCATGTCCATCCTTTGAAAATATAAGAAGATCGGATCCTTTTCAATTCTCGTCATTGATAAAGATGTAGGATCCTTTCTTCCTAGAGCCTCTGCCACCATGTTTGCCTTACTGGGATAGTAGTGGATTGAGCAGCCATAAGACTTCATGAGCTCTATCCATATTTGATGGAACATATTAAGTTATTTCTGTGTGAATATAAATTTGAGACTCTTGTGGTTAGTATATATCTCACATTTTCCCCCATGGAGATAATTCCACTAAATTTTCAAGGAAAAGATCAGAGCCGCCAAACTCCAGATCATGCGTTGGATAGTTTTGATCATGGTTTATCAACTACCTTGAGGCATAGGATATCCCTTTATCATTTTGCATCATCATACTGCCTAATACCTTCTTAGAATCATCACTATACACCACAAAGAGTTCTCCACTTGTAGGGAGTGTGAGTACTGGAGTAGTGATAAGTGTATGCTCGCACGTCGTTGGGAATGGGCGACAAACTAAAATTTATACCTACTTACTACTTAGGACAGTGGCAAGACAGGGTCGAACCACAGGGAGGCCTGTTGTTGTGTTTGGTGTTCTAAAAAAATAAACTAAACAAAAACACACATGAAAAAATCGAGCAAAGACAATTGGTGGTGGGGAAGTGGAGTGAATGAGACTTATTGTGTGCAGATGTGAGAGTGAGATGGTGAGTGAAAAGTTAGTAGACAGAGCAGCAAGAGAAACTGGGGTGCAAACAACCAATTTATGAATAGGGGGAAAGTCCATTAGCTGATTTGATGTTCCTTAGCATTATTCATGCACTATGATTTTAAGAAGATGGATCTGACTAAAAATAACCAGCCAGATTTGTTGTCTGGTCAGTTAGTGATGAAATATCTCTTACAGTCCTTCGACTATAAGAGTCATTCCAACCAATGGTGAAGAAAAGTTAGAAGTCAGCAAGCTCAACTTGTCAGTTGAGTTCGATGTGTCTCTCTCATTCGAGTATAATTCACTTGTCAGTGAGTTACTCAGATTGGAACAGTTTGAATTATGGTACAAACAAGATAGGTTTTCACACGATCTTGCTGTTTTTTTAAAATAAGCTTGTCTATAAAAAATGAGAGATGATCCAGCAATGATGCAGTGCATGAATCAGACTAAACAAATCGAATCATCCAGCTTATTCTCCCCAAAAGGAATTTAGCCGGACATAATGGTTGTCTTTAATGCTAATATGGAATTAAAAATAGTTAAGTTCTTGCTGAATTAAGTTGCAGAAAAAATAGAGCACAAAGAACATAAAGATGTTTGTCTCCCTTCTTGATCTCCAGAAGTTCTAAATTCCCGCTTCTCAATGGTGGATGTGACATGGGAATGCGCTCGATGTCCTTCCCTCTTATCCTCTGCTCCTATTTAGCTCGATTCTTCTATGCCTCTCCCGCATCTCGTGCATTCATCACCCAACTGAAGCCTCTGGAATCTCCCCCGAGGAGTTCCCTGGCCTCCACATGGCGCTTTCACTGTGTTGCTCCTCCCGCACTGTTCACCGGCACAATTGCTCCTAACCGAATGAAAAAGCTTGCGCGAGTCGAACTAATTCCTTCCTTGGACACAGCCAATCCACATGGCATGCTTTTATGTACACGTCACGATCTTTTAAGTGAATTCTATGTATGTGCATCCCGCTCCCTGCAACGAAACAACATACACACATGAGTCAAATAAAAATATAATGAAACTATTATATTCTATATATTAATAAAAATACTTATTAATATATATATATATATAATACATAATATTATTATTACTATTATATGTAAACATAAATATTATATTTATTAATATGATGTACTAATATTATATATAAGCTTAATAAAAAATTATTAATATAACTATAGTTTTTATTGTGTCATATTTGATATATATATATATATATATAATATATTATGTTATATTATATATATGTATGTTAATTTTATTATATATTTTATATGTATTATTATATAATATTGTAACAATATGAAAATAAAAGAAAATAAAAAGTGGAACTGGGGGGGGGTGAAGTCGGGTCTGGCGAGGGTTTAGGGCAGGGGAGGTGGCGAAGATGAAGGCTGGGCCGGTGTGTGGTTTTGGAACAAATGAGAGGAGAGGCCGTGAGTAGTGGCGCAGCTTCAGCAGGGGGCTTCGGCTGGTTCGACGCAAAGGGGTAGCTCGGATGGAGGTAGAGGATTCGGCTGATACGGGTTCAGGGGTTTGCGATGCGGCGGCGTGGATCGGCTAGGGCGGATGCGGCGAGGTGAGGTAGGAGGATCGAGGCTCGAGTTAGGGTTCGGAGTCGGTGCGAGGAGAGGATGTGGAAGGGAAGGCCGACAAGGGGTGGAATGTGGCTGGTGCGACGGGTTCGAGTGGAGCGCACAGATAGGAGGCAAGGCCGGTGGTGGTTCAGGGGAAGTGCGGATGCATCTCAAGGCGAGCAGGGAAGATTCAGCCAAGGTTCATGAAGGATCCAAATTTAGAGGTTTGGGGATTTCATTTTGGGTATTTAGATTCAATAAATGACAAAATTGGCTTCTTGTTCTGCTTGTAATTGTGTTGTTCCAATTGCTGAGAATATTTTTGTGAGAATTTTGTTGTTGTCGGTTTGGTGTGGATGTGGCTGGTGTTCGGATGCTGCAGTGTGAAGATGGAGCAGAGGAGCAGAATGATGATAGATTTGCTATGGATGGAAGCAGAGAATAAGATGGAGGGTGGCAGGTGATTACGGTGAAAAAGTCACCGTCAGTTTCAATCACGGTGAGACCATGATGAAAGGGAGGTTGGGGGTACTGTGGCACCGTGAGTGGGGTGAGGATTGAGGCACCGTGAGTGCCATGGTGAGACAGCAATGAGCAGACACACCATGAGTGTTTCTCACATTCTCACCGTGTGGTGTGGGAAATGGTGGCACCGTGATGTGTGTTCACGGTGGGACAAGAACATAGACACCGTGATGGAAATGGTGCGACGTGCCAGTGAGTACCTGCAAATTAAAAAGAACAAATTAAAAAAAATATAATTTAAATAAAACTAAAAAACGACTAACAAATTAAATTGAATTAAAAACTAAATAAATAAAACAAAATTACATAATAAAATTAATTGTGTTTTATTTAAAATAATGAATTTATTACAATTTATAAACAAACATAATTTAAAACAAACTAAAATACTTGTTTAAATTAACCAACAAACTAAGTAACCAATAAACTAAAGAATTCATTAACTTAAAAAATAAACATATTAATTGAATAAAATTAAATTGTTGAAACTAGTTAAATTATCAAAGACCAAAAACTAAACTGAGCTATTAATTTACAATTTAAATAATAAAGAATTAATTAATTTAATTAATGGATTAATAAACTAACTAGAATGAAAAATTATAAAAATAAAATAATACATAAATAAAGGTCTAATTCCCAAGACTAAATTAATATAAGAATTATTTAAAAAGACACAAATGAATAATAAAAACAACTTATTTAAATAAAAATTGATTATTTTACACATCAAAGTACAAAAACATAGAAATTACCAAATATTTACTAAAAACAATCATTTTAATATAAAAAAGTCAATAAAAATACACAAAAGATGTGGCAAAGAGTGAAAAAACACTGCCACATCAAACTCCCCCACACTTAACACCTTGTTTATCCTCAAACAAGTACATTCCTTTGACTTTAAAACAATAATATGATTTGTGAATTTTATCTCAAAAAGGTGCATAATTGAACTTTAATATCCAGAAAAGATGAGTCAGGTTTTTCAAGGGTATTCAAAAATGATGTCCTGTCTAGCTTCAAAAACTCACTGAAAGTCAAAATCCTGACAAATTAATACATTTTCAAGTATGTAATGTCTTCTATGTGTTTTCATTAACTACCCTACATCACCATACAATTCAAGTACTAATTCAAGGAGTGATGACAGGTTAGAAGAAGTGGAACTCAAAACATAACCAAGGGAACATTCTATTCTCACCTTCCCCCAGGTTCCAAGAATTAAAGTCCATTAAATTGATCACTTTATTGATTCAACTCAAATGAATATTAACCAATTCAATTTCTCCCTTCTTCATCTGGGTTCAAAATTCCCCTCACCTTAATGAGTTCATTTTTTACAAGGGCACTTTATTTCACTTTTTCCCAGCCATATTTCATGTGCAGAGCATTGTGCATAGCACTTATTGAAATTGAAATTTGCTTTATTTATTCATAGAAAGGCACCCAATGCACCTTGTCTCAGATACTCACCGTGGGATCCCATTTGCCCATTTTACTCTAGTTACAAATGACTTAATTAATAATCAATCAAGTTGACTTCCTAAAGTGATTGAATATTATATTATAAAAATGTGAGTCCCCTGGGTTCCAGTGAGAACTTCTAGTTACTCCAAGCCATGATCCTTACTCCACAAAAACTATCATGTCACACTCTCATCCTCAATTCCTAAATAGAAAGATCCATAGAGAATGTGAACAATTTCCCTCAACAATCATTCATACTTAACAGTTTCTGACTCAGTGCCACTCTCAACATCCAACAAACACTTATCCACTAAATAAGACATAAATTAAGTACCAGTGAACATACAATGACCATCATGTGATGAAAGAATTATGAATATTTTTTTTGAAGGAATTTTGAAACTTTTTTTATGAAAAAATTTGACCATTTTTTAAAAACAAACACAAAATTGGGTTCAAGAAGGGTTAATTCTACATGACATTAGAATGAACCCTCTCCCCTACACTTAAAACCCAACATTTTCCCCAATGTTGTCTCTTAAGGTGGGAGATAGTGGATGTTCAAAATAGATAGACATTTCAGCTGAAAAAGGAAATGGAAGGGTATCAATGAAGTTCAAAACTTTTCATTGCCACATAAAAAGTGAATGAAAATAAAAACAAAAAAGAACAAAACCCCACCATCCATCACCAACAACCAAGTACATTTTTATTCCTAAAAAGTTCATGATTTGAATCATTTTGAGAAGACAAAATATTGTAACAATTTACTTCAAAAAATAGCATGTTTAGCAATGATGTGCAACATCAGCATAATGAGAATAATAATAATGGGTGAAAGAATATTTAATCAAATCAACTCAAATACATTCTCAACTAAGTAGATATTAGCAGATAACACCCAAGCAAGAAAATACAGTCATTACTCACGGATTGGGAGGAATTCCCCCACACTTAGTTCACAGTAGATAGTAATCAATTAATTGAATGTGAAAAAGGGAGAACAACACTTTCCTGAATTATTGTCCCTTTACCAGTGGCTTTCATCAACAGATCCTCTTTAGCATCACTGGGTTGTTACTCATATTGAGTAACCTGGATGTTCAAATATGTAAAATAAGATTTCAGAGTTTAAAGTTCAAGAAAAGTAACCCAAGAGAGTGAGTAGAGATAAATGTTATCCATATGATGCAGTGGATTGCTCCCTTGGGTTTTCTAGCCAATTTTATGGCAGCAAAAACTCTCTCTAACACAACAACAGATCATGAGGCATCATCACCAGTCAAGAAATTGAACTGGAGAACAAGCAGAAGGGATTAATTTATTGAAAAACATAAAATAAAAGAGAAACTAAAAAGTAATCATGGGTTAGTTCCCATGCAACATAGAGTTTATAGTCCTTAGTTAGACTTGAATCATCTCATTCCTCCAACAGAGATATGGCAGCCAATCCCTTTGGCTGCCCTTCAAAGAAGTGATTTATTCTTTGGCCATTAACTAAGAAAGGCCGATTCTCTTTTCTGACTAGCTCAATAGCTCCATTAACCAAGACTCTAACAATGGTAAAGGGTCCTGACCACTTGGACTTCAACTTCCCTGGAAACAGCTTCAATCTTGAATTGAAAAGCACGACCCTCTCACCAACCTTAAAATTTCTATTTTGAATGATTGAGTTATGAAAATCCTTTGTTCATTCTTTGTAAATTTCAGCATTCTCATAAGACTCTCTTAGGATCTCTTCCAACTCACTCAGCTCTAGCAGCCTCCTCTCTCTAGTAGACTTAAGATCAATGTTAAGAGCATTCACTGCCCAAAAATATCTCTGTTGTAACTCAATAGGTAGATGGCATGCTTTCCCAAAGAGGATCCTATATGGTGACATCCCTATAGGAGTTTTATAATAAGTTCTGTAGGCCCAAAGGGCCTCATCCAATTTCATTGACCAGTCTTTCCTAGAGCTAGACATTGTTTTCTCTAAAATCTGTTTGAGCTCTCTGTTTGAAACTTCTGCTTGCCCACTGGACTATGGGTGGTAATTAGTGCATGACCAATGTGAGCACCCATACTTCTCCATCAAACCTTTGAACTTATAATTCTTGAAGTGAGTCCCATTATCATTGATGAAAGCTCGAGGCACACTAAATCTAGAAAAGATGTTTTTCTTAATGAATTTCACAACACTAGTAGCTGAATTATCAGGCAGAGCTACTGCCACAACCCACTTGGGCACATAGTCTACAAAAATAAAAATGTATTCATTCCCATAAGAGGATGGAAATGGACCCATGAAGTCCAAGCCCCACACATCAAAGATTTAAACTTCCAGAATACCTTTCTGAGGTAATTCATGCCTTCTTCCAACATTTCCCAACATTTGACATTTTGAACAGCCAATGACCAGACTCCTAGCATCCTTGAACAGTGTTGGACAGTAGAAAACATCCTTTAAGACCTTCTGAGCAGTCCTTTCTCCTCCATGGTGGCCACCACAAGGTGATGAGTGGCAGCTCTCAAGTATGGGAAAAATCTCATCCTCAACCACACATATTCTCAGAATCCCATCAGCACACCTCCTAAAGAGAAGAGGGTCATCCCAAAAATAGTATTTCAGTTCAGATATAAACCACTTCCTTTGGTTGTGTGAGAGATCCTTGGGCATGACTCTAGCTGCCATAAAGTTGGCATAGTCTGCAAACCAAGCAGACTGCTACACAGAAGCAGCAAACAGTTGTTCATCAGGGAAGGAAGTGTTGATCTTTTTTGGTTCCTTACTCGGGGAATTAGGAAATCTTGACAAATGATCTCCAACCACATTCTCATCCACTTTCTTATCCTTAATCCCTAAATCAAATTCCTGTAACTGCAAGGTCCACCTCATGAGTCTGGGATTTGAGTCCTTTTTAGTCAGCAAATACTTAAGGGCTGAATGATTTGTGAAAACTATGATCCTTGATCCTATCAAATACTGCCTGAACTTTTCCAAAGCAAACATCACAGCAGCCATCTCCATTTCAGTGGTAGAATAATTCTTCTGGGAATCATCTAGCAGATTGATCACACAGTAAATAACATGAAGATTCCTATCCTTCCTCTGCCCTAACACATCTCCTACAGAAAAATCACTAGCATCACACGTAACCTAAAAGGGAAGCTTCCAGTCAGGAGCAGTGATTATAGGTGAAGTAGTAAACTTCTCCTTGAGAAAATATAAGGCCTCTAGACATGTCTCATCAAAGACAAAGGGTGTGTCCTTAACCAGTAGGTAGCACAGGGGTCTGGTAATCTTAGAAAATTCCTTAATGAACCTCCTGTAGAACCCAGCATGACCCAATAAACTTCTAATTCCTTTGACATTTTCACGTGGGGGAAACTTTTGTATGACCTCAATTTTAGCATTATCGACCTCCAGCCCCTTCTTAGAAACGTTATGTCCCAAAACTATGCCTTCAGTGGCCATGAATTGGCACTTTTCCAAGTTTAAGACCAAGTTGGTCTCTTGGCATCTTTCTAACACTAATTCAAGGTTTTTTAGACTGTTCTCAAAGGTATCTCCCACAACAGAAAAATCATCCATGAACACTTCAATAATCCTCTCAATCATGTTTGAAATAATTTCCATCATACATCTCTGAAAAGTGGAAGGAGAACCACACAAGACAAAGGGAATCTGCCGATAGGCAAATGTCCCAAATAGACAGGTGAATGTGGTTTCCTCTTGGTCCTCAAGTGCAATGGAAATCTGGTTGTAACCAGAATAGCCATCAAGAAAGTAGAGGAATTCATTTCCTTCCAACCTCTCTAACATTTGATCCAAAAATGGCATAGGAATGTGATCCTTTCTTGTGGCAGCATTCAATTTTTTGTAGTCTATACAAACTCTCCATTTATTCACTACTCTTGTATGTATTTGCTCATTCTTTTCATTAGTGACCACTTTCACTCCACTCTTTTTGGGAACCACCTAGACAGGACTGACCAAGGGGCTATCAAAAATTGGAAAAATTATTCCAGCATCCACCAATCTAATCACTTCTTCTCTCACAACTTCCTTTATGTTGGGGTTGAGTATTCTTTGGGCTTCTAGTATGGTCTTACACTCATGTTCCATTGAAATTTTATGCATACAGAAGGCTGGACTTATTACTTTGATATCATCAATTGACCATCCAATGACATTCTTGTACTTCCTAAAAACTGTAAGAAGATTTTGCTCTTGACCCAGTTCCATGTTGGATGAAATGATCACAAGAAGGGTGGAATTGTCTCCTAAAAAGGACTATTTGAGATGGGCAGGGAGAGGCTTAAGTTCAAGGATTGGTAGTGACTGGCTTTAGGGAAGATACTTGGGCCTGGGTGGCCCAAGGTCTTCATGTTACTTCTTAATGAAGTTAGTAGAAAAGGCTTTTTCATCAGTGAAATAGGTTCCAAAATATATCTTCACAAACTCAGACTCCACTCTCAGGGTAAGAATATGCTCCAAGACAAACTCATCTAGGTTCTCCAAAAATTCACCCTCATACTCATCAAAAAATTCTCTCTCCTTACTTGTGATGATCCCCATGGAAGAGGCACCAGGGATTTCAGGTTCACTATTGATTTCAGCTATCATTCTTAGAAACTCTTCTTCCTCCTTATCAACACTACCCTCAACGACTAACATCTCATCTTTTGGGAAAATTGGGTGGGTGGGTTGTTGTATTTTCTTAAACACAATGAATTCTTCATTCTGTTCACCCAAATTGAAAATCAGTTTCCCCTTAGACACATCTATCACAGCTCCCCCTGTGGACAAGAAGGGCCTACCAAGAATGATAGGAACCTCCTTGTCACACTCCATGTCAAGGATAAGAAAGTTAGCAGGAAAAAAGAGTTTGCCTACTCCCACTAACAGATCATCGACCCTACCCACTGGATGAGTAATAGACCTATCATCAAGCTGTAACACCACAGTGGTGGGTTGGGGAACTCCTAATCTTAGGTTTTGGAAAAGTGACAGTGGAATCAGATTAATACTAGAACCCATATCACACAAACAGTTGAACAAACCACCTCTATCCCCAAATGTGCAAGGGATGACAAAGCTTCCAGGGTCCTGAAGCTTAGGAGGTATCCTATTCTTCAAGAGTGCACTACACTTCTCTGTTAAGCTATAGGTGGAAAATTCGTCCAAAGTCTTTTTGTTTGAACAGATTTTCTTGAGTCATTTCAAATATGATAGGCTTTGAATCAATGCTTCCAAGAATGGGATATCAATGTTCAAATTTTTATCCACTTTAAAAAATTTCAACAGTTCAGAATCATGAATTGGTTTCTTAATTCATTTAGGGAAGGGGATTGTAGGGGAAAGATTCCTCACAATTGGAGGCATCTCTACAGCTTCTTCTTCAAAAAAAATTCCCTTTATTTTCTTTGTTTTTCAAGCCATTTCCTTTGGGTTTTTGAATTGGAATAGCAGAGACTAGAGGGATTCCAGTGGTTCTGTCTAGTTTTCCAGCTTCTGGTTCATTCAGTTTTGAGTTTCCAGCTTCGTCCAGTTTTTCATTTTCACCATTTTGGGGTTATTTCCTAGGCTCTTTGTGGGTTTGGAGACCACTCCTAGTTGTCACAGACATGGCATTCTCCCTAGGATTGGCTTCAGTGGTGCTGGGTAGCCTACCCTTTTATCTATTGCTAGCATCCCTAGCCAACTGCCCCATTTGAATTTCCAAGTTCTTCATTCTAGCATCCATTTGAACTTTATAAAAATAATTTTTGGTCTTTTTTTCATAAAACCTCCCTATCAATTGATGGAACATGTCTCTCACCTCATCTTTTGAGTTGGATGACTGAGCCTTAGGTTGGGATCGGGGTTAGAAGTGCTACCTAGGAGGCTGATGGAATCCAGAAAGAGCAGTAGGTCGGAGGACTCCCTTCTCCCTCCATGACAGGTTCAAATGGTTCCTATACCCCTGATTGTAGGTGTTGGAAAAAGGATCATCCCTAGGCTGCATCTGAGGTCCATAACCATCAAAGCTGGCACTCTCATGAAGCTGGATAGGCATATCAAAATTTGGACAATAGGTTTGAGAATGGCCATACATGCCACAGTGGTGACACTGCTCCTTAAGGATTTGATGTTGGTTCTCATTAAATAACCCAGCAGCTTGGGCTTCAGCTTGAGGAGAAGGGGTGGTTTCCTTTCTAACAATGGTTCTCCTCCTAGAGCATTTGTGCTGGGAATTCTGAGCTAATGTGTTAAAGATTTGTTTGAGCTCCTCAGCAGTCCTATCACTAAAATCCCTCCAAAAGACTGATCCACCAAGGTTTGGTGGTAAGGGGTGAGACTATTGTAAAAGGTGTCCATAAGGAATTGAGGTGTACATTGATGGTTTGGACACTACCTAAGTAACCTTCTAAACCTATCCCAGGCTTTATGAAACAGTTTTCCTTCATCTTGAAGGAACCTAGTGATTTTGTGCCTAATCTCAAATGTTAACCTCCTTGGATAGAATTTCATAGTAAAGGCATTGTACACTTGATCCCAGGTGACATAGATCTCTTCCTCTAACTGTTGGAACAAAGACCTAGCATTGCCCTTGAGGCAGAATGGGAACACTCTTAGTTTAAGCTCTTCCTCAGTGAGACCCCTAAGTGGTAACTGCTGAACACTACAATAGAAGGCTCTAATGAAGTCAATAGAGTCTTCACTAGGCATTCCATTGATGGTGGGAAACTGACTACGCATGGATTGCTTGATCTCATAATTCCTAGACTTAGGAGAGAGTCTAATGCACGAAGGATTTCTAGACACTGGGGGTAACTAGAACTCTCTCAAAATGTGCCTCTCAGCTATCTAATTCCTAGGTGGGTTCATCATTCCATGTTGGTTCACATTCTCAGGAAGTGGATTATTCATGTTTTCATTTCTTTTTTCTTCCATTTTGAGCTTGTATTTGATCTTTTTCACTTCTTTGAGGTTCTTATCAATCTCAGGATTACCAGGTACTAAGTGTTCAAACTTAGACCTGGTTTTCATGTAGTAGGTTCACAAATTTTTTGAATTTTCATTTTATTTTTGCAGATTTTTTCTTTTGTGATTTTTTATGTGATTTTTTTGTTTTTTTTTATGTGAATTTTTGTTTGGTTTTTTTAAGTGCACTTAGCCTCCCCAGAAACGGCGCCAAAATTTTCACGTTGGCGCGTCGTTGGGCATGGGCGACAAACTAAAATTTATACCAACTTACTACTTAGGACCGTGGCAAGATAGGGTCGAACCATATGGAGGCCTTTTGTTGTGTTTGGTGTTCTAAAAAAATAAACTAAACAAAAACACACATGCAAAAATCGTCCAAAGACAATTGGTGGTGGTGAAGTGGAGTGAATGAGACTTAGTGTGTGTAGAATTGAGAGTGATATGGTGAGTACAAAGTGAGTATACAGAGCAACAAGAGAAACTGGGGTGTAAACAACCAATAGATGAATAGGGGGAAAGTCCACTGGCCGATTTGATGTTGCTTAGCCTTATTCATGCACTTCGATTTTAAGAACATGGATCTGACTAAAAATAAACCGCCAGATTTGTCATCTGGTCTGTTAGTGATGAAATAGCTTTTACAATCCTTCGACTTTAAGAGTCATTCCAACCAATGGTGAAGAAAAGTCAGAAGTCACCAAGCTCAACTTGTCAGTTGAGTTCGATGTGTCTCTCTCATTAGAGTATAATTCACTTGTCAGTGAGTTACTCAAATTAGAACAGTTTGGATTATGGTACAGACAAGACCGGTTTTCACACGATCTTGTTGTTTTGAAAATAAGCTTGTCTATAACAAATGAGAGACGATCCAGCAATGATGCAGTGCATGAATCAGACTAAACAAATCAAATCAGCCAGCTTATTCTCCCCCAAAGGAAATTAGCTGGACATAATGGTTGGCTTTAATGCAAATATGGAATTAATAACAGTGAAGTTCATGCTGAATTAGGTTGCAGAAAAAACAGAGCACAAAGAACATAAAGATGTTTGTCTCCTTGCTTGATCTCCTGAAGTTCTAAATCCCCACTGCTCAATGGTGGATGCGATGCTAGAATGCGCTCGATGTTCCGCCCTCCTATCATCTGATCCTTCTTAGCTCGATTCTTCTATGCCTCTCCCACCTCTCATTCATTCATCACCCAACCGAAGCCTCTAGAATCTCCTCCTGAGGAGTTCCCTGACCTCCATGTGGCGCTTTCACTGTGCTGCTCCTCTCGTGCTATTCACCAGAGCAATTGCCCCTAACCAAATGAAAAATCTTGCACGCGTCGAACTAATTCCTTCCCTGGACACAACCAATCCATGTGGCATGCTTTTATATGCACCTCACGATCTATTAAGTGAATTATATATAAGTGCATCCAGCTCCCTACTACGAAACAACATACACACGTGAGTCAAATAAAAATATAATGAAACTATTATATTCTATATATTAATAAAAATAATTATTAATATATATATATATATATATAATACTTAATATTATTATTACTATTATATGTAAACATAATTATTATATTTATTAATATGATGTACTAATATTATATATAAGATTAATAAAAAAAATTATTAATATAACTATAATTATTATTGTATCATTATATATATATATAATATATATTATGTTATATTATATATATGTATGTTAATTTTATTACATATGTTATATGTATTATTATATAATATTGTAACAAGAAGAAAATAAAAGAAAATAAAACGTGGAATTGGAGGGGTGAAGTTGGGTCTGGTGAGGGTTTAGGGCATGGGAGGTGGCGAAGATGAAGGCAGGGCTGGTGTGAGGTTTTGGCGCAAATGAGAGGAGAGAATGTGAGTTGTGGTGTGGATTCAGTAGGGGGCTTCGGCTGGTTCAGCACAAAGGGGTAGCTCAGATGGAGGGAGAGGATTCGGCTGGTGCGGGTTCAGGGGTTTGTGAGGTGGCGGCATGGATCAGCTAGGGAGGATGCGGCGAGGTGAGGCGAGCGGATCGAGGCTCGAGTTAGGGTTCAGAGTCGGTGCGAGGATAGGATGTGGAAGGGAAGGCCAGCAAGGGGTGGAATGTGGCTGGTACGACGGGTTTGGGTGGAGTGCGCATACAGGAGGCAAGGCCGGTGGTGGTTCAGGGGAAGTGAAGATGCATCCGAAGGCGAGAAGGGAAGATTCAGCCAAGGTTCGGTAAGGTTCCAGATTTAGAGTTTTGGGGATTTCATTTCGGGTATTTAGATTCAAGAAATGTCAAAATTGGGTTGTTGTTCTGTTTGTAATTGTGTTGTTCCAATTGTTTAGGATATTTTTGTGATAATTTTGTTGTTGTCGGTTTGGTGTGGATGTCACTGGTGTTGGGATGCTGTTGTGTGAAGATGGATCAGAGGAGCGGAATGATGCCAGATTTGCTGTTGATGGAAGCAGCGAATAAGCTGGAGGGTGGCAGGGGATTACGGTGAAACAGTCATCGTGAGTTTCAATCACGTCGAGACTGTGATGAAAGGGAGGTTGGGGGTACTGTGGCACCATGAGTGGGGTGGGGATTGAGGCACCATGAGTGCCATGGTGAGACATCAAGGAGTAGACACACCGTGAGTGTTTCTCACGGTCTCACTGTGTGGTATGGGAAACAGTGGCACCGTGATGTGTGTTCATAGTGGGACAAGAACGGAGACACCGTGATGGAAACGGTGCGACGTGCCAGTGAGTACATGCAAATTAAAAAGAACAAATTAAAAAAAATAATTTAAATAAAACTAAAAAACGATTAAAAAATTAACTTGAATTAAAAATTAAATAAATAAAACAAAATGAAATAATAAAATTAATTGTGTTTTATTTAAAAGAATGAATTTCTTAAATTTTATAAACAAAATTAATTTAAAACAAACTAAAATACTTTCTTAAATTAACCATTAAACTAATGAATTCATTAACTTAAAGAATAAACATATTAATTGAATAAAATAAATTGTTAAAACTATTTAAATTATCAAAGACCAAAAACTAAACTGAGCTAATTATTTACATTTTAAAGAATAAAGAATTAATTAATTTAATTAATGGATTAATAAACTAACTAGAATGAAAAATTATAAAAATAAAAGAATAAATAAATAAAGGTCTAATTCCCAAGACTAAATTAATATAAGAATTATTTAAAAAGACAAAAATGAATAATAAAAATAACTTATTTAAACAAAAATTGATTATTTTACACATCAAAGTACAAAAACACAGTAATTACCAAATATTTACTAAAGAAATAATTTTAATATAAAAAAGTCAATAAAAAATACACAAAAGATGTGGAAAAGAGTGCAAAAACACTGCCACATCAAACTCCCCCACACTTAACTCCTTGTTTGTCCTCAAGTAAGTACATGCCTTTGACTTTAAAATAGTAATATGATTTGTGAATTTCAGCTCAAAAAGGGGCATGATTGAACTTTAATATCCAAAGGATATGAGTTAGGTTTTTCAAGGGTATTCAATAATGATGTCCTGTCTAGCTTCAAAAACTCATTGGAAGTCAAAAGCCTCACAAATTCATACACTGTCAAGTATGTCATGCCTCCTGTGTGTTTTCATTAACTACCTTACTTCACCATCCATTTCAAGTACTGATTCAAGGAGTGATGACAGGTTAGAAGAAGTGGAACTCTAAACTTAACCAGGGGAACCTTCTATTCTCACCTTCCCCTAGGTTCCAAGAATTAATGTCCATTAAATTGATCACTTTATTGATTCAACTCAAATGAATATTAACCAAGTCAATTGCTCCCTTATTCATCTGGGTTCAAAATTCCTCTCACCTTAATGAGTTCATTTTTTACAAGGGCACTTTATTTCACTTTTTCATAGCTATATTTCATATGCAGAGCACTGTGTATAGCACTTATTAAAATTGAAATTGGCTTTATTTATTCACAGAAATGCACCCAATGCACCTTGTCTCAGATACTCACTGTGGGATCTCATTTCCCCATTTTACTCCAGTTACAAATGACTTAATTAATAATCAATCAAGTTGACTTCATAAAGTGATTGAATATTATATTATAAAAATGTGATTCCCCTGGGTTCCAGTGAGAACTTCTACTTACTCCAAGCCATGATCCTTACTCCACAAAAACTATCATGTCACACTCTCATCTTTAGTTCCTAAATAGACAGATCCATAGAGAAAGTGAACAATTGCACTCAGAAATCATTCATACTTAACAGTTTCTGACTTAGTGCCAATCTCAACATCCAACAAACACTTATCCACTAAATAATACATAATTGAAGTACCAGTGAACATTCAATGACCATCATGTGATGAAATAATTCTGAATATTGTTTTTGAAGGAATTTTGAACCATTTTTTTTTTGAAAAAATTTGACCATTTTTTTAAAACAAACACAAACTTGGGTTCAAGAAGGGGGAATTCGACAAGACACTAGAATAACCCCTCTCCCCCACACTTAAAACCCAACATTGTCCCTAATGGTGTCTCCTAAGGTGGGAGATAGTGGAAGTTCAAAATAGATAGACATTTCAGCTGAAAAAGGAAATGGAAGGGTATCAATGAAGTTCAAAAATTTTCTTTGCCACATAAAAAGTGAAAGAAAATAAAAACACAAAAGAACAAAACCCCACAAAAAAAAACCAACAACCAAGTACATTTTTATTCCTAAAAAGTTCATTCATTGAATCATTTTGAGCAGACAAAATATTTTAACAATTTACTTCAAAAATTAGCATGTTTAGCAATGATGTGCAACAACAGCATATTGAGAATAATAATAATGGGTGCAATCATGTTTCATCAAATCAACTCAAGTACATTCTCAACTAAGTAGATATTAGAAGCTAACACCCAAGCAAGAAAATATAGTCATTACTCACAGATTGGGAGAAAGTCCCCCGCACTTAGTTCACAGTAGAAAGTAAGCAATTAATTGAAAGTGAAAAAGGGAGAACGACACTTCCCTGAATTATTGTCCCTTTAGCAGTGGATTTCATCAACAGATCCTCCTTAGCATCACTAGGTTATTACTCATCTTCAGTAACCAGAAGGTTTAAATATGTAAAATAAGATTTCAGAGTTTAAAGTTCAAGAAAAGTAACCGAAGAGAGTGAGTAGATAGAAATTTTATCCATATGATACAGTGGATTGCTCCCTTGGGTTTTATAGCCATGTTTCTGGCAGCAACAACTCTCTCTAACAAAACAAAAGATCATGAGGCACCATCAGAAGTCAAGTAATTGAATTGTATAACAAGCAGCAGGGATGAATTTATTGAAAAACATAAAATAAAAGAGAAACTAAAAAGAAATCATGGGTTAGTTCCCATGCAACACTAAGTTTATAGTCCTCAGTTATACTTGAATCAGCTCATTCCTCCAATAGAGATATGGCAGCCAAGTCCTTTGGATGCCCTTCAAAGAAGTGCTTTATTCATTTTCTATTAACTAAGAAAGGCTGATTCTCTTCTCCGACCATCACAATAGCTCCATTAACCAGGACTCTAACAATGGTTAAGGGTCCTGACCACTTGGACTTCAACTTCCCTGGAAACAGATTCAATCTTAAATTGAAAAGCAGGACCCTCTCACCAACCTTAAAATTCCTATTTTGAATGATTGAGCCATGAAAAGCCTTTGTTCTTTCTTTGTAAATTTCAGCATTCTCCTAAGACTCTCTTCGGATCTCCTCCAACTCACCAAGCTCTAGCAGCCTCCTCTCTCCAGCAGACCTAAAATCAATGTTAAGAGCCTTCACTACCCAATAAGATCTCTGTTGTAACTCAATAGGTCTATGGCATGCTTTCCCAAAGAGGAGACTATATGGTGACATCCCTATAGAAGTTTTATAAGAAGTTCTATAGGCCCAAAGGGCCTCATCCAATTTCTTTGACCAGTCTTTCCAAGAGCTAGACATTGTTTTCTCTAAAATCTGTTTGAGCTCTATGTTTGAAACTTCTGCTTGCCCACTGGACTGTGGGTGGTATGTAGTGCTTATCCTATGTGAGCACACATACTTCTCCATCAAACCTTTGAACTTATAATTATTTAATTGAGTCCCATTATCAGTGATGAAAGCTCGAGGCACACCAAATATGGAAAAGATGTTTTTTTTAATGAATTTCACAACACTAGAATCTGAATTATCAGGTAGAGCTACTGCCTCAACCCACTTGGACACATAGTCCACAACAACCAAAATGTATTCATTCCCATAAGAGGATGGAAATGGTCCCATGAAGTCTAAGCCCCACACATAAAAGATTTCAACTTCCAGAATACCTTTTTGAGGTAATTCCTTCCTTCTTCAAACATTTCCCAACATTTTACATTTTGAACAGCCAATGACCAGACTCCTAGAATCCTTGAATAGTGTTGGCTAGTAGAAACCAGCCTATAGGACCTTCTGAGCAGTCCTTTATCTTCCATGGTGGCCACCCCAAGGTGATGAGTGGCAGCTCTCAAGTATGGGAAAAATCTCATCCTCAACCACACATCTTCTCAGAATCCCATCAGCACATCTCCTAAAGAGTATAGGGTCATCCCAAAAATAGTATTTCAGTTCAAATATAAACCGCTTACTTTGGTTGTGTGATAGATCCTTGGGCATGACTCCAGCTGCCAGAAAGTTGGCATAGTCTATAAACCAAGCAGACTGCTGCACAGAAGCAGCAAACAGTTGTTCATTAGGGAAGGAAGTGTTGATCTCTTTTGGTTCCTTACTCGGGGAATTAGGAAATCTGGACAAATGATCTGCAACCACATTATTATCCCCTTTCTTATCCTTAATCACTAAATCAAATTCCTGTAACTGCAAGGTCCACCTCATGAGTTTGGGATTTGAGTCCTTTTTAGCCAGCAAATACTTAAGGGCTGAATGATCTGTGAAAACTATGATCCTTGATCCAATCAAATACTGCCTGAACTTTTCCAATGCAAACATCACAGCAGCCAACTCCTTTTCAGTGGTAGAATAATTCTTCTGGGAATCATCTAGCAGCTTGATTTCATAGTAAATAACATGAAGTTTCCTATCCTTCCTCTTCCCTAACACAACTCCTACTGCAAAATCACTAGCATCACACATAACCTCAAAGGGATGCTTCCAGTCAAGAGCAGTGATTACAGGTGATGTAGTCAACTTCTCCTTCGGAAAATTAAAGTCCTCTAGACATGTCTCATTGAAGACAATGGGTGTGTCCTTAACCAGAAGGGAGCACAGGGGTCTGGTAATCTTAGAAAAGTCTTTAATGAACCTCCTGTAGAACCCAGCATGACCCAAAAAACTTCTAATTCCTTTGACATTTTTAGGTTGGGTAAACTATTATATGACCTCAATTTTAGCATTATCGACCTCTAGACCCTTCTTAGAAACCTTATATCCCAAAACTATGCCTTTAGTGGCCATGAATTGGAACTTTTCCAAGTTTAAGACCAAGTTGGTCTCTTGGCATCTTTCTAACACTAATTCCGGGTTTTTCAGATAGTTCTCAAAGGTATCTCCCACAACATAAAAATCATCCATGAACACTTCAATAATCCACTCAATCATGTCTGAAAAAATTGCTATCATACAAATCTGAAAAGTGGAAGGATCACCACACAAGCCAAAGGGAATCCACCGGTAGGCAAATGTCCCAAATGGACAGGTGAAGGTGGTTTTTCTTGGTCCTCAGGTGCAATTGAAATTTGGTTGTAACCAAAATAGCCATCAAGAAAGCAGAAGAATTCATTGCCTTCCAAACTCTCTAACATTTGATTCAAAAATGTCATAGGAAAGTGATCCTTTCTTGTGGAAGCATTCAATTTTCTGTAGTCTATACAGACTCTCCATTTATTCACTACTCTTGTATGGATTTTCTCATTCTTTTCATTAGTGACCACTTTCACTCCACTCTTTTTGGGAACCACCTGGACAGGACTGACCTAGGGGCTATCAGAAATTGGGAAAATTATTCCAGCATCTAGCAATCTAATCACTTCTTCTCTCACAACTTCCTTCATGTTGGGGTTGATACTTCTTTGGGCTTCTACTCTGGTCTTACACTCAGCTTCCATTGGAATTTTATGCATACAGAAGGCCGGACTTATCCCTTTGATATCAGTAATTGACCAGCCAATGATAGTCTTGTACTTCCTCAAAATTGTAAGCAGATTTTTCGCTTGACCTAGTTCTAGGTTGGATGAAATGATCACAGGTAGGGTGAAATTGTCTCCTAAAAAGGCATATTTGAGATGGGAAGGGAGAGGCTTAAGTTCAGGGATGGGTGGTGACTGGCTTGAGGGAAGACACTTGGGCCTGGGTGGCCCAAGTTCTTCATGTCTCCTCTTAAAGAAGGTAGTATAAAAGGCTTTTTCATCAATGAAAGAGGTTCCAAAAGATATCTCCACAAACCCAGACTCCTCTCTCGGGGTATGAATATGCTCCAAGACAAACTCATCTAGGTTCTCCAAAAATTCACCCTCATACTCATCAACAAATTCTCTCTCCTTACTTGATCTGATCCAAATGGAAGAGGCAGCAGGGATTTCAGGTTCACTGTTGATTTCATCTATCATTCTCAGAAACTCTTCTTCCTCCTTATCAACACTACCCTCAATAGCTAACATCTCATCTTTTGGGAAAATTGGGTGGGTGGGTTCTTGGATTTTCTTAAACACATTGAATTCTTATTTCTGTTCACCCAAATTGAAAATCAGTTTCCCCTTAGACACATCTATCACAGATCCCCCTGTGGCCAAGAAGGGCCTACCAAGAATGATTGGAACCTCCTGGTCACACTCCATGTCAAGGATAAGAAAGTTAGTAGGAAAAAAGAGTTTTCCTAATCGCACTAATAGATCATCAACCCTACCCACTGGATGAGTAATAGACCTATCAGCAAGTTGTAACACCACAGTGGTGGGTTGGGGAACTTCTAATCTTAGGTGTTGGAAAAGTGACAGTGGAATCAGATTAATACTAGCACCCAAATCAAACAAACAGTTGAACTTACCACCTCTATCCCCAAATGTGCAAGGGATGACAAAGCTTCTAGGGTCCTGAAGCTTAGGAGGTATCCTATTCTGCAAGACTGCACTACACTCCTCTATTAATCTATAGGTGGAAAATTCATCCAAAGTATTTTTTTTGAACAGATTTTCTTGAGTGATTTCAAAAATGAGGGGATTTGAATCAATGCTTCCAGGAATGGGATATCAATGTTCAGATTTTTAACTACTTTCAAAAATTTCAATTGTTCAGAATAATGAATTGGTTTCTTAATTCTTTGAGGGAATGGGATTGCAGGGGAAACATTCCTTACAATTGGAGGCATCTCTACATCTTCTTCTTCAACAATTTTCTTCCCTTTATTGTCTTTGTTTTTCAAGACATTTTCTTTGGGTTTTTGAGTGGGAACAACAGAGACTAGAGGGATTCCGGTGGTGCTGTCCAGTTTTCCAGCTTCAGGTTCTTTCAGTTTTGAGTTTCTAGATTTGTCCAGTTTTTTATTTTCTGCTTTTTGGGGTTCTTTCCTAGGCTCTTGGTGGGTTTGGAGACCAATACTAGTGGTCACAGCCCTGGAATTCTCCCTAGGATTGGATTCAGTGGTGTTGGGAAGCCTACCCTTTTCTCTATTGCTAGCATCCCTAGACAACAGCCCCATTTGAATTTCCACGTTCTTCATTCTAGCATCCATTTGAACTTTATCAAAATCATTTTTGGTATTTTGTTCATAAAACCTCCCTATCAATTGATGGAACATGTCTCTCACCTCATCTTTTGAGTTGGATGACTCAGCCTTAGGTAGGGATTGGGGTTGGAACTGCTGCCTATGAGGCTGCTGGAATCCGGGAGGAGCAGTAGGTCGGAGGACTCCCTGCTCCCTCCATGGCAGGTTCAGATGTTTCCTATACCCTTGATTGTAGGTGTTGGAAAAATGATCATCCCTAGGCTGCATTTGAGTTCCATAGCCAACAAAGCTGGCACTCTCATGAGGTTGGACAGGCATATCAAAATTTGCATAATAGGTTTGAGAATGGTCATACATGCCACAGTGGTGACTCTTCTCCTTAAGTATTTGATGTGGGTTCTCATTAAAGAACCCAGTAGCTTGGGATTCATCATTGGGATCACAGGTGGTTTCCTTTCTAACAATGGTTCTCCTCCCAGATCATTTGTTCTGGGAATTCTGAGCTAATGTGTTAAAGATCTATTTGAGCTCCTCAGCAGGCCTATCACTAAAATCTCCTCCAGAAGACTGATCCACCAAGGTTTGGTGGTAAGGGGTGAGACTATTGTAGAAGGTGTCCCTGAATAATTGAAGTGTACATTGATGGTTTGTACACTGCCTAAGTAACCCTCTAAACCTATCCCAGGCTTCATGAAACAGTTCTCCTTCATCCTGAAGGAATCCAGTGATTTTGTGCCTAATCTCAAATGTTATCCTCCTTGGATAGAATTTCATAGTAAAGGCATTGTACACTTGATCCAAGGTGACACAGATCTCTTCCTCTAACTGTTGGAACCAAGACCTAGCATTGCCCTTGAGGCAGAATGGGAACACTCTCAGTTTAAGCTCTTCCTCAATGATACCCCTAAGTGGTAGCTACTAAACACTACAATAGAAGTCTCTAATGAAGTCAAGAGAGTCTTCACTAGGCATTCCATTGAAGGTGGGAAACTTACTAAGCCTGGATTGCTTTATCTCATAATTCCTAGACCTAGGGGAGAGTCTAATGCATGACGGATTGCTAAACACTAATGGTAACAAGAACCCTCTCAAACTGTTCCTCTCATCTATCTCATTCTCAGGTGGGTTCATTATTCCATGTTGGTTCACATTCTCAGAAAGTGGATTATTCATGTTTTCATTTCTGTTTTCTTCCAGTTTGAGCTTGTATTTGTTCTTTTTCACTTCTTTGAGGTGCTTATCAATCTCAGGGTTACCAGGTACTAAGTGTTCAGACATAGACCTGGTTTTCATGCAGCAGGTTCACAAAATTTTTGAATTTTAGTTTTCTTTTTGCAGATTATTTTTTGTGATTTTTTATTTTATTTTTTTTGTTTTTTTTTATGTGAATTTTTGTTTGGTTTTTTTAAGTGCACTTAGCCTCCCCAGCAACGACGCCAAAATTTGCACACTCACCCGTCATTGTACACGGGCGACAAACTAAAATTTATACTACTTACTACTTAGGACAGTGGCAAGATAGGGTCAAACCACAGGGAGGCCTGTTATTATGTCTGGTGTTCTAAAAAAAATAAACTAAATAAAAGCACAGATGCAAAAATCAAGAAAAGACAATTGGTGGTGGTGAAGTGGAGTGAATCAGACTTACTATGTGTAGAAGTGAGAGTGAGATGATGAGTGCAAAGTGAGTAGACAGAGCATCAAGAGAAACTGGGGTGCAAACAACCAATAGATGAATAGGGGGAAAGTCCACTGGCCGATTTGATGTTGCTTATCCTTATTCATGCACTGCGATTTTAAGAACATGGATCTGACTAAAAATAACCGTCCAGATTTTTCGTCTGGTCAGTTAGTGATGAAATAGCTCTTACAGTCCTTCGACTGTAAGAATCATTCCAACCAATGGTGAAGAAAAGTCAGAAGTCACCAAGCTCAACTTTTCAGTTGAGTTCGGTGTGTCTCTCTCATTAGAGTTTTATTCACTTTTCAGTGAGTTACTCAGATTGGAACAGTTTGAATTATGGTACAAACAAGATCGGTTTTCACGCGATCTTGTTGTTTTGAAAATAAGCTTGTCTGTAAACAATGGGAGACGATCCAGCAATGATGCAGTGCATGAATCAGACTAAACAAATCGAATCAGCCAGCTCATTCTCCCCCAAAAGAATTTAGCTAGACATATTGGTTGGCTTTAATGAAAACATGGAAATAAAAAAAGTGAAGCTCATGCTGAATTAAGTTGCCAAAAAAACAGAGCACAAAGAACATAAAGATGTTTGTCTCCCTGCTTGATCTCCTGATGTTCTAAATCCCCGTTGCTCAATGGTGGATGCGACGCTAGAATGCGCTCGATGTCCTGCCCTCCTATCCTCCGCTCCTACTTAGCTCGATTCTTCTATGCCTCTCCCGCCTCTCGTTCCTTCATCACCCAACCGAAGCCTCTGGAATCACCCCCGATAAGTTCTCTAGCCTCCACGTGGCGCGTTCACTGTGCTGCTCCTCCCGCGCTGTTCCTCGGAGCAATTGCTCCTAACCGAATGAAAAAGCATGCGCACGTTGAACTCCTTCCTTCCTTAGACACAGTCAATCCGCGTGGCATGCTTTTATGTGCACGTCACGATCTTTTAATTTAATTCTATGTAAGTGCATCCCGCTCCCTGCAACGAAACAACAAACACACGTGAGTCAAATAAAAATATAATGAAACTATTATATTCTATATATTAATAAAAATACTTATTAATATATATATATATATAATACTTAATATTATTATTACTATTATATGTAAACATAATTATTATATTTATTAATATGATGTACTAATATTATATATAAGCTTAATAAAAAAATTTATTAATATAACTATAATTATTATTGTATCATATTTGATATATATATATATATATAATATTATGTTATATTATATATATGTATGTTAATTTTATTACATATGTTATATGTATTATTATATAATATTGTAACAATAAGAAAATAAAAGAAAAAAAAAAGTCGAATTGGGGGGTGAAGTCGGGTCTGGCGAGGGTTTAGGGCAGCGGAGGTGGCGAAGATGAACGCAGGGCCGGTGTGCGGTCTTGGCGCAAATGAGAGGAGAGGCTGTGAGTTGTGGTGCGGCTTCAACAGGGGGCTTCGGCTGGTTCGGCGCAAAGGGGTAGCTCGGATGGAGGCAAAGGATTCGGCTGATGTGGGTTCAGGGGTTTGCGAGGCGGCGGCGTGGATCGGCTAGGGCAGATGCGGCGAGGTGAGGCAGGCAGATCGAGGCTCGAGTTAGGGGTTGGAGTCGGTGCGAGGAGAGGATGTGGAAGGGAAGTCCAGCAAGGGGTGGAATGTGGCTGGTGCGATGGGTTCGGGTGGAACGCGCAGACAGGAGGCAAGGCCAGTGGTGGTTCAGGGGAAGTGCGGATGCATCCGAAGGCGAGCAGGGAAGATTCAGCCAAGGTTCGTGAAGGTTCCAGATTTAGAGGTTTGGGGATTTCATGTCGGGTATTTAGATTCAAGAAATGAAAAAAATGGGTTGTTGTTCATCTTATAATAGTGTTGTTTGAATTGCTGGGGATATTTTTGTGAGAATTTTGCTGTTGTCGGTTAGGTGTGGATGTGGCTGGTGTTCGGATGCTGCTGTGTGAAGATGGAGCAGAGGAGCGGAATGATGCCAGATTTTCTGTGGATGGAAGCAGCGAATAAGCTGTGGGGTGGCAGGGGATTTCGGTGAAACAGTCACCGAGTTTCAATCACGGTGAGACCGTGATGAAAGGGAGGTTGGGGGTACTGTGGCACCGTGACTGGGGTGGGGATTGAGGCACCGTGAGTGCCATGGTGAGACACCAAGGAGCAGACACACCGTGAGTGTTTCTCACAGTCTCACCGTGTGGTATGGGAAACGGTGGCACCGTGATGTGTGTTCACGGTGGGACAAGAACAGAGACACCGTGATGGAAACGGTGCGACGTGCCAGTAAGTACCTGCAAATTAAAAAGAACAAATTAAAAATAATAATAATTTAAATAAAACTAAAAAACGATTAACAAATTAAATTGAATTAAAAACTAAATAAAAAAAACAAAATGAAATAATAAAATTAATTGTGTTTTATTTAAAAGAATGAATTTATTAAAATTTATAAACAAACTTAATTTAAAACAAACTAAAATACTTGCTTAAATTAACCAACAAACTAAGTAACCAATAAACTAAAGAATTCATTAACTTAAATAATAAACTTATTAATTTAATAAAATTAAATTGTTAAAACTAGTTAAATTATCAAAGACCAAAAACTAAACCGAGTTATTTATTTACAATTTAAAGAAAAAAGTTTTAATTAATTTAATTAATGGATTAATAAACTAACTAGAATGAAAAATTATAAAAATAAAAGAATAAATAAATAAATGTCCAATTCCCATGACTAAATTAATATAATAATTATTTAAAAAGACAAAAATGAATAATAAAAACAACTTATTTAAACAAAAATTGATTATTTTACACATCAAAGTACAAAAAACACAGTAATTACCAAATATTTACTAAAAACAATCATTTTAATATAAAAAAGTCAACAAAAATACACAAAAGATGTGGCAAAGAGTGCAAAAACACTGCCACATCAATAAGCCTCGTTTTAAACTCCATGAAACATTCTTCACATTCATCACTCTAAGAAAACTATACTACCTTCCGAGTTAGCTTGATAATAGGGTTGGACAATCATGATAAATTTCACACAAATCGTCAATAATATCCAGCTAAACCTAAGAAGATACGGATATCTGTTACCGATGTTGGCCTCGGCCATCCCTCAATTGCATCTGTTTTGTCGAGCTAATCTCTAAATACAATATTCATCAAGTCCAGGAATATTGATGGAGAATTAGTGAGTCCGAAAGACATTAATATGAATTCATAGTGCCCATATATTTTCCGAAAAGTGTCTTAGGGATATCTTCCTTCTTCACTCTTACATGATAATATCCCAATCATAAATCCACCTTGTAGAAGTATTGTGCTCCACACAGCCAATCAAACAAGTCATAAATTTGTGGAGGGGATATTTATTCTTTATCGTGATTTTGTTGAGATCGCGATAATCGATGTAAAGGCGCATTTACCCATCATTCTTCTTGATGAAGAAGAATAGTGCAGCCCATGGTGAAGCACTTGGGCGTCTAAACCCTTTATCCATATTCTCTTGTAGTTGTTTCTTGAGCTAATAAATATCCACAATAGCCATTCTATACAGAGTCTTCAATATTGGAAATTCCTCATGTATAAGATCAATTGAGAATTCAACATATCTTCTAGGAGGAAGACCAGGAAATTCCTCAAGAAACATTTCAGCAAATTCCCTCAAAATAGGCATGTATTCTAGGATGGTTTCCTCCATAGAATCAATAATCTGAGCCAGATTCGCATGCTCATAGGGTACTAATATCCACACTTGAGATGATCGAGCTAAAGAAGATTCATATTACTCCTTTCACATGTAAAGAATCGGGGGTTGATTCTCCACATGGAGTGTGCTTTCCCTCTCACGAAAATTTATGATGGCTTTATATAGCAAAACATAATCCATGCCAAGAATTGCATCAAATTCCACCAGAGAGAGTATGAAGAGGTTTTCTAGGAAGTTTAATCCACAGATTATGATAGGGGAGGAGTTATATTCCCAGGATGCAATGATTGCCCCATTTTCCGTACTCACCGAAATCTTCACTTCCAGAATTTGTGTTGGTGCTGGGAATGTTCTACTAATCTTCTGAGATATAAAAGAATGCATAGAACCAAAATCAAAAAGTAAGTTCTCTATTCTTAAATGAATAACCAGAATACCTTTCACCACTTCATTTTCGGGGTTAACTTAGGTAGTAGTGATGGAAAAAGCTCTCCATTTCTACCTTGGAGGTTTTTGGTTGCCTCCGAAAACCCTTGGATTAGGGTACTAATTTGCAAGATGCTTTGGTTCTTTGTATTTGTAGCCATAAACCACAGGTTGAGGTTCAAACGGAGCATTCCTCTCCTCTATCATAGTCGTGGGTCTTTTATGTCAACAGTTAATAGTCAGGTGTCCTTCTCTACCACACCTAATGCATTTTCTCATACCCTTCAAGAAATTTCCATGTTGCTTCTTTCTGCACCTTTGGCAAGTGGGGTGGTGGATCTTTTTAGCAACATTGGATTTATCCATCGGACCTCCAGAATTGAATTCCACCTTACACTTCTTATCCCCATGATACCACTGAGATTCTATCTTCTCCATTTCGACCTTGAGGGCACATCATACAATTTCCTCATAACTATCGAAGTCATGGATCGCCTGAGCTTTCCGCAGGCTAGGTTTCATCCCAATAAAGACATGTTCAACCTTGCATTCAGGGATAATTGAAAGTCAGAAGTGTATCATGCAAGCCTTGTGATGTTTTCCTCATACACTTCAATTGATTCATCATCTTTTTTCTTGAGGGAAAGGAAACCCCTTTCCATCTTATGCCGAAGGGTGCGCAGAAAATGTTTATTGAAAAACATCTTCTGGAAATCCTTCCATTCCAATGCCTCGATCTCCTCCTCATGCTTCGTATTTTTGATCAACGCCCACAATTGATCAGCTTCAACCTCCATACAATAAGTTGCTAAGAGAACCATCTCTTGTTCAGAACATTGAAGGAGGTAGAAGATCTTCTCAATGGAGTTGATCCATTGTTTGGTGATTGAGGGATCAAATGATCCATAAAAAGTAGGAGGCCTTTTTCTCATGAAGCTATCAATAGTGACTTGTTCTTTCTTAGGGGGGTTTGAACGTTCCTTTTGACCCATGTTTCTATTCAAATATTGATTTGGTTGAGCGAGAAGCATGACAAAGTTCTCGATTCCTGCTCTAATTGGATTTGGCATCTCATTAGTACAGTCCTCACATTGATCTCCACATCGGTTGTTATCCCGTGTCCTCCTACTACCGGCCATTGGCTGGAATAAAAGGAAAGTCAAGGGTAACCATAAAGGGTAATACAAGGACAAAACTGTTGACTTATAAATAACTTTATTTTCCTTAATTTATGAGTCCATAAACTTCAATATATGCTATCCATGATCTACTTTCTACCATATATTCTTAGGGAATTTTTTGTCCCTTTCTAATGGTTCATACTAAGCTTGTGAATCTACCAAATCATATCCCCCAGGAGTGTCGTAACCAAGAGTGTATGAAGGCCCATTTTTGTGTACTAGTTCCCATTAAATTCTATCTCAAAGCGGTGTTTTTGGGTTTTACCCCTAGGATACATTTGTGCCAGAGCCGCCTCAACCTTCTCGTATCCAGACATGGATATATTTTGTTGATAAACAACTTTCTCAATACTCACAAAAACATAGGGATGTTTTTATTATACTTAGTTATGCCCCTAAGGATTTACTAAGGTTTTTTAATCCTAATCCCAAAAATTACTAAACCTTTACTCTGATACCAACTATGACAACCATGATATTTTATTACACAATTAAACACAATTTATTACATAAAAATCATTTGAAACAACATATATGATTGAGAGGTATAGTTTATTTGGTGATTAGTATAATTACATAACAACTTAACACATTAAGAAAAACATCTTTATTGAAAAATTTCTTTACATGATCACTACATTCCCTCGTACATAGCACTGCATGGGATAACCTGAAGACATGCATAAGAAAAGGGTGGGCTATAAAGCCCAATAAGAGAATAATCATAGAATAACATGATGAATATGATACATTTTCGACAATAGGAAGATCAATAGAGCACAAGGGAAGAATAAAAATAATGGCATGATAAATCATGATAATCATAACATGGAAATGTGGAAGCAACAGTTAACATGGAATTAGCATGAGCCAAGGCTCATTGCACATGGAGCATGAGTAAACCCTAATTACACATGAAGAACGAGTAAACCCTCATTGCACTTGAATTTTCATGATCCATCACTCATTTCACATGAAATATCATGATACTATTCTTTACCTAATGCATTGGAGTGCTATCAGGGCACTCCCTTCTTAAACATTTCACTTCATGCATTAGTATGCCACATGGATCATAAAACATTAAATCATTCTACGTAATCATTTATTCCATGATATATGAATGTGTAATAAATACTTGAAACTCTTTAAAAAATAAGTAAATGTCGATAAAGGTGAATACCCATAATTGAGAAATGGTCAGGGTATTCACTACACAATGACATTGGCTTGGAAAAACGCAGTGCAATTTCGGCAGCATAACGGCGTGACATAAGAACTCATAAAAATGGTTGATGAGAGAGAAAGGGGTGTCTCATCATATTTACATGACATGGACTATAATAGGATCATATAGATACATGTCCCAACAAATTTACTAGAATTTAGATTCATAATACAAAAGAATTTCTTGAATGTAAATGAGAAGAGAGAAATTCTTTCAGAATTTCGGCATAGTAACGGGTGTACATGGGAGAAATTTAATGAGATATAAAGGGTTATTCCATCATTAAAACATAAATAGGGCAGTATGGGGGAGGTGAGAAACCATTCCCCAACATTTATAAATTAAATTAAAATTGAATAACAATTTAAAGAATATTGGACAAAATGAGAAAGGAAGAAAACCCCTTACTTGGAAGGGTGCTTCAAAAGGCTTGAGAGAGGATTTAGAGAGGCTTCATGGAAGATTGGGGAACCTTAGGAGGATTATAGATAGAGTATAGTAGAGTTTGGACGAACTAAAAAGGAATTTTACTAGGAGTAAGTTGGAGCATGGGTGGGATGATATAGGAAATGCGAGGGAATTCTTTATTATTTAGGTTTGGGACACCTCACGTTAAATTAATCCAAACCACAAACCAGCCCATGGTTTTTGCCCATGGTTTTTGCCCATGGATTTTTAAAAATGGAAGTTTAAAACAATATTTTATAAGGCCAAAGTCTTACCTTCTTAAAATAATGGGGTTTTTATGTGGAGGTGGGTCACAATTCCAAGGAACACAATTTAGAAAGAAAAGATGTTTAATAAGTCTAGAAGGGTCAATTAATTCTTTGTAAAACAAGTAAAAAAAACCCAAAATCAGATTATTTTATTGGTAAAACATATATTTTCATATAATAAAGCTTACATTATTTTATTACATCACTATAGGGTCATTTTGATGTCATAAAACACATTATATATTTAAACGACATTTAATTTTTACCCAAAAATTTGATTGTCTCTGAAAATTAAGAAATATTAACCATTGGATAATTACGACATCTTGATTCCAGAAATAATATTTATTTTAACAAAATAATTATCTAAATATGTTAATTTTCACTTTTAAAATAAAAATCGAATTTTTGAAAATTACGGGTTTTGACAAATGATAGCATTCAAACCTTAATAAAAATTACAACATTCATAAAATTATAAAATAATTTATATTTAATAAAAATTAATTTAATAATAATAATAAAATTTTATTAAAATATTATTTAATAAAAAAATCCATTAATTCATCAAAATAAATTTCATAGTTGAATTTTAACTAAAAACACTATTTGTGCTTAAAAAACTATTTACAAGATAACAATAATAAAATGAAAGTATATTCATTGTTATATACAAAAATAATGTAGATAACCATAGTGCTACGGTCTTGTAACATAACCCCTTATAACACCCGCATAAGACCAAAGAGTAAGGTGTGCGATGGTGACCGACTCTTGGGGTGGCTCGTATAACATTGCTCGGGTGATAATCTCTATTAACATCCACTTATCCCATAGGCTGTTACGCTCAAGCATAACATGTTCAAGAATGGCTTGAGCTTGGTCATAAGAAAATCCCAATGACACCACCTCCGTTCTATGCTCTGACAAATAGGTTTCATACGGGGCAAATCTACTGGATGATGCTATCACTTCCTTTGTCTGGGTAAATCTGATTTGGTAAAGCCCATATTTATACTAATCCTGTGATCATTGTTCAATAGCTACAATAGCAACTATCAAAATTCTTAATGGTATTTTAAAATCCAAAAACATAAAACAAAAGAATTGAATATGTTGTATAACCATTTCACATATTAAGACATTTAATTAGATCAAGAGGGATTTTCATTAACAATGGTTTGGGTCTTTACATATCAGATCCTCACTGCTAGTCAGCAGCCTTTGGCGTTCAGGGAGGTGCACCTAAGGTATTAACACTCGACCCGTATCACACTGTTCGGGTGGCTGTTCGGGTCCGAGTCATTAAAACTATATACTTTTCTTACAAGTTATTTTTTAGGGTTCAAAATAATTTTTTTCTAAAAACATTTTTCCATTTAATTTTCTGAATTTATATTATATTAGATTTCCATGGCATCAAATAATTGAGTTTAGAAAAATTAATTCCATATTTGGAATAATTATATTTAATTTTTTTTAATAAATCAACTTTTCTGGTCATAATAAATTGTAACTATGGTAAATATGTTTCACCACATTAAGGGTAAATCAAATAATTACTGTTAAATATAATGTGATAAAGGATTAAAATATATCTAACATGTAAATTATTTATATAATACTAGTTTAGTTCAAACACCCCTTTCATGTATTATAAATTATGAAATTTTGGTTAAATTTTCATGTGGTAAATACATATACATTTTTTTAGAAAATGATTCCAATATGTCACTCAATTGTTTTAAATTTATCTCATATATTCTAAATTGCATAAAAAGATGTTATGAACCAACAAATAAGTTTCTTCAGAAAATTATTATATTATTTTTTGGATGTCATTTTCATTTTATATTGTAAGTGGGGGAATAATTATATTAAATTCATACCCTTCATTTATTGGGTGCTAGTGGGGGAAGTAGAAGAATTAAAATGATTTATTTTAAAAACATCAAAAGTAATATTTTTCAGATGAATTTTGGTGTCTCTTTAATTTTATGGTTAATAATAATGAAGAATTTGTGTTTCAATATCTTATATTAAAATTTCACACCTTTAATTCAAAATTTATCAATAGTTATTAAATTGAAAATAATGTTACCTTTTGTAAATTAATTATCATTAATTTTTTTTTCAAATAATAAAATTATTGAAATAGGAAATGGGTGATGGGATAAGATCTATTTTTTTTCCATTGATCATTGTTATCCATTTAAACCTTATAAGTAAATTTATATCCCTTTATTATTGAAAAAATATATTGACACGGTTAAGTATAATATTAGTTAATGATTGGGTTAAAACATAATATATTGTTTAAAATTACACATATGAAATAAATAATTTTTTTATTTAACATATTAAAACTATAATATATCTTTAAATGGAATGTTTTCCATTTCTTCCACATTTACATGAAAATAATTCCTTATATTTAAAATTTCTATGTAATTATATGTGTGCCTTTTACATTGATATAAAATTATACAAAATATTATCGATTATGAACACCCCATTGAGACACTACAATTTTCCAATTTCTACCAAAAACACTTCTAAGAATCCCTATAAAATTGATATGGATTATTTTAAGATTAAAAGATCATCCCTTGATTTCGTAAGAATAAATCCAAAGGCAGACACTCAAATAGAATGCAATCATTAATGGTCATCATTTACTTCATAAAACATCATCCTAAACGTTAAAGTATAATCAAATCAATATATAACATATATTGAGGTGGTAAATTGTAAATTTATTTTTCTTATTCATCTTATTTTCAATTCAAATGGGGAAGAAAATCATCATTCGTGCATATGTGTGGACTACCACCTCCACGAAGCTATATGATTCATTATTCACCCCCTCCTCACAAGGATGGATATTAACATATATTATATACATACATATATGTATATATATATATATATTATTTTCCAATTTATTTATTCCCAGAGGATTTTAGCCTCTGAAAATTGACGAACTTAAAGAGGTAGTTTCATCGATCAGGCATTTTTTTCATCCTAGAAATGCGCCTTGTTGGGATGGGAACACATAAATATTCTCTTCCCTTTGGAAGAACTAAAAATTAGATCCTAGAGGTTTGGTTACGTTGCAATCAAACCATTAATTATTCAACTTCTTGAATGGGATAAAAAATTCATCCCACTTGAGGTTGGTAAATCCACTACCCAAATGTGTGTAATGGTTTGTTGGTCCAATTAGAGACCTTTTTCCCACAAATGTTGTATGATATTGATCGGCATATTAAAATCCTAATAAAAAGTGACAAGGACATGGATGTGGATCGATTTGGCCAGTTTTCCAGGTTCATGGTAGAGGTTGAACTGGGTTCGACTCTAGATTTAAAGGTAATTCTAGAAACATAGGATGATATTATTTAGTTAAAGATAATTTTTGAAAAAATGCCAAAAATATTCAAGGACTGAAATGTTATAGGACATGAATCATCTACAAGTAGGAGTTCCACAATATGCATTTCCTACTACTTGTGTGGACATGAGATAATAAATTGAATTAATAAGAGAAAAAAATGCACCCACTCAAATTGCAGATGTTTATCTTTAGTTATAGAATGAGGAAAAAAACATTCCTTTTAATATTGATGATTTAATTAGAAGTGATGTTGTTAATGTATAGTAGAAAACATAGTTGAAGGGAATTATTTTCCTAAGGATATAACCAAGCCATTGGTTGATGAGAATGGTGGCCGACTAAGTGACTCTCCAAAAGCTTTTGTCTTTACCCCTGATAAAAAGACGATGTCGTGGGATACCATCTTCTTTGAAGAGGAGACTACGAACAATGCTGATACATTTTTCAAATAAAAAAATGTCGACTCATAGTATAAGGACAAGATAACTGAACAAGTTATTGAATAAGTAAATCAAAAAGAGCTTGATCATTATCTCTCCAATGAATAGATGGTTTCCACGGTTAACTAGAAGGGTAAGAATATTTTTTAATCTGACTCTGTAGCCATCTCTAATACATTCCCTACCACTTCAAAACCCACATTGGATAATGAGGTCTTTCATCTTATCTACCATAAGAAGCTAAAGGCTCTAGTTGTGTCCTCAGTGGTGGTAGAGAAATTGAATAAAGTTTCCCCTTAACATCTCTTTGATAAAAATAATGATTTTTCCCTTGAGATTCATGATAAAACTCTCTGATCTCCTATTAAGATATATCACAACAATAATCATTCATCGGTTTATGTAATAGAGGTAGATGGGATGATGTATTTTCTGAAAATAGAAGCCTCTCATAAAAATTCAAGGAGAATTGGGAAGATAGCACTGATTTTGAATGAAATAATGTTGACACATTACTTGACAGGCTTAAATCACTCCAATCAAGTTGGGGGTGATCGAGAGGTTGAGGGTGAGCTTGTGGAAGGGCTAACTAATATGAATTTGATGAATAAAGGAAGATAACTAAACACTTGAGGAAAAAGTTAGGCATCCAGAGTTTTTCTTGGGGTACTTTTCTTTGTATTCTCAGACTCTCTTAGGTTCCTATGTATTTCGTTCTATTAATAAAAGAGGTGAAACCACTAAATTTTTTAAAAAATTATTTTTATATTTATTATATTCATATTATTTTTAAAAAATAATATATAACATCACTATAACCACTCTACCTATTAATAAAATTATTATTTCACTTGTTTTTATGATTATAATACCTCCTCCGATAAGTGATGTCATTATTTTTTCACATCTTGTTTTTATGGGTGATTCTAAAATTCAATTTCATATATAAAAGTTTAATTATATTGTTATTATTCTAGAAATGTGATCAGATAATATTGTTTTGTTAATTCAATATGGATGTGATTATAATAGAAATTTGAATGTAACACCACTAGAATTATTATGAACATATGCAGAATAGTTGAATTATGGGGTAAAAATATAGGGAAGTGATGAAACTGATTTAGACCTTGGAATTTGATCCTAATATGGATTTTGCATGAGAAATATTTGTGGTTTGTTTTTAATCTATGAAAATTTATTATACTACATTTCATTGAATAAGGGTTTAAAATCAATTTTTGGGAGCCTTTACAAATGATATCCTTAATTCTAACTAAGGAACAACTATTGGATTATACCATATAACTATCAAATATTCCCTAATTTGGTTTTGGTCATAAAAAAATTGAATCTATGAATTTCTACAACAACTCTTTGGTCTTGAGGTGGTTGTCAACCTATATGTATTAGGCATGACTACAAATGTGAAAAATAAAATAAAATATTTATTTCTAATTTGGTTCATTATAATTATCTATGGTTCCTTCCCTTATGATCACTCATATTTTCATCAAGCAAGTGATTTAAATATTATTTTATTTTGAACATAATTTCCTAGAAAATAAATTTCCGATGAATTGATTTAGAGATTAATTAAATATTTTCCACCCCAACTCATGATCCCAAGACCTAGGATGATTATCTATGCATGGACATAGAAGAACCGTGCATGTAAAATATTAACCTAATGGTTGAAATCATAAAAATATAGGAATATTTAGATAGGAATAATTAAAATTTATACACTTAAATGGAATGATATGAAACGGAACATCACATCAATTCAATTTGAATGTTACGATTTTGAGACATAAATGGATGAATACAAAACTCCTTCATATAAGGAATAAATAGAATTATTTCAAATTAGATTAAAAAGTATGAAAAAATAGGATAGAATAAAATTTAAAATATTAAGGCTTTAAAAGTATGAACACAAATAATATATATAGTCTAGAGAATATATGATGAAAATGGATTTAACATCATATATCTTCATAAGTATCTATATTCCACAGTTTTTTACTTCTTAAACTATCATTTTACATTGTGAATGAAATATAAAAAACAATTTAACTCTTTATATCTATGATATATAGCATGAATTAATTCATGGTATCTTTAGGAAGGTTATATTTTGGTGAACCTCAGGGTTTTATAGAATAATACTTCCTATTACATCATATGTTTGTTCATATGGAGAAATTTATATTTGGAAATAACTTAATGGATTTTCTATGATGATTTCCAGAGTATATCATTTAGAATTTTATGTCAAAAATCATGTATTTATTATATAATTCAACAAATATATCAAATTTTATAGCAACACCTTTTTTCATCCTTGGAACAAATTCCAAACCAAAATCAACCAAATATCACTGTATCAAATTTTGAAAATGCTATGTGTTACAATGAAATGAATATAAATTATACATAAAAATTAATTTTATCAAATTACCTAAAATTTGAGTGATTTATCATCCTCAAGAAGTAAATTATCTCAACATAAATCATAATGGAGTCATTTTTAATTGGTAACATGCATTACAACCATGAAAATATAACCAATATCATAAAAAATGATATTTCTATGAAATCTTCTCTGTACAGAAAATCATTCATTCATCATTCTCATGTTTCTTCTTAAAATCCCTTATTTCATTAATTTTAATTTCTCAACTTCCCCTAAGAAAGTCACACTAAAGTTTACATTTACCTCAATATGAATTTTCTCTTGTTGGGAAAGATGAAATAAAAATATTGTCATTCTCACACCCATAAAACAAATTCATAACCATAGGCATCCCATGGATGTATCATCTCCACTCAGTAATGAAAAATAACATTATTAATCATGATGGTTTTATCATTAAGGTTCAAAAGACTATGAAAATCTGGGTAAGTAAGTAAATGAAAAAAATAAATCTAATGGAATGTTAAAATCTAATGAATTATTCATGATAATAAAAAAAACTATAATATATAATCTCATATACAAATTATCATCTCTGAACTCCCTAAACCTATATTAGGGTACAAGAATATTCCATGAATTTATAATAATTGTGTCATATTTACTTCATTTCTATTTTTTTTTTCAAATTCATTTTTATGATAGATCTCTCATTCATCATTTAACCAACTAAGATCCATAGTAATATTCATCAGTCTAGTAATAGTGATTTTTTACCTTTCTAATAGACAATACCTATATTATTATATAAAGAATAATCATGAAGGTATATCAGAAGTGATTGTGGACAACATCCCACATATCAGGAGAATGTGCCACCTCATATCCCCTTATAATCAATAATCAAGGGCCCATTTTAAAAATTATTCCACCAGAATTAATCAATTTAAAATCAGGAAATCATATAAAAGAGATGTTTGTGAAGGAATATAATGGGTTGAAACATGGATCATTCCAAGTAATGTCATTCATGTAAACTATGAGCCCAGTAGGGATAATGTACACATGGATCTTAGAAAAACTAGGCTCAATAAC
Source organism: Viscum album (assembly GCA_963277665.1). Lineage (NCBI taxonomy): Eukaryota > Viridiplantae > Streptophyta > Magnoliopsida > Santalales > Viscaceae > Viscum > Viscum album. Next base: position 183,078,502 of record OY728163.1, on the reverse strand, counting down.
ACAAAATTAATAAATCATTTTAATATTCTATTTGTTTAGTCATTACATTGATAAAACACTAATGCTTTTTATGATAGTTTTACATTCGTAAAGTGTCTCTAATGAAATATTATCAAAAAATAATGGGACAAAAAAGGTTTAGAATCCTCTAGGGAATGGGAAAAAAATGTGAAATCACTTAAGGCTTTGTTATATGAAGTAAGTTAATTAATGAAAATTTTTATGAATCTATAATCAAAATTAATATACTAAACTTAGAAAGAATTATAAAATTTGGATCATGATTAAATAGTTGATTTAAACATTTTTTTTATAAAAATTATATTTTTTTACATTTTTGTTATGATATTTCAAGTTAAATAATGTTTCTAATGAAAAATATATATTATAATGATGATAACAAAACAAAATCATTTTTCAAATGTAATATATCTTTTAATTGTACCCCCCCCCCCGAACACATTTAACAAAGTTGTTCATACATTTTTTATATAAACTATGTAGGAGAGATAGAAATTAAATTAACTACATATTCATGAAAAGAATTGAAATGATTTAAGGTATCAATATCTTCTTGAAATTAATTTTATACCTTCATGGAGAATGTAGAATGATTATTTGAATATAAATTTCCATTAGTAATTTCAAATTAAAAAACATACATACACTAGATAAATAATTAGTTAACAAAATATGGAAGTTATAAAATCATAAAATGGACATGTGGCACATATGGGTCAAAGTGAATATCATCTCATATAATGGAATGGAATAGAGTATAAATATTTTATTGAATAAATTCCTATATGAAAATAGCTATACAATTGAATGAATGTACCAAAAAGATATAGATAATAATTAAAAAGACTAGAAAATGGGTTGCATTCCATAAATCCGTAATAATGAAATCATTATCCAGACTGATGAGAAAATATATGTTAGTACATCCCATTGAAATTGGTTTCCGTGGCCTATTTTTAAAATCTGTTGTAGTGTTTGTCAGCTCTATATTTCTCTTGGTAATAATAATCACCTATCAAATGGTTGATTCTTTCAACATGTGTGTAATGCTAGGATAACATGTAGCTCTTATTGGAATATCTGTATATAGTTTCTGGATCTAAGTAGAAAGTGGGAAAATCTCATGAGTGAGGCCATTAAAAATAGTAGATGGAGCATCAAATGTTATCAAGGAAGTAGATGACTGATATATAAAAAATTTGTGTTCATTAAGAAAGATGAATTAGTTGGAAGTGCATCCGTTGACAAAAAATTTATTCTCTACCCTTAAATGCAGTAAATAGAACAAGTAATGTCAGGGAATTTAGTGAATCAAAAATACATCCTTAAAGAGAAAAAATGGGTTATTCTAGGTAACATGAAAGAAGATATGACAGAAGCTACATGATAATCATTGGTGGTCCACTCATTAGTGATTGGGTATGGATCTTCTATCCTATGTTAGTGACCTTAATGGGGAAATCAGAAGGTTTATCTACCACTGTAATAAGTGTAGTAGTGTTTTATGTAGGCTCAATCACCGCTAGTTGTGAATCTTCATTTGTAGGTAGAGTTGAGGTTCCAATATAGACCGAGAACATATATTTGGAATCTAGATAGATTAATGACACATCTTATAAGGCCCCGACCTTAAACCTTACTTAATTATTGAATTAAATGAATAATTCACATTGAGGATCTTTTCAGGTTTAGAGTTTTAGAGAATTAGGTCAAAAATATTACATATAAAAAGATTACATAGTAGACACTTCTACTAAGTTTCCATAACCTAAAAAAACATAAAAAGAAACATGTCTAGTTCCATGTTTTAGATAGCATGTCTTTCCTTGATCCCATCCTTGACCCTATTCATCTTTATGTCCTATGGAAAACATTTCAAAAAAACTTGGGATGAGCATAAAAAGCCCAGTAAAGGATACACAAAGAAGGAAAACTGTTAGTTTTTCAAAACAACAAGTAAACCATGTATACTTTACCAAAGTAATACTTTTCACCATTATTAAGTAGTAAAAACTCTTCACTGAATAGAAGACTATTGCTTACCCTTTTGCAACCAAAATATTACCATAAAACCCATATAAAGAACACATAACATATAAAGGTAAATTGGAACATAAACATACTTAAGTGGAATAACCATACGGTCGACTTCCACACATACTTAATGGAATATCCATACGGCCGACTTCCACACATACTTAATGGAATAGCCATACGGCCGACTTCCATACCCAATGCATTGGAGTTTATAACGTAACCACCCGTCTTGGAATTCATGGCACCACCCGTCATATGGTTTATCACGTAACCACCCGTAAAATGTCCAAGTACCATCATTACACATAAAATATTGAAAATATAAACATTTCAATAACAACATTTCATTTTCAATCACAATAAGTAATTCCAAGATATTGAATTAATCAATCTAATTTCAAAAACCATTTAAAAGTGATTTTTGAATCAAAGTGTCCCATACCACTTTGAAGATTTTAATGGAATTATAATTTTAATACATTAATGTCTTTATAAATAAATACTGAAAACCATTTTGAAAACATGGATATTAAAGATAAATATTTAGAATAATGAATCTTTAAAACATTTAAAATGGTATTTTTGTTAAAGAGTTTTTAACAAAATGAGAGACTCTTGAATACAAATAATTATGGAATAAAATTTAATCCAAACTTTATAATATCATGAGAATAAAGGGATTCATGATATAATATGTCAAAGGACAGTATACACACCATATAAGAGTGAAATGGTGCATAACAACAATGAAGTCTCAAAATGTAAAATGAGATGAAATCCATTATAAAGAAGGTATCCTTAAATTAAGGATAAATCAATCTCATAATTATGTGTGACAAATATAAATACACCCAATATAAGTGGATATTAAGTGTAAAAAAATCAAAGGTCATTCACACATATTCAAAGGATGACATATTCAATAACTACATGTTGAACCCAAAGAAATCTAAATTGGGTTAAGAAGTTCCCTTGGTAAAATTCGACAACCTAACGGCGTCACATAAAATTTTACAAAAAGGGTTGATGATAGAGATAAAGGGGATATCATCACTTGTATATAAAATTTACATAAATAAGGATATAGAAGAACATATCCCAACATAATAGTATGTGAATTAAAATACATAACAAAAGAAGTCTTTTAAAAAAAAGGAGGGTGAAAGGTCCCCTTACCGAGTTGGGTAACTTTCGAAAAGTACACCCCATGGAATAAGGGCCATACAATGATGATGTAAATACCCATAAATGAAATTATACTACACAAAGTGTATAATAATGGGTAGTACATAAAACACTCAAAAGATATAGTGGAAAACGTAGCATAAATGTCACGGGAATAAAAGTGAGATGAAAAATCCCTTACGAAAACTCGGCAGCCTAACGGCGCCACTTAAAACTTCCAAAAATGGATTTATGAGATCAAATAGGGTCTCCCATAATATGAAAATAAAAATTAAAGTATGAGGAATATAAAAGAATATCCCCAAACATAATAAAGATGGGCTTAAAAGAAATGACATAAATGAGAGTACTTTTAAAGAAATAGAGAGGTCGGATCCCTTACGAAAATTCGGTAGCCTAACGGCGCCACCCAAAACTTCCAAAATGAATTGATGAGAGAGAATAGGGTCTCTCATAATATGAACAATAAAAATTACAGTAAGAGTAATATAAAAGAACATCCCAATAACAAGCAAGATGAGCTTTAAAAGGAATGACATAAAATAGCGTACTTAAAAAGGAAGAGAGGAGTAGGATCCCTTACCTCGGGTCCGACTTGACTCGATCGTTCTTTAATCTCCTGAATAATAAACGTGAGTTAATTTATACTTCCTGAAGAACCTTTTTCAAGTTAATTATTCCTTTTATATCACTTATTACCATGTCATAAACATTATGTAATTATTTAAGTTAATAATGTTTGTTTTGTCGATATTTGGTTCTTAAGTCGAAAGTGGACTTCTTACAATTACATGTTGTTCCTGTGGTCAAAGGTTAATTATATCCATAATTGTATTCATGATTTAGATATCATATATATCATATATATCCAGTATATTCATGCATTTATAATATTACATAACATTTAGGGTTAAGAAATGAAATGCACCGTTCATGGAGACGGTAAGCCGTACGTACGCATGAACGCTACATCCATTTCTATTTCATATTTAATGGAATTAAAACATAATGATACATAATAGTATTTTAATTCCAGTATGGTATCATATATAATATCATTAAATATAGCCTTTATACGTACCACATATGGTATTAACGAATCAAATCACTTTGAGGGGGCGGTAGTCTGCACTTCCTTAAATGAAGATATCGCGTTTACCCATAATGGAAACCATAAAGGTATGACATAAATGAAAAATACAGAAGATTAAGTAAAGCATAAACATATTATATATCATATATAAATATAGTGTCATCTTAATGGCCACCTTTGAAGGTGTTAGAAGAATGTTGAACAATCATCGTTTCGGGAGGCAAAAATTCGCCATCCACGGAAACAGTATGTTCTTTAACCATTAGATGTAGGTGTGTGTAAGTGTAGCTCTAATACATCTTATAAAAACATCCTAGTATATTGAAGATACTGGATTTTTTACAAAATAAATTAATAAAAAGTGTTTATGGGGTTGGAGAAGCAAAATAAAACAAAAGGACTCAAGCGAAGACATTACCTTAAAATCGGGTAACTTCCTTTGATTTGAGCTCAAAGGATTCCTTGGAAAGGATTATTCCCAAATTGAGGCTTCAAGGAGTTATAGAGGGATTTGGAGAGACATAATTGGCAGGGGTTGTCTGAGCCAAAGGCTTTGGAAGTGTGGGTAAGGAGGTAGAGGTGGGGGCCTTTTATAAGAGGAGAGGAGGGGCACTCTTGGAAAGTAAGGAAATGTTACTTTATTTTAGAATGAGTTTCGGATTTTAACGGTCCCACATTGATGTGTTTCGAGGATAAGGTGATAAGGGTTATAAATACACTCATCCAATAGGTTTTGTATATGTGTAGTTCTTAGATATTACATTATCTTTCCATTTTATTTAAATCCTTTATTAATTAGGTAATCGCTGCATCATCATGATGTCATAAATAATTTAATTTATTTAATGTCTAGAAATTATAGAAAAAATACTATGATTTAGGAAATCTTTTTATCTTTCTAATGAATATTTATAGTCAAATATCTGACTTGTATAAACCCATGTAAAAATTGTTTTAGTAAAACATATCATGTTTGTATCATTTTTTACTTTAACATTAAATAAAAAGTTATTTATGTCATTTCCCAACCAATGTGGCTCCATGGGGTCCCCAAGTTTAATCATGGATTTTCTTGGTCGGACATGACACATACAATGAGGGTAGGACATGTGTCAAGCTCATCTCATATTATTAAAACATTATTTTTACCTTAAACTACACTAATTACCTCTAATCGCGATTAAAAGCTTAATAAGTTACTATTCACCAAAAAATTATTTTAATCCCATTGAAACACATTTTACTTATTAATTACAACCATGTATGTTGGATTTTTGAAATTCAAAACACATAAGTGGTAAAATTTCATTTAAACAAAAAGTCAGTTTTTATAAGTACCACTTAGTGGTTTCACTATTCATCAAAAATTGAAGTTTTTCAGAAAAATACCAAAAATTCACCCTAAGATATATTTGATATTCCGAATTCAAAAATGAAGTCTATTTTAAAAAATTCAAAACATATAAGTCACATTAATTAATTTAATAATTAATTCCCGCTGTCAGAGCAAATAACGTGTTTTTATGAAACAATAAGTATCAAAAGATTGACACTAGATTAAGTCCGATTTCAAAGTGAAATTAATTCCAACGACCACTATTGGATTTAATGGTAAAAATATTTTCTAATTTCACTTTAAAACCAATTCAGAAGGTAATCTAATCATATAAATAAATTATATTAAAAAGAGGTTTTGAATTAAAATATAACATTTTACACTATTCATTAAAAAAATGAACTTTATCGGAAAGATACCAAAAATTTACACAAAGTAAATCTTGATGTCCAAATTCTAAAGAAAAGTATTATTTGGTCCAGTAGAATGTATAAGAGTGAACAAAACTATCTTTAATGACGGTTCGCCATCAAAAGGCGATAAGTGAACCTTTAGTGAAAATTAGGGCATATATGCCTAAAATTGAATTCTTTCCGTATTTTAAGCCTTTATCTTTTATTAGATAAAAGTAAAAAAATTTAAAAAACATATATAATCATATTTTAGTTATTTCTATCCTTTCCCGCCAATACAACGACTATGTGTTAACTACCATTTAAAATAATATTATTTTATTACTAGTGTGCAACGTATGATTTCAATGAAACTCTTTGTTGCGTATCGGGTACGCTATCGAACATAGAAACCCTTTAAAGTAATATTAATATTTTATTCAAAAATATAGAGAAATATAAAAATGTCATATTCTTTATTTACCTAGGGTGTTACATCCTTCCCCTGTTTTGGGAAATGCGTCCTCGCAATTTTAAAATTGGGCTCAGAAACATCCTTGAAAGTCCCACATCGGAACAAGAGTCGGTAAAACAATCACTTTAAAATAAAGGGAGAGAAGTACAGAGGTCACCTGAGTTAACCCATACTATGATTCCAAGTAGGAAAATATGTATATGGAAGAAAAAATAAATGTTCATGTTCTGATGGAGAGTGATAGTAAACATGTCTAGGAGAAAGTTAACCATAAGAAAATCACAAACTTGTGATGGGTTAAACGGTATCTGATTCCCTAGTAGGAAAAGTTAATAGACAACATTTTTGTTTTAAGTTACTTTTTATTGAGGAATTTATTCATAAGGAAACATAATCACTTATCATGTTGACTTTTAACTTTTATTAGATTCCTTACAAAAACTCATATTTTCTCCAAAAGACGAGTATTTAGGAAGACTTGTTCACATTAAGAGTACTATAATCAACTTCTAGAGAATCACCTAATCCACAAAATAGAATTATATACTTCCCATGTCTTTAGGCTTTAACCAAAACCAAAAAGGTTAGTACAAGATCAGATAATCCAGAAAAGGATAACCCTTTAAAAAGAAAATCTATGCTTAATCTCTAAAATTTGTCCAAAAAAACCCAAAGTTCAATGAGGACCATATGATAAACAATTTATCCATAAAATTCTTCAAAGTAAACCAAACTAAGATTGAAACCCAAATATTTGAAGTATTTAGTCACATAGTCTTCCAAGATAAATCGTAACATTTATCTCCAAACAATATCAGTTGCTCCTAATGTCTCGCATTGAAAAGTAATTAACCTAATCACATATCCTCCATGATAGGTTAATAAATTTCCATAGATAACCCAAAATCAACTTACTCTTAATTCATAAAATCATCTAACTAAAAAGAATTAGTCAAACTAACCAGGAACTTCACGTAGTCCAGTGGTAGGCGATAAATACCAGTCGCACTTTGGTTGTGGGTTCGATTCCCGCAGCTTTGTCCGACGCGACAGGTTGTCACACGGTCTGTGTGTTGTCCTTTTTACAAAACTAAATAATTCATAAAACATTCCCCAAAATGAGATAAAATCTTCAAAACATGATCATAACATATTTTAACCTCAATTTTATCTCATTCCTTTCATTTTCCATCATAACATATAATAACCCATAATTACCTCAAAATAAGGATCATATAAACCCTAATGGTTACCTTTATAATTATTACCTGAACTTCCACATTGATTGGTCATCTCATACATGATTCATTACAGAACATACCAAGGTTCAAGTGTGAAGTGCCCAGATCAGTGTGAATCACTGAGAGGGGGAGGGGGTGAATCAGTGATCCCTTAAAACTTTTTACTAATTGATTCCTTATCAATTAAACCTCTATGGCTGGTTAACGCCTCGATCCACTCTTCTTGTATCTCTCATCCTTTCCTCGAGTGATGCAGTAAATGTAAAGGCACAGGACACAAGGATCTACAAGGTTCGGCACCAAAGGCCTACGTCCTTACCATGTTGGTTATACACCCCAACATGGTTTCTCCATTATAACTTGTTAGAATTACAATGGTCGATACAGAGTCCCACTTTATCTCTCCTGAGTCCCACAGGAGGGTCTTTATACTGCGTCCCACAGTGTTACCAGAGTCCCACTGGCCTGCTCCAGAATCCCACTGAAGACTTCTTCCACCCTGAGTCTCACATGGGGCTTCTCCTGGATCCTCGAGTCACACGAGTAGCTCTTCTTCTTGTTCAGCTCTTAAAGTATCTTCAGCAGCCTGGGATAAAGGCTGCTGGCCTTGATCTGTACCTCTGCTCACTTGTGATGAATAGGTCTCCTCGTCTTGCTCAGGCTTTATCTCCTTCTTCTCAGGATGACCTGGATTCTCTCAAACTACTGAATACTCAGAAAACTGATATCTTTAACTTCAGTCTGGTCCAGTCTCAGTTCAGTTCAACTTCATGCACTGAGTGCATGGAATCTCTGGTTCCTCATGCACTGACTGCATGGCCTCTTAATATTCTTCAAGAACTCTTGTTCTTGGTCTTCTCAAATGCACACAACCAGATTTGTCTTTGTTCACGTGTGCATGTGCATGCATGCATGCATGCACTCTCCTCTTTCTCCTCTTGGTGCAATAAACCCTCAAAGGGTGTAGTCACTTTAAGCACACACCTTTTCTTCTTTTCCTTCACACGTTTAATTCCTTTTGATTACACACATAAACGTGTGTTATACGTTGTGTGAGTATCCTCTTTTTCTTCTTCTAAGTGTGTACACACTTCAATTAGTGCACACACATAGGTTCGGCCTTCACAAGTTTTGCACACACAATTTATTCTTCGTTTTGCACACACTTAAGCTTGGCCTTTCACTTCTTCTTGCACACACACAAAGTATTCTTTGTTCTTCAAAGTGTTCACCCCACAAGGGATACGACCTACTTCACTTGCACACACAAAGTGTGTTCTTAAATTTTTCACTCACACAAAGTGTGCCCTCGGCCTTCTTGTTCACTTTGCACCCACAAACGCCTAAGATGTGGTCTTCTTTGTTTTCACAAGGCTACGACCTTTCCTTCCCTTCTTGCACACACACCCGAATGTGTCCTTCTCCACTTATGCACACACACTGCCCACGGGTGTCTTCTTCAAGCACGGGCCGCGCATGTGTCAAGGGTGCAAGGGGTAGCCGTGGGTCGCGTTTTCATACACACACAAAGTAGTGTGGTCTTCACTTGTTGCACACACACAAGGGCTACGGCCTTGGGTTCTCTTGAATGCAAATAACCCGTAGGGTCCTCTTACTTCACAACTACCGCGCAAGCCACTTGGTGTTCAAGGGCGCGTAGGGTGTGGTAACTCCTGAGGCGCGCAAGGTGCTTGCGGCTGCCTCGGGTCTTCCTGCCGCGCAAAGGGAAGGCGCACAGGGGACTCAGCCTTCTTGTCGTGCAAAAGAGTTGCGCGCAAGGAACTCAGCCGCGCAAGATACTTTGCGCGGGGCTTCTTTCTTCGCGAGGCAGAGAGCTTCATGGTTCTCAAAAGTTTCAGCAAACTCTCCTCGAGGGATATGCCTCATTTTTATAGGCAAAGGAGAGGCGGTTCAATATGCGTGATATAACTTCAAACTCCCGAGATTTTCGGTTCTTCAAGATTCTGTAAAATCTTGTTTTTCTCCTCGGTTCACCGCGGGTTCTCCTTCTTTATTTTTGTTTTTCTCCTCCACGTGCATGCGACATAGAACGCATGCACGGCCTTCGTCTCTTCTATCCCATGCAAAACACAAACTCACCGAAGCCTCAGCAACTTCGTTTTTCCTCGGCCTTGTTCGAAATCTCCCAAACATTGCATGCATGCCTATTTTCTTGCATGATCGTGTTCGGTAGGTCTAGACGAGCTCAATGGAGCCTTCGGCTTCGGCAATGGTGGCCGGGATCTCAAAATCCATGCTCGGATGGCGCCTGGTTCGTCGGAGGCTCGCGGGGAGGCTTCGGCATGGCTCGAGGAAGGAGACGCCTCGCAGGCCGTTGGATCAGATCTTTGGACGGCCGCGATCAGAAGATCTCGCGCGGGATCGATCGTGCGGTCAAGATCTGGCGCGCCATCGATCGAGCGGCCTGGATTCGCTCCCGGTGAATTTTGCGCGTCCCACATCGAAACGGCGAGCGGATTTTCCGCGGTTTATCACCCAGCCGCTCCCAGAGACGGCCAGTTGAATCTCCTCCCCTCTCGGTGCCGCCCCGCACCGAGTTCTCTCTGCGGGCGCGCTCTTGCGCCCACCCCTGCCACTCGGGCGCGCCACTGGCGCCCACTATGCTTGTCACGGGCGCGCTCCTCGCGCTCACGCTGTGCGGGCTTGATCACCGCGTGGCCTCGGGGCTTATACACGGCCCCGATCTCCTGCCTCAGGGATATGCTACCTTGTCCTGAGGGTTCCCCATGGGCGTGGTGACCTCGAGTCCCACATGAGCCTTGGGTGATGACCCTCGGCTGGCCTTCCTTGGTGGCTATTTTTTGCTACTTAAAAACACAAGTGCTTTGTTAAAAAACAAAGTGACAAGTGTAAATGCCAATTGCCATTCAAGCCATCTTCTAAGACATTCTTTCCATTTCTTCTTCATTCTTCTTCCACAAACTTCCTCAACTCCTTTCAATCATGTATTCTAGACTTATGAGACATTTGTAGAAGGTTCTTCATCAACTGAAGCTCCTGAATTAAATAATTCATCAACATTCTTCAATGATCTTCATTGATCAAATCAGAGATCAATTGGATCTTCTTCACATTCACATGCACTAAGTGTTAGTGCATGGACTTCATTAATCCACTTCATCCACTTAGAAGTTGTGGATGGATCCCATTCACTTCCTCATGAATTGTCTTAACAATGCATGGCCTTCTAGAGCTTGTTGTGACATTGTATCCAGTTGATACAAGTTCTTGGAACTTAAAGATCAGTTCAACAATCGTCTGATTTTATGATGATGCTCCATCATCATCCATTCTTCAAGTGGTGTAACTTAGTATCATCTTGATACAAGTATTGAAACATTACGATCATTTCTACAATCGTCTGATATAACTAGAGAATGTTTCAACCATCATCTCTTATGTCACTTAGTGAATCTTCTAAGTGACATGCATCTTAGTACCATGGCCATTCTCCATTCATCACCAACACCATCACATCCTTTGTCATTCACATATTGAAACTCCTTGACATCCATCCATTCCATGACAACATCATGCCTCATTGACAACAAATGCAACACAGTGCATTTCAATCTCCCCCTTTGTATTTGTTGTCAATACACTACTTCTGCACATATGAATGGGTCAATATGTGTGCCAATATTTCTCCCCCTTATTGGCAATCAAATGCAAAGGTGTGGTGTGGTTCTCTTTCAAAAATCTCTTCCTCCCTTTGAAAAGTATTTTCTTGAAAAACACTGAGAGAGGGATGATGTCACATGTTCTCTTTAGCAAAGAACCTTTAGTAAATCAACTCTAAGTCTACTTGGGCTAACCCGGTGTAGAAAACAAGAGTGATGTAACCAAGGTACTCAGTGTTGTCCAACATTCACTGTACATGTGAAATCATGCTTCAGGGGTTTGAAATTTTTCAGATATAACAATAATTTGCTAGATCCTGCACATACTCCACAAAACTCACTAGAAAGTTCAGTGCAAAGATAAAGCTCCCCCTTTCAACCATTTGTCTTCAATCAATACTCCCCCTCAATTATCATGATGAATACAATTAAGAAACAAGGGATGAAAGTATGATTGGAATACCTTCACTTTTCTCAAGATGATATTAAATCCCAAAATATCATCTTCTCCAGATTGGCTCCCCCTCAAGGGGTGCACTCCATTCTGTCCAAACCATCCTCCAGTTGAGAATGATCATCATCTTCAATTCCCTGTAATGTTAGCACATGTAAATAAAAGTGATTAAGGAATAAGATGGAACCTCCTTGGTTCATCAATGTGAACAAAAAGGTTGAGAAGATTCTCTCAACCGAGATGTCCCATTTTCACCATTCTTCACACTTGCACGTTTGATCTTCATTGATGTTTGTGCTGGTGTGGATCTCAACACATCTTCATGTGAAATCTTCTTCTTCCCTTTTGCCTTAGCAATTGCCAGAACTTCATCTTCAGCTCTTTGTAGATCTTTGGCAAGTTGCAACTGATTAGGCCATATGACTAACAAGTCATTTGGAAGTGTGGCCTCAGTTCTGGATATTCCACATGGTTCCTTCGATGCTTTCAAGCTACCTTTCTTAGGAAACTTGTTTTCAATCAATCCCTTCTGCTTCTTTTGGATTGATCGTCTGTTTGAGTCCAGTTTGCTTCTATTCAGTTCCATGGCTTGTTCACAAAGATCCATGGTGTGTCCTTTCTTTCCACAGTAGAAGCATGTTTTCTTCTTGGTGGTCCTTCTGGATACATCACCCTTCTTGGATTTAGACTCCAAGGTCTTCTCTTCCTTTTTCATAATCTTCTTGGGAGCATCTTCAACTTTCTTATGCTTGCTTCCCAAGGATTCTTTCTGAGCCAGGTTCTATGATCTTTTCTTCTTTTTAGCTCTGGATACAGTTGGAGATTGACATGTATCTTTTTGACCACTTTTGCAATCATCCCAGATGTTGTCAAGTAATCCAAATCTATTTGCAGTAAACATATGTCTCTGGACCTGTGGATGCTGCTTCTTTTCTTCTGGCTTGCTCCCCCTAGGCATGGGCTTCCTCTGTGCTTTGGCATTCAGTGGATTGTGCCAACAATCCTTTGCACAATACCCATACTTGTTACAATACCAACATTGACCCACAAATCTTGACTTTTTGATTCCTTCTGATTGTAGGGTACTTGTCTTTAATTGTTGTGCTGCTTCAGGAGAGCTCTCTTTCTTCATTGTCTTCATCCATACTTGTTTGGAGTTGCTCTTCCATCCTGTACTATTTGTGGAAACACAATTAGAAGCATGAGTACAAGATGGTATGGATGGTACCTTCTTTGTAGAAGATGTTGCCCTTTCATTAGAGGATGTCTTTCTATTAGAATCATCCTTCTCAAAGCATACTTGAGTAGCAACATTGCTTCTTTCAGCTGACTGGGAGGATTCAGCTTTGGGTGATTGCATATTCTTCAATATCACCTCTAATTCAAAGCATTTCATGTTGAGGGAGTTCTTCTCATCCTCAACCAATCTTAGCCTACCTTCCCAATTCTGTTTCAGCTGTTCCATTTGGTCATCATGCACCTTCTTCAATTCTAGCAATGAATTGTCAAGCTCCTTCACCATTTTGACTTTGTCTTCGAGTTGAGCATTTCTGACATCCATTGACACTTTGTGCCTCTTTTCCAGTGCATGGAAAACATCTTTGACCACAGTCTTAAAGAATTATTTCTCAGAAAGGCTTCTTTGCAATTCTTCAGTAGTGTCTTCATATCTTTCATTGCAAAGCGATACTGTTTCATCTTTAGCCTTCACCATCTTTCTGAGAGTGTTGGTTATGACAACCCTTTTAGCCAATTGGAATTCCAGAGAATTGGCTTCATCTTCTAGCTGTAATTTTTCTTCTTGAAGATCAAGGATGCCTGTAGCTATACACATTGTCACTTCCTTGGGGACTGTCTTATGAAGATATTTGATTGCATTTAGAAGATCATTGTTCCTTCCATCTTCATCACAGCTAGAGCAGGATTCATCAGAAGAATGATAAAAGGAATTTTCATCTGATGTGACTTTCACATTTCTTTCCATAGAAGGAGTTTCTCTGATTGCAACAACCTTCTTCTTCATCTTCTTTGCCTGTTTCTTCATTCTGTTTTTCAGAGTCTTGGAAGATATCTCCATTTGAGGCTGTTCTTTCATTTCCTCAAATCTGCACTCCATCTAGACTCTCTTGGATCTTTTAGAGGTAACCTCCCTTTGATACCAATTGAAGTGCCCAGATCAATGTGAATCACTGAGAGGGGGAGGGGGTGGATCAGTGATCCCTTAAAACTTTTTACTAATTGATTCCTTATCAATTAAACCTCTATGGATTGTTAAAGCTTCGATCCACTCTTCTTGTATCTCTCAGCCTTTCCTCGAGTGATGCAGTAAATGTAAAGGCACAGGACACAAGGATTTACAAGGTTCGGCACCAAAGGCCTACGTCCTTTCCATGTTGGTTATACACCCCAACATGGTTTCTCCATTATAACTTGTCAGAATTACAATGGTCGATACAGAGTCCCACTGTATCTATCCTGAGTCCCACAAGAGGGTCTTTATACTGCGTCCCACAGTGTTACCAGAGTCCCACTGGCCTGCTCCAGAATCCCACTGAAGACTTCTTCCACCCTGAGTCTCACAGGGGGCTTCTCCTGGCTCCTCGAGTCACACGAGTAGCTCTTCTTCTTGTTCAGCTCTTCAAGTATCTTCAGCAGCCTGGGATAAAGGCTGCTGGCCTTGATCTGTACCTCTGCTCACTTGTGATGAACAGGTCTCCTCATCTTGCTCAGGCTTTATCTCCTTCTTCTCAGGATGACCTGGATTCTCTCCAACTACTGAATACTCAGACAACTAATATCTTTAACTTCAGTCTGGTCCAGTCTCAGTTCAGTTCAACTTCATGCACTGAGTGCATGGAATCTCTGGTTCCTCATGCACTGACTGCATGGCCTCTTAATATTCTTCAAGAACTCTTGTTCTTGGTCTTCTCAAATGCACACAACCAGATTTGTCTTTGTTCACGTGTGCATGTGCATGCATGCATGCATGCACTCTCCTCTTTCTCCTCTTGGTGCAATAAACCCTCAAAGGGTGTAGTCACTTTAAGCACACACCTTTTCTTCTTTTCCTTCACACGTTTAATTCCTTTTGATTACACACATAAATGTGTGTTATACGTTGTGTGAGTATCCTCTTTTTCTTCTTCTAAGTGTGTACACACTTTAATTAGTGCACACACATAGGTTCGACCTTCACTTGTTTTGCACACACAATTTATTCTTCGTTTTTCACACACTTAAGCTTGGCCTTTCACTTCTTCTTGCACACACACAAAGTATTCTTTGTTCTTCAAAGTGTGCACCCCACAAGGGATACGGCCTACTTCACTTGCACACACAAAGTGTGTTCTTCAATTTTTCACTCACACAAAGTGTGACCTCGGCCTTCTTGTTCACTTTGCACCCACAAACGCCTAAGATTTGTTCTTCTTTGTTTGCACAAGGCTACGACCCTTCCTTCCCTTCTTGCACACACACCCGAATGTGTCCTTCTCCACTTATGGACACACACTGCCCACGGGTGTCTTCTTCAAGCACGGGCCGCGCATGTGTCAAGGGTGCAAGGGGTAGGCGTGGGTCGCGTTTGCATACACACACAAAGTAGTGTGGTCTTCACTTGTTGCACACACACAAGGGCTACGGCCTTGGGTTCTCTTGAATGCAAATAACCCATAGGGTCCTCTTACTTCACAACTGCCGTGCAAGCCACTTGGTGTTCAAGGGCGCGTAGGGTGTGGTAACTCCTGAGGCGCGCAAGGTGCTTGCGGATGCCTCGGGTATTCCTGCCACGCAAAGGGAAGGCGCGCAGGGGACTCAGCCTTCTTGTCGTACAAAAGAGTTGCGCGCAAGGAACTCAGCCGCGCAAGATACTTTGCGCGGGGATTCTTTCTTCGCGAGGTAGAGAGCTTCACGGTTCTCAAAAGTTTCAGCAAACTCTCCTCGAGGGCTAGGCCTCATTTTTATAGGCAAAGGAGAGGTGGTTCAATCCGCGTGATATAACTTCAAACTCCCGAGATTTTCGGTTCTTCAAGATTCTGTAAAATCTTGTTTTTCTCCTCGGTTCACCGCGGGTTCTCCTTCTTTATTTTTGTTTTTCTCCTCCACGTGCATTCGACTTAGAACGCATGCACGGCCTTCGTCTCTTCTATCCCATGCAAAACACGAACTCACCGAAGCCTCGGCAACTTCGTTTTGCCTCGGCCTTGTTCGAAATCTCCCAAACATTGCATGCATGCCTATTTTCTTGCATGATCGTGTTCGGTAAGTCTAGACGAGCTCAATGGAGACTTCGGCTTCGACAATGGTGGCCGGGATCTCAAAATCCATGCTCGGATGGCGCCTGGTTCGTCGGAGGCTCGCGGGGAGGCTTCGGCATGGCTCGAGGAAGGAGACGCCTCGCAGGCCGTTGGATCAGATCTTTGGATGGCCACGATCAGAAGATCTCGCGCGGGATTGATCGTGCGGTCGAGATCTGGCGCGCGATCGATCGAGCGGCCACGATTCGCTCCCGGTGAATTTTGCACGTCCCACATCGAAACGGAGAGCGGATTTTCCGCGGTTTATCACCCAACCGCTCCCAGAGACGGCCAGTTGAATCTCCTCCCCTCTCGGTGCCGCCCCGCACCGAGTTCTCTCTGCGGGCACGCTCTTGCGCCCACCCCTGCCACTCGGGCGCGCTACTGGCGCCCACTATTCTTGTAACGGGCGCGCTCCTCACGCTCACGCTACGCGGGCTTGATCACCGCGTGGCCTCGGGGCTTATACACGACCCCGATCTCCTGCCTCAGGGATATGCTGCCTTGGCCTGAGGGTTCCCCATGGGCGTGGTGACCTCGAGTCCCACATGAGCCTTGGGTGATGACCCTCGGCTGGCCTTCCTTGGTGGCTATTTTTTGCTACTTAAAAACACAAGTGCTTTGTTAAAAAACAAAGTGACAAGTGTAAATGCCAATTTCCATTCAAGCCATCTTCTAAGACATTCTTTCCATTTCTTCTTCATTATTCTTCCACAAACTTCCTCAACTCCTTTCAATCATGTATTCTAGACTTATGAGACATTTGTAGAAGGTTCTTCATCAACCGAAGATCCTGAATTAAATAATTCATCAACATTCTTCAATGATCTTCATTGATCAAATCAGAGATCAATTGGATCTTCTTCACATTCACATGCACTAAGTGTTAGTGCATGGACTTCATTAATCCACTTAATCCACTTAGAAGTTGTGAATGGATCCCATTCACTTCCTCATTCATTGTCTTAACAATGCATGGCCTTCTAGAGCTTGTTGTGACATTGTATCCAGTTGATACAAGTTATTGGAACTTAAAGATCAGTTCAACAATCGTCTGATTTTATGATGATGCTCCATCATCATCCATTCTTCAAGTGGTGTAACTTAGTATCATCTTGATACAAGTATTGAAACATTACGATCAGTTCTACAATCGTCTGATATAACTAGAGAATGTTTCAACCATCATCTCCTATGTCACTTAGTGAATCTCCTAAGTGACATGCATCTTAGTACCATGGCCATTCTCCATTCATCACCAACACCATCACATCCTTTGTCATTCACATATTGAAACTCCTTGACATCCATCCATTCCATGACAACATCATGCCTCATTGACAACAAATGCAACACAGTGCATTTCAAAGTGGTTGATCATGACTCCTTGATAGCTGGTTTAGAACAACCATGAGTTTCCTCATTGAATCCCCCATTCTTCCAATCTCTTAATCAGAGAACCACCACAGTTTCCTTCAAACCTATTGTCACTTTTGTGCCTACTAGATCCATCCATTCACTAAAAACAGAAATGTTAGTGTGAGTATATCAAAAAAAACCATCATGTACTAATGAGGAAGATAACCACTAAGATATACTTACTTATTCACTTTATCTAAAACTAGGACTCTTTCTGAAATCCTAACCATTATGGTAATGTCACTTATGCTTAAAGAATACCCTAACCTCTAAATTTATCTAAACCGACCTTTGATACCAACTATAAGGCCCCGACCTTAAACCTTACTTAATTATTGAATTAAATGAATAATTCACATTGAGGATCTTTTCAGGTTTAGAGTTTTATAGAATTAGGTCAAAACTATTACATCTCAAAAGATTACATAGTAGACACTTCTACTAAGTTTCCATAACCTAAAAAAAACATAAAAAGAAACACGTCTTGTTCCATGTTTTAGATAGCATGTCTTTCCTTGATCCCATCCTTGACCCTATTCATCTTTATGTCCTGTGGAAAACATTTCAAAAAAACTTGGGATGAGCATAAAAAGCCCAGTAAAGGATACACAAAGAAGGAAAACTGTTAGTTTTTAAAAACAACAAGTAAATCATGTATACTTTACCAAAGTAATACTTTCCACCATTATGAAGTAGTAAAAACTCTTCACTGAATAGAAGACTATTGTTTACCCTTTTGCAACCAAAAGATTACCATAAAACCCATATAAAGAACACATAACATATAAAGGTAACTTGGGACATAAACATACTTAAGTGGAATAACTATACGGTCGACTTCCACACATAATTAATGGAATAGCCATATGGCCGACTTCCACACATACTTAATGGAATAGCCATATGGCCAACTTCCATACCCAATGCATTGGAGGTTATAACGTAACCACCCGTCCTGGTATTCACGACACCACCCGTCATATGGTTTATCACGTAACCACCCATTAAATTTTTAAGTACCATAATTACACATAAAATATTTAAAATATAAACATTTCAATAACAACATTTCATTTTCAATCACAATAAGTAATTCCAAGATATTGAATTAATCAATCTACTTTCAAAAACCATTTAAAAGAGATTTTTGAATCAAAGTGTCCCATACCACTTTGAATATTTTAATGGAATTATAATTTTAATACATTAATGTCCATATAAATAAATACTAAAAACCATTTTGAAAACATGGACATTAAAGATAAAGATTTAGAATAATGAATCTTTAAAACATTTAAAATGGTATTTTTGTTAAAGAGTTTTTAAGAAAATGAGAGACTCTTGAATACAAATAATTATGGAATAACATTTATTACAAACTTTATAATATCATGAGAATAAAGGGATTCATGATATAATATGTCAAAGGACAGTATACACACCATATAAGAGTGAAATGGGGCATAACAACAATGAAGTCTCAAAATGTAAAATGAGATGAAATCCATTATAAAGAAGGTATCCTTAAATTAAGGATAAATCAATCTCATAATTATGTGTGCCAAATATAAATACACCCAATATAAATGGATATTAAGTGTAAAACAATAAAATTTCATTCACACATATTCAAAGGATGACATATTCAATAACTACATGTTGAACCCAAAGAAATCGAAATTGGGTTAAGAAGTTCCCTTGGTAAAATTCGACAGCCTAACGACGTCACATAAAATTTTACAAAAAGGGTTGATGAGAGAGATAAAGGGGATCTCATCACTTGGAAATAAAATTTACATAAATAAGGATATATAAGAACATATCCCAACATAATAGTATGTGAATTAAAAGTCATAACAAAAGAAGTCTTTTAAAATAAATGAGGGTGAAAGGTCCCCTTACCGAGTTGGGTAACTTTCAAAAAGTACACCCCATGGAAGAAGGGTCATAAAATGAAGATGTAAATACCCATAAATGAAATTATACTACACAAAGTGTATAATAATGGGCAGTATATAAACTAATCAAAGGATATAGTGGCAAACGTAGCATAAATGTCTCGGGAATAAAAGTGATATGAAAAATCCCTTACGAAAACTCGGCAGCATAACGACGCCACTTAAAACTTCCAAAAATGGATTTATGAGATCAAATAGGGTCTCCCATAATATGAACATAAAAATTAAAGTATGAGGAATATAAAAGAACATCCCCAAACATAATAAATATGGGCTTAAAAGAAATGACATAAATGAGAGTACTTAAAAAGAAATAGAGAGTTTGGATCCCTTACGAAAATTCGGCAGCCTAACGGCGTCACCCAAAACTTCCAAAATGGATTGATGAGAGAGAATAGGGTCTCTCATCATATGAACAATAAAAATTACAGTAAGATTAATATAAAAGAACATCCCAATAACAAGCAAGATGAGATTTAAAAGGAATGACATAAAAGGGCGTACTTAAAAAGGAAGAGAGGAGTAGGATCCCTTACCTCGGGTCCGACTTGAATCGATCTTTATTTAATCTCCTGAATAATAAACTTGAGTTAATTTCTACTTCCTTAAGAACTGTTTTCAAGTTCATTATTCCTTTTATATCACTTATTACCATGCCATAAACATTATGTAATTATTTAAGTTAATAATGTTTGTTTTGTTGATATTTAGTTCTTAAGTCGAAAGTGGACTTCTTACAATTACATGTTGTTCGTGTGGTCAAAGGTTCTTTATATCCAGAATTGTATTCATGATGTAGATATCATATATATCATATATATCTGGTATATTCATGCATTTATAATATTGCATAACATTTAGGGTTAAGAAATGAAATGCACCGTTCATGGAGACGGTAAGCCGTACGTACGCATGAACGCTATTACCATTTCTATTTCATATTTAATGGAATTAAAAAATAATGATACATAATAGTATTTTAATTCCAATATGGTATCATATATAATATCATTAAATATATACTTTATACTTACCACATATGGTATTAACGAATCAAATCACTTTGAGGGGGCGGTAGTCCGCA
The DNA here is from genome assembly GCA_963277665.1 of Viscum album. Classification (NCBI taxonomy): domain Eukaryota; kingdom Viridiplantae; phylum Streptophyta; class Magnoliopsida; order Santalales; family Viscaceae; genus Viscum; species Viscum album. The sequence goes on along the minus strand of OY728163.1, from coordinate 183,057,871 downwards.
CTTCCTTAAATGAAGATATCGCGTTTACCCATAATGGAAACCATAAAGGTATTACATAAATGAAAAATACAGAAGCTTAAGTAAAACATAAACATATTATATATCATATATAAATATAGTGTCATCTTAATGGCCACCTTTGAAGGTGTTAGAATAATGTTGAACAATCATCGTTTCGGGAGATAGAAATTCGCCATCCACGGAAACAATATGTTCTTTAACCATTAGATGTAGGTGTGTGTAAGTGTAGCTCGAATAATTCTTATAAAAACATCCTAGTATATTGAATATACTGTATTTGTTACAAAATAAATGAATAAAAATAGTTTATGGGGTTGGAGAAGAAAAATAAAACAAAAGGACTCAATCGAAGACATTACCTTAAAATCAGGTAACTTCCTTTGATTTGAGCTCAAAGGCTTCCTTGGAAAGGATTCTTCCCAAAGTGAGGCTTCAAGGAGTTATAGAGGGATGTGGAGAGACAAAATGGTCCGCGGTTGGCCGCTTCAAAGGCTTTGGAAGTGTGTGTAAGGAGGTAGAGGTGGGGGCCTTTTATAAGAGGAGAGGAGGGGCACTCTTGGAAAGTAAGGAAATATTACTTTATTTTAGAATGAGTTTCAGATTTTAATGGTCCCAAATTGATGTGTTTCTAGGATAAGGTGATAAGGGTTCGAAATACAATCATCCAATAGGTTTTGGACATGTGTAATTCTTAGATATTACATTATCATTCCATTTTATTTAAATCCTTTATTAATGAGGTAATCGCTGCATCATCATGATGTCATAAATATTTTAATTTATTTAATGTCTAAAAATTATAGAAAAATACTATGATGTAGGAAATCTGTTTATATTTCTAATGAATATTTATAGTCAAAAATCGGACTTGTATAACCCCATGTAAAAATTGTTTTAGTAAAACATCTCATGTTTGTGTCATTTTTACTTTAACATTAAATAAAAAGTTATTTATGTCATTTCCCAACCAAAGTGGCTCCATGGGGTCCCCAATTTGAATCATGGATTGTATTGGTCTGCCATGACAAATCCAATGAGGGTATGAGATGTGTCAAGCTCATCTCATATTATCAAAATGTTATTTTTACCTTAAACTACACTAATTACCTCTAATCGCGATTAAAAACTTAATAAGTTACTATTAACCAAAAAATCATTTTAATCCCATTGAACCACATTTTACTTCTTAATGACAACCATGTATGTCGGATTTTTGAAATTCAAAACACATAAGTGGTAAAATTTCATTTAAACGAAAAGTCAGTTTTTATAAGTACCACTTAGTGGTTTCACTATTCATCAAAAATTGAAGTTTTTCAGAAAAATACCAAAAATTCACCCTAAGATATATTTGATAATCCAAATTCAAAAATGAAGTCTATTTTAAAAAATTCAAAACATATAAGTCACATTAATTAATTTAATAATTAATTCCCGCTGTCAGAGCAAATAGCGTGTTTTTATGAAACAATAAGTATCAAAAGATTGACACTAGTTTAAGTCCGATTTCAAAGTGAAATTAATTCCAACGACCACTATTAGATTTAATGGTAAAAATATTTTCTAATTTAACTTTAAAACCAATTCAAATAATAATCTAATCATATAAATAAATTAGATTAAAAAGAGGTTTTGAATTAAAATACAACATTTTACACTATTCATTAAAAAAATGAACTTTATCAGAAAGATACCAAAAATTTACACAAAGTAAATCTTGATGTCCCAATTATAAAGAAAGTTTTATTTGGTCCAGTAGAATTTATAAGAGTGAACAAAACTATATTTAATGACGGTTCTCCATCAAAATGCGATAAGTGAACCTTTAGTGAAAATTAGGGCATATATGCCTAAAATTGAATTCTTTCTGTATTTTAAGACTTTATCTTTTATTAGATAAAAGTAAAAACATTTAAAAAACATATATAATCATATTTTAGTTATTTTTATCCTTTTCCGCCAATACAACAGCTATGTGTTAACTACCATTTAAAATAATATTATTTTATTACTAGTGTGCAACGTAAGATTTCAATGAAACTCTTTGTTGCGTATCGGGTACGCTATTGAACATAGCAACCCTTTAATGTAATATTAATATTTTATTCACAAATATGGATAAATATAAAAATGTCATATTCTTTATTTACCTGGGGTGTTACACTTCTTGTGGGGTCTCCATATTAGGTCTAGTTCCATGTTAAGTGGTGTTTGCTAAAAGTCTTGCATAGCATTAGGGTTAGTCGTATTTGGAGTAAGAAAAACATGAGAAGTTGTTTAGTGTGAGGGTGGATGATAAGGGAATGGAGGAAGTGGTAGGCTTACTGAAATAATGGTAAGGGTGGATGGATAGAGTGGTGATTGGTGGAGCATTATAAATGGTGGACTACTAGAAGGAAACTCGGTTGCCTCAGTAAATTGAATTCTAAAGTGATGAAGTCCACCCTATAGTTCTCTATAATTTTATGGAGAATTATTTTACAGTATCAAAATAGTGTCCACATAACCAACAAAAGATGAGATTGATATTATTAAATTGATAACTTAGTTCTATTAGTGTTAGGATGATTATAAGGGAATAAATGAGTTATTGTTGTATCATGAGTAGGTGCCTCAATGATGGAATCGACTTAGCTAGGTTCCAAGTCCTAATGATCTCTGACTAGTTGGATGAGCCCCATCATGTGAAACAAGATGAGTTCAGTGGAATGCATCATCCCTAGAGAGGGTAGAGGCTAGTAGGGTTCAAAAATCCCCAAATTTATTTATATATGTGTAATTAATGATTCTATCATAAGGGGACCACATGTACTCATAGCCAATCGACCATAATATTGGGAGAATTGGAATGTCATGTTCACCACAGGGGTTACCAATCCTATGGAATGAATGGTTAATTACTTCTGAGTCATTGACCCATGGGAGTCTCTAAATTCCAACTATGCATGATTTACAGAAGTATGAGTGATCTTCCATGTGGAACCCCTCTCTTGGGTTCTCTTTATAGTAGGTGGATCATGTCGTCTCATAGAGCCATGAGATATCTTCACTTTGGGTCTCAAACATGTTTAGATCTGGGAACATTGCTGAATAAACGTGAGATGTAGTGAGTTACAAAAAAACACATTCCAACTCTAAATATACCTGATTATAGCTCTCAATACCTTCCTCCCAACCTAATTATGGTATTAATGATGGTAAACACAAGAGTATCCTTGAACTAAATAATTATATCCTACCATGTATCATCTTGAATCTAAATAATACAAAATACTATAATCCATATAGGGTACTCCAAGACTTTGTTTTCCATAAATATTTACTAAAGGATAGAAAAATCCAGTGTCTTATTGGTCTGTATTGGCTTCCCATACAAATGGAAAAACTAGATTTGATGCCCTGGGTATAAAATAGTAGGCAATGATGAAGGTGTATAGGCTGTGTATTATATTTGGGAATAATGGGATGCAAAATGCAAAGTGGAACCTGGTTGGGAGGATTGGTGGGTGGTATCTACCATTGGTGAGGGTAGTGGAGAAGCATACCAGGATCGACACATAATTGTATGAGCATGATGGTCACAACCAAAATTCGTAAAAAGTGTGAGGCCACCTTTTTTAGTTCATAACCTTTTGGAAATGAAGGAATTTGAAGGATAATTTATTGGAATCTATAGAATATAAAGGGAAGAAATATGATATGGTTGGTGTGGCTAAGGGAAGTAGTAAATACTAGTGGTGATGTGTTGTGAAACATATTAAAGGTTTTGTTGATGAGAAGAAATGGCAGAGTTGGTGAGGGAGGTGAAAATTAGAATAGTGGTAGATGATATGTCATTATAAAACCTTGGTTCATGTGATAAAAAGTACATACATGATATTAATATTATAAGTTTATAATTTATTACATGAATTGTAAATGTAGTTTTTTTAAACCATGAAATTTATGACATAAATAAAAAATCTACACAATAAAATCGTTTTTCTGAATAATAATTATATGAACTTGGCCAGTGGATGTGAACAATCCTTATTTAAAATATCTTAATATTCCTATGAAAAAATTCATAGGTTTCTTCCCATTCATCACTTCATCTATGGTTGATATCTTGACGTCCCCCGGAATCATGTGAGATTGATATAAAAGAAACACTCTTCTTGAAATGAATTCTTGTAAATCGTAAACAATTTTCCATTGAACGTAATGAGTTTTCCATCCCCACATTGAATTTATATAATTTCAAATGTCATACATTTAATACATTGAACTATCCTAAATATTTGAATTTAATTTAACCTAGGAATGGTTTTATGTGTGAATTGAAAAATATTACCTCCTCTAGTGTGAATATAAATCACATGATGTATGTGTAATTCCATTTTATTACTTTCTAATTAATAAATTTATAATTATCATACCCAATCCTTCTAATTTAATCATGATCATCAAAATGCAGGATCCTTTTCTATCATTATTTCTAATAATTCGTGATTATCTTTTTAATTTCCCCAAATCAGGTGTATTATATTTTGACTGGAAGGTGACATGATTTTTATTGAGAAGAAAAAATAGATTTGTACTGATGAGATGTTTCTTCTAACTATGTGATATACATAGAGTGTGTCATTAATTTTCATTAACTAATCCTTCTAAATTGAATTCATCATTTTCTCAATAATTGTTTTTTATTTTATTTAGATAGTTCAACTTTCCATTTTGTTTTTTGGAGGTAGGGATTTCACTATTGTATCAAATTATATAATTCATAAGCATTAACATTTTAAAATTGATGATGAATTGTGTTCTCTGATCAATAATGAGTAAATAGGTAAATCCTAACCGAGAAAAAATCATTAAAAATTTATTATAACTTTGATTGTGTCATGATTAGTAGCTTTTTCTTATACACACTTAATTTTGTAGTCTATGAGAACTAAGAAAAATGGGACCATGAAATATATTCCACCAATATCTAATATTATAACTTCATAAATTGGGTTTTGTGTCATTTCATGGTGTTATCCAATGGTGTATGAATGTTGGAATTCAAAATAGTTTTTTTAAAAAACTCCACGATTCTGATGGAGTGTTATCTGGATGAATCTAGATTAAATAGTTTTAACAACTATATGATCATACCCATGGTTTCATCTAGTCGGTGATGCATGGAAAAATTCAAACAAACTATGAATTTCTACTTCTGTGATGAAGTGTTTCATTAACCCATCATCACTTTTCTGGAATAACAGTTCCTCATCCCTATAGTAGTGTAATTCATCAGAAAAAACTCCTTCATTTGTCAATAAGAGACTAGTGCATAAAGATTCAAAGTGGAAAAATAATTTTCAATGTCATAAAACCATGTCTGATCTTGTACATCCACATTGAAGAGTATTTTATTAGTTGAGGCACCTACAATTCTCAACTCTTCATCATCTTTAGTATTCATTAGCTAATGTTTATATATATGATCTGAAAAAATATGGAGCCCCATTGTATCATTGATGATAATGTAAAATCCTTTTAGTCATAGTATCCAAAGTATCAACTGCGGTTTTGCATCTTTTTTATTTATTAGATACATTAATGTTTGATGATTTTTGAAAAACATATCTCTTAATAGAATGAGAAATGATATAAATTTATAAAATGAAAATATCACCATAAGAAACACTTTCTATGTAGTGGTATAACTAATTTGATATTTCTTTAGCTCATGGATGACATCATATATTGAAGGTAAAATATGCCCGAACTGTTGTTATAAAATATTGCCTAATGCAATGTCGCTTTGGTCGTACATTTTATCAAAGTCTATTCCAAATTAGGATAGATGATAATAGGTGCTACAATGAGGTTGTTTTCAAATTTTCAAAGGCATTAAATAAAACATAAAATAATTCAAAACTAATTTATCAGTGTATAAGTTATGTTGGTGGTTGAGGTATTTTTTGAAGTATTTTACAATTCGACAACAGAATTAGGAAAGAACATGATATTATTTTATTTTATCAACAGCGGTAGGTGCTGTAAACTATTTAATGAAATTGATTTTAGATGGATAAAATTCTATGTCATTATGTGAAATCATATTCATGTGGACTATTCTACATTGTTCCATAAAATATAATTTCTTCCAATATTGCAACCAATATTTCTCTTGACACCATTTCTACACAATATCTAAATTAGATAATTAAACATCATAGAATCACCTATATATAGAGAAATAATCTAAAAATATATATAAAACATATCCTACTTTTGATGATAGATTTGTTTTATGACCCATTTCAATATTTTTTATGTATTACACATTTGAAATGATACTCATCGATAATCAATTGTTTTGAAAAGATATGTGAACAATTTCATTCAAAAAACATCCATGTCGGGGGGATTTTAATGTATTATTAAAGTCTATCTTGGAAAGAATAGAATTCATTCCCACTTAATCCCTCATAAATATGACCCAATAATGGGAGAATAAAATGGTCTTTCCAGGTTGTTATGTTATAGTTTCTATAATCCACACAAAATCACCACCAAGTAATGATCCAATATAGAATCAATTTGTTTTTTGTATCATTACAACAATAAGGCCTCATTAATTTTGAACCACTAGAAGCAGGATCACCCATTTTCTATCTAAAATAGATTATATTATTCTAGTGTACAAATGTTTTATGAAATCTTTTTAACCCACAATTTTATGGATGTGTTGAGTCACCTTTGAGTTTCAAAATTTTCTTTTGATCATTTTGACAATAAATTTTTTTAATTTAGATCATGGGGTAAGATTCACTTTTTTATAATCCACACTCCAAAATATACAGTTTTTATTCCATCAAAGGAAATTAAAAACATTATCGTCTTGTTATGTAGACTTGTAAAACATTTTAATTATTGTATGTTTGTCATAATGTTATAACAAATATTACTTCATCATGTTTGGTGTCAAATTTATATCTAGTATAGGAGGAATAAAAATTGAAGGAGTAAACTATGGGAAGGTTTTTATTATGGGAGGTGTGAATTATTTAACATCTTTATTGTCACTTCCATATTCTTCATCAGGGGGAATAGTCTCCCTCAAATCCTTATGATTAATTAAATCACCTTCAAATTTAGTCATAAAAAAAACATGACACTCACTAGAATCCATAATATTATTTACTTAGTTCACTAGATAAAAAAAATGTGTTTATCAAAAACAGAAAATATCATTCACCTTGATTGACATCAATGAAAATGTTAACAGTTGAATGTAATCATTTCACAATAATTTTTTGGACACTACCTTCATCTTCCATGTAAATGACAAAAAATTTAGTAGAGAAAATATTCATATAAACCATAAATACAATGCCCTTATAAGGACACAATGGTACTTGATATAACTTTTGTAATGTTGTAGTTATAATCACATTATCTTCATATCCTAGATTACTAGTCTTTAGAAGACACTCAATTGTGTGAGATTGATGTTTTATCTAATATCTCATAAATATTTTCCATTTTTTCATGAGCTTCTAGTGCATGGAATCAATATTCTTCTATACTGTCTCAAATTTTGTGTAATCTTCTATTGAATCACAATAGTTGATTCCTACTTCCATGATATCACACATAAGATGACTATCCTTCTCTTAATGCAGAGAAACTCAATTAAGAATTTATAAAAATTGGTCATCATGGAAATGACTACAGAAAATAAAATTTTGATATGGGGTCATTTAAACATCTCCTAAATTTTTCAATTGACCCTCATTCTTCCCATTTCCATCTCTTGTAGGGATGAAAAATAGTATATTTTAGGGTGCAATTTTAACATAGTAATATTTTGTATTAGTCCTCTACTAGGCCTGTAATTGTTTTTCAACATTCACTTCTAATTCTGGAATATGGTTGGGATTCTCTTTTACATGTTCAATTAGTATCTTATTGAACATCAAAAAAACTTTCGTCTACTATTCATATATATAGGGCTACAAAATTTTTATAAATCTCCCTCTCTAATGGAAAATATCCTTGATCTTCTTCATGGATGTGTATCAATGTTTACAATTAGTGTACATGGTATTTGATATGATAGTCTTTGAAATTTCCTCTATTTTATATTTAAAGTTGTGGATGGTAGATCATTTATTATTCATTTAAATTTATTACATATTCAATAACTACTCTTCTTTTTTAACAAATGTAATGATGAGATACTCTTGGTTCAGCTTAAAGGTATCTATTCTTGTAGATTCCAAGGTTGACCATGTTAATGGAACTTTTATTGTTACAGTGAAAAATGATGTTCCTGAAGTTGAAATGTTGGTTGGGAAATGGCTATTCTATTCGAGGTGCTTTGTTTTGATGAGGGTAACTAAGTTTTCCCTACTTTATTTAACAAGATTTACACATAATCTATTGATACTAATCCTAATTATATAGTTTTTAGTGGTTTTCTATTTGTAATATGATTATAGGTACTTTTTTCATTTTTATTATAATTCATGTAATTATAATATAGACATCGAATCTATTACATTTTTACTTGACTATAAATGAATGTGTGTTTTCATTCACACTTATCACATGATAAGTTTTCTATAACTGGGGAAGGTGGTGGTAATTTTTTGTTGGGAAATTGGAACTTTTCTTATTTTAAGTGGGAGATATCACATGGGATGAAAGGCTAGAGGTTTCTTCCACATGGTTCAACCCATGCCTTTGAGGCCCTATATAAAATTATTAAAGGCTATAATTGTATATGATTTCATCTAGGAGGGAACTCCCATCATATGGTGTCTTCAGCATGATTTTTCCATCAATGAAATTATACACCATATTGCAAGGGACTAGTTTTAATCCCCCGTAAATGGTTTTATGTTTTTAAAAGACCTAAATCATATAGAGTGGGAATTTCAATGTCAATCCCAGAAACAATCCTCCCATGATTCTTCACCATACATTTGATCTAGGTTTTCAATAAAATTTTATAGATTCTGGGTATGTATTCATGGAAATATTTATTTAACAACAACTTGTTGAAATAAGTTATTTAAAAAATTTAATTAATTTTGTTTTGGTTCCAATGCTTCGAAATGCCCACATTTATTTTACTGATGAATTTTTTAATATGATTTTCATTAAATTATTATTCCTTTAAATATTTTTTCTAGAATTGTATTCAAGTCATTGATTCAATCCAAATATATTAATTAATATTCGGGACATGTTTTATCCGATTATGGAAACACTATTCATAATATATATTCAGATATGCATGAATGGATCATATACCCTACACTATTGGGAAAGTATGTTTAAGAAACTGAATTTTTTTAAGAACCATACATTTGAGGAAGAATACATATGGTAAAACAACCCTACTTTTATAATCAACCATATGTTTCAAACCCATCATTTTTTGTTTTGTCTCTATATAGAGGAACCGTACGTTGAACTATTCAACAATTATGTATTATTTAATGATATTATCTGAGATTTCCACAATGGTTTAGATGGAAGTAATGATCTTTTGAAATCTATTTTTTAATCGATTGAAAGGATCGTTATGATTGTTTGAAATTGTTTTATTCAAAGGTTTAAATTGTTACTTTTCTTAAGGGATGTTATGACACTTTTTAATGTATTTTAATTAAAATATTCATGATTAATTATGTGATATTTTTGGAGCTAGTACTACTTTGTGTTGTTCAAATGTTTATATAAATAACGAGGCACTATTCATTGATGAGAAAAATGAAGAATGTATAGAAAATGAGATATATATATATATATAAATCAATGTGGCATTTCCTTCAGAGATACACTCTAGAGATAAACATGTTTTTATCTATCAACTCACTAGTGTTGTTACCACTACTACTTCCCATTATTATTATATATTTTTCTTAAAGAACAATGATGATTTTGGTGAAGATAAATGTTTGATACATATATGTTTAAACATATATCTAGTTTTTTATTTTCACTTAATAATTATTAAAGATTGGAATGCATCCATTACTTCTATCTGCAACTGTGATGTAAAATATATATTGTCACAAAATAAATCTCTATTGATTTGGTAGATTTTTGACTTCTCCGAACCATTCCTGGTTAAGCATCAGTTTCTTGCACAAAGTTATGGATTTAATGTTCATTTTAAATTATTTTTAAGGATCTATAAATCCTTTATTTAATGTGTCAACTGCATACATGTAGTATTTATTTAATGGTCTCCAGATAAGAGGACCTATTTAAAAGAACCATTTTGTTGGATTTGAGCATCTTTTGTGTGGACTAGAGGATCTTTTTCCAGGGACAACTATACATCACTATGTAATTTTTTTTATATTTTTATCTTACACATATTTGATTGAAATGGAATGGTTCTTTACTAACCAGGACAGGAGTCTTAAACTATCAATGTTTTTGAAATAAAAAATACACCCCCTCTAGTATCTTTGTCTACATCATCACCATTTTGTCAATTTTTTATTATCAAAGTTCCATTCTACTAAATTGTTTTATTTGAATATTTAATAAAATTTAACACCAATGTGTCATATCTAAATTCCCTAATAAATATATACTTTCTCTAACAATCCTGAGTTAATTATTTAGAATAATTAATCATGAAATGGATGATTCTAGATAATGTATGTCTATGATGCATGATATATATTTTAATGGTGATAATTACGGATTATGGAGTTCTCATGTGATCATTTATTATAACAATATTGGATTAAGTTTTTATTTGAAGGCTTTCACACCTCATGATATTTCTAAGGTGGATTTGAAAAATTGGAATAATAATCAGGAAAGAAAATATGATCTCAATTCAAAAGTTTTATGTGCTATTGTGTCTGTTTGAAAAACTGATAAATTCAATCGAAATTTTAAAGGAACTAAATTATATCAGATGTGTAAGAATATTTTGGTTAACTATGAAGGAAATGAATATTATTAAAATATGGTACACTATAGTAAAATTAATTCAAGGTACATTTAGAATGAGTAAGGATAAAACTATCATTAAAATGAATGGAAGATAGAAATAAATTTTCAATAATTTTGTCAGTTTGGGTGTACCAATTTCAAAATAATATTAAGTGATAAAATTAATCAAAGTACCAAACTCTATGTATAATGGGATATCATTAACTATATATCAATATACATCTGTGAAAATTTTCTATTTAAGAATATATTGAGACTATAATCATATTTGTAGCTGAGAAGCTGGATGAAGTTATAAATCATATAAAACATAAAAAACATGCCCTAAAAAAAACTATGGGTGAATCATCACATTTATTTCATCAATATTTGGATATATTTTTATTAGACATTCCTATCTAATTTGAAAATTTGTATAGAAAGAAAAATCAATGATATAAGTGTACAGAAAATGGTCATACAAACGAAAATTTACCATTACTCAATGTTTCAAATGACAACCGATTATTGTAGAAAATTCATAAAAATTATTATAAACATTTTTAGTAATTTATATGGTTCACATGAAGAATATTTTAAATATTCTTTGACTATTCATAAATTGAATATTATATATCTTATGGATCAAACTTATCATGAGGTATATTGTTCTTACTTTAAAAACTATACTTGTGAAAAAATGTCTTATTATGAATTAAAATAAGTATTTATTTTTATTCAATATGGAAAATATGAATCCTCAAATAATGAAAATATAAATAATTATGAAATATTAGGATTCAATTTTATTAGATAGCGATAATATTTCAAAATTGACTATAGATTTAAAATCTAATTTTTCTAAAAATTATTTTTATGATGTTAATAATTTAAGATAATCTTCTATTATATTAATAATAGTAGAAAAATAATCAAATAAAATCCTTGGAAAAAAATAAAATACAGAAATAAAAATTTGAAATAAGATGAAATGGTGAAAGACCAAAACTATATAAGATTTATTTTCTTCCTGGCCTAAATAGAAGAAACATTTATAATGTCACATGTTTAGAGTTTTTTAATTAATGATCATTATGAAAATTATTTATTTTTATTTTAAATACATATATTTATGGAATAAAAAATTGGAATTTCTCAATTGAACATCTAAACATGAATAGTATAGTTTATATTAAAATTAAACATGTTTTTCTAGAAAAAAATTTATTTCTAACACTAATGGACACAAAACTATATGAGTACAAAAAAATTCCTTTGATTATTTGTAGTATTTAACCACTAAATTTAATCATTAAATGTTTAATGTTATCGATCAATGGATGTATGAAAGTCTCTCCAAAAGGATTGAATAACTCTAAAGTAGTTGGTTTTCAAAAATCCCCATTACTAAATTAACTAATCTTGGAAGTATTTTGTTTCCATAAATATATACTTCTTGTTCATTAACTGTTTTACAATGGGAGATATAAATATCTCTCGCAATTTAATAAATACGTTTATTTACTCTTTAAATAATGTCTTAATCTATTTGTTAATAATTTTCAAAAATATCAAAAATATTTTTGTAAATATTTTTAAAAAATACAATACATTTTGAAATTATTTTCTCTCTTTAAAATATATTTAAAAAATTTATTTTTAGTTTTCATAGTTTTTTTACTATATCATAATACACTTTTTATGTATTATCTAATTAATTTTCTATTTTTTTAGATAAATAAAATGAAACATCATCTCTAGTGTGTCAAAACCTATCAATTAATAAAATTATTAGAACATTTAAATTATAAAGTTTTATTTGTCAATAAGTCTTGTTTAAAACATTATGGAAAACTAGAAACAACAAGATGAAATGATAAATTTTTATATGTTTTTATAAAAATGTTTCTCAAAAGGGTGTAATGTAATATTTCAGTTTTGTTAAAATAATAATTAGTATTATATGTTTAAGATTATTTTGAAAATTATTCTTAATGAATGAAATATGCTCGTGGTGATTAAGAACTAGAATGTTTTCATTAAAAATAGATTATAAGAAGTTTATGTTCAAATTTAACACATAGAATGAATAATAAGTGAAGTGGAAAACTGATTTGGTAGAGTCTAAATGGTTGTATGGTGATTTATAAAAATAATCAAGATCAAATATTTTTTTTTGATTTTTACAAAATTACGTTTAGAATACGAAACATTGTTCAAATATTTAACGAATACATTGAATAATTGAAGGAGTAAATTTTAATTAAAATGGAGTTCCTGAAAATAGATGTTTCTAAAAAGATAGATCATGATAACATGAAACTATTTCTTGTTGAACCATGTTCATCTTCATCAAATAATAAAATATAAGTTATTCAAATCAGATTATGAGAACCATTAAGAGTTTTATCCACTCTATGTGAATATTTTTTATGCTTGGAATGTTAAGAAAAAAGGTATATTACTTTATAACATTTTGTTTTTATTTTTCTTCTAATTTAATATAAATTATATTTGATCAATATATATTTTTAAAAAATAATATGTGTTAACAATTTGTACATAATTTATTTTTTATGTATCTTACATAGTCATGTAATTAACATTAAATTATCTCTTAAAATATTAATTACTATAAGAAAAATTAATAATAATAATTTTGTTTAAAATATTACATATGAAAAAATAATAATTAAATGTTTAAAATTAATTGGAAATCCTAAATTATATGATTTAGGGGGAGCATTAAAAAAATATAATCATTTTATTTTTTCTATGATATTTTCTTAACATCATATATATTTTTAATGCATGAACTTTAGGGGAGTTAATTTTATTACTCTTATCGTTTCGTTGTCACAAAAGGGGGAGATGTATATTTTTTTAATGTCATGAGAGAAAATGTTATTGGATAAGTTTAAAGTTCTATTTTACATAATTATTTTTATAATAGAGAAAATTATTTTAATATCCATAAGATGGGGGAGAAGTTTTGATCCTTATAATAGAGGAAAAGGTTATGAATGAAAAACAATATAAAGGAATAGATTGTGAGAAGTTTTCATTATGAAATAATTATTTTAAAAAAGGGGAGAAATTTATTTTATCTATCAGTAATATTTTTATAATTTTTTGGTTTCTCATGGGTTTTAGGATAATCAAAAGGGGTGATTTTTATTATATATTATTTCACAAATTTCATTAATTTATTTATGGTTTTATTGATCATAAACACCCATATTTTATTTACAAATGAAGTTATATTAATGTGAATTTCAATAGATCAATATTTTTTGAAATATATATTCTATAATTATATTCAAGAAATTTATTTATAGGGAATATATGTGGAAGAATTTTGGATGAGTGTAAACTGATTCTGGAAACACTGTTCATACTCTGCATTTGGATCATCACATATGGATCATGTACCCTACACTATCAGGAATGTATGGTTAATCAACCCTACTCTTATAAAGAACGACGTGTTTGAGAAAGAAAACATTTGGTAAAACAACCATTCTTATAAAATCAAATTTTCATTGTCAACACTACTTTTGGATTTTTGTCTTCGTTTAGAGGAACCCTACATTTGACTATCCAGTGATCTTGTTTTATTTAATGATATTGTCCGAGATTTATGAAATTGTTTCAAATGAAATAAAGAATAGTTTAAAGATATTTTGAGATCGATTGAAATGAACATTTTTATTTTTTCCAAAGTCTCATATTCAATGGTGTAAATAGTTATTATTATTAAAGGATGTTATGACCATATTGAATGTTTTTTAATTCAAATATTACTAGTTTATTGTATGATATTTCTGGGGAGGGTTTCACTTATATCTATTTAACCAACTATATTTATATTTATAGTCTCTCTTCATCGTCAAAAAAAATAATAATAATTAAAATGAGATATACCAAAAATTATTATTTTCTTGCATTTAGGGCCTACACTATAGAGACACACTTGTTTTGATCTATCGACTCACTACTGTTTTGGTGCTTCTATTGCACTTTATTGTTATATCTTCTTCAAAAGTAAGGAAGAATCATTTGTTGAAGATACACATTCATAACATGAATGTTTAAAAATATGTATGGTGTTATATTTTACAATGTGAATTATTAAATATATGAATATATCAGCAATATTTATTTGTAACTATGAAGATCAATCTTTATTCTCAACTAAATCAATCACTTTTGATTTGGTGTAGTTTTGACTACTCGGACTCAGTCATGGTTAATTGATAGCATCATGCGCTATGATATAGATTTATAGTTCCTTTTCAAAGAACTATAAGTCTCTATAATGCTTATTGTATGGTTTCAACTACCTTTTCTTAGTTTTGTTTAACGGTCTATGGATAATAGGACCTAATGAAAATCACCATGCTCATGGATTTTAGCATTGGTGGAGTAAACTGAGGTATATTTGTTCCCTGAACCACTGTAAATCATTGTGTTATTTTCCTTTATTTATTTATACTAATCACTCATATTTTGGAGAAAAGGAAAGTTAAATTTCTAAACAAGAGTGGTTTTCAAAACTATCATTGTTTTTGGAATACAAAATCTACCCCCATCTTGTGTCTTTGTCTTCATAATCATCATCCTAACCAAACACATCAGACCTAGGACATCCCATGTCCTGATTTATTCAGGATCCTAATTCTTTAGATAATTATTAACCCTAAAATTAATGGTTAAGGGAATGAACCAATTCCAAATGGTGATAGAAGATGCACAATCATTTATAATGGTTTGAGGAACATTGAAATAATTCAGTAGATACTAACTTTTTTCCACACCCTGATGCCCACAAAATTTATCCATTATATAGATCATGTTATTTTTGAAATGTTTTATTTCAAAATAATATACATGGATGTTATGTTGGATGATGTTTTTCACAACACCACTTACAGATGGAAATCCATAGCACATAATTATATACTCTTACAATAGCAGTCCCACTCCCTACAATTCAAGAGACACAATTAGTCATTTATAAGATTAATAGGTATAAGAATTTGATGTTCACCAATGATGGAGGAATTACATGAATAAAGTTAACTCTTTATTATAGGGTTAAAATAAGTAGATCATTAGTTTCTTTGAATGATTCAAAGGTGGTTGGATCATATATAAGAGATCAATAAGGATGGCGAAAATGATCTATGTGTGAAAGTTAAAAAATAATTGTTGAAGGAATGTAATATGAGGAAATTATATATCTGCAGTGTAATTCACTGTATTGAAATCTATCCCCATCAATGGAAGTAAAATTTTACAGGCCCAAACAGAATTGTTAATTCTACTTTGGTATGACCATATTATAATGTTTTATATAACCCAACTATAACTATTTTGATGATATTCAGAAGAATGGGAGTATATGGTTGAATCAATAAGTAGGAGACAATATAAATTTTTACTTAATTATAAGACCTGATATGGATTTATTAGGAGAATACTATGAGGTGTGTTTTAATACAAGCAATTTGATTACACTGAAGTTGATGGAATAAGGGTTCAAGATCAATTTCATAAATATTTTGAAGATTATATCGCAATATTAAATGGGTAATTTTCTATTGGATTAAACTATATAGATGTTCAAGATTCTCCATATTGGGTTCAGTCATGAAAAATAGATATACCTAATTCAAAAACAATTATTTCTTCTAGAGGTGGTTGTTAACACAGATTAACTTGGTGACAAAAAATTTTTGTAAAAAATTATTGTTCCTAGTTTTCTAAATTGTAATTAGGTTAGGTCCCTTCTCATAAAATCCCCCATATCTAGTTAATGAAAGTGAACAAAAGATGATTATATTATTAACAGTTTTCCTAGACAAAAACTAACCAAACATTGATTTAGATATCCATTGAATATTTAATTCCCATAATCTTGATCCCTAACCTTAGGAGGATTATATGAACATGGATATTACACAATAAAGAATGTAAAACCAAAAAATGAATTAAAATTCATCATATCATAATAATCATTAAATACGTGCAATCAAGATTGATATGCTTTCTTGTAATGAGATGAAATGGAACACCGCCCCTATTGAAACTACAAGAAACATGTTCAGGATAATAATGGATGAATAAAAAATCATTTCATACCTGAAATAAAATATATTGATTAAAAAATAAGATAAAACTAGATAAAACAAGAAAAATTTACATAAAATATTTTTATTTATAATTTTGGAAACCTGTAATATAAATTGGTATGAGAATATATGAAAAAGATGGATTTTACATCCCATGTCTTGAAAAATTTCACTCTACCTTGATATTTTATGATATAAACAACAATTTTAGGTTATTAATGACACTCATAAAATCTATATTACTCATTATCTTTGTGATTTAAAAAATTAATTTAGTTTTAGAGATTTCAAAAAGGCTGACCGGATTGGGGAACCATAGTGTTTTTATGACATAAGTCTTCCTCTTTTGGCATAATGTCTCTTAATCTCAACAAATTTCAACTATAAAATGATATATTATTTTTGATATATCTTTCTAAGGTATTTATAATATACTTTTACATCATAAAAATTAAATTTACAATATAATTTATATTAAATTTTAGATTTTATGGTTTTACCCCTTTTCATCCTTAGATCCCATTCCCTCCCAAAACTATCCAAATATCATTTTATAAAAGTGTAAATTTGGAATAAAACCCAAAAAATAAACAATATTATATAAAACTATTATTATTATCAATATTTTGGAATAATAACCCATTTTATCCTGGTAAACCTACCAAATTCATCTTGAAATGATGATCATAACATCCACAAAGCATCTGACATTTACATAACTAATAAAGTAATTTTTTATTTAATTATAATAAATTAAATTATTATTTTACTAATAAGTGAATAATCCTTGAAAATTTCATTAGACATATATAAAATCAGTAAAAATTCATTATATTGGAAAGAAGTGGATATATATTGAAAATATTGAGTCTGGGTATGATGTTACTTAATTCAATTTCCTTTCATTGGAATATATCACATCTTTAATTCCTTTGTTTTGACATGATTAAATTTTAATAGATCTAGTAATATTTTGTAATTTATTTCTATATTTTTTCTATATTTTCATATTTTTTAATTTTCAATTTATGAATTAATTTTCACATCAAAAGTTTTGATCATTAATGTTTTTTTCTCTCAATCTAATTTTCATGAGATATGTTTCTTATCATGAACCAAAGGTTTTTTAATATGCAGACCTTACTAAACCATGAATTTCATTTTAAATATTTCATCATGTAATTCATGCGACATAGAAATATTTATATAACATTATTTCATTCATTGGCATTTGATTTGAAAGTTACTATAGTGATAAAGGTTTCATGTAAAAATATCATTCCATTATGAGATTATTTATGTTCAAGGGTACATTGTGGGATATTTTATGTTGTTAAACTCATGAACCCCATCTCTACTATTATGCTATAGTTATTTATATGGTTTACATGAATTATTTTGGTTTTCTAATCATTCTTACAGAAAATTACTATGAAAACTATTTCTTTACAAAAACTGAATATTATTTATTCTTTGGTCAATGAATGTTCAATCCATGTAAAATATTATTTAAAAGTGTATTCGTGAATTTTTTTACTATTCTCTAATGTTTGTATCATGTTATATTTATACATTTTTTTTACTTTGTGTAAAATTTTAAATGTAATCGTCTTTCAATATTCCAAATGATACAATTTTTTAAGGTGAAAATCAAATAATTATTTTAACATATAAAACATCAATGGATTTTTCTATAATAGATACTATTTTTTCCCTGAATATTCAATTACATGTTTCTATTTTTATTTAAATGATAGTACATTCCACTATTTTGTTTGAATTTTTATTTTATTAATTTATCAAAAGAGTTGCGATTTTTCCCTAATACTCAATGAAAACTAATAGATTTTCTTATAAAGATATTTATTATTTTTGTAAAATACTTTATTTATTTCCTATAATCAAATAGGGTTATGATTCGATGATATTATCCTTATTATTCCTTAGTAGGTCTTATGATTGATTAATGATACATTCAATGAACTCTTTACTTTTCGACTGGTAAATCACGTTATAATGTAAAGTATGTTGTTTTGAAAATATTGATGATGAAAATATATAATTTGATATGTTATATTCATGTATATTACTTATATATTATAGAGGACGATGGGTTAGCTTGATATAACATATAATATAGGTGATCCTGATCTAAATCTCCAATGCATTGGATAAAGATTCATGTAATTAATTGAATGATGGATGGATTTAACCAATGAGGATGATACTAGAGATTTAACCGGGGTTCAGTTATTTCTAAAATGGTTGATTAAAAAAATGTTCCAATATACAAACATATTTTCTCTATTTTTTAATGATTTTATAATGGTTACATTAATCCCGATTGACAACACATGGATCAATATTATTGATTGATATGAATAATTCAATTATTAAATCGTTATCCCTTTTAACATATTAAATGCTCATATCTTTTACGTATATGAATTATCTTTTGTTTTTCTCATTCACATCAGATATGTGCTCTTTACATTATTCTATATTGTTTCTCACAAAATATAGTCAACTTTTAATTCACATGTTTTCCCTCATTATAAATATATTTTAAAACTTTTTAGGATTAATTTAATTTGTTATTTAGAATAAGAGTATGAAAAATATTACTAGATTTGGATCATATTTGTGGATTTGAAGGAAATTTTTGGAATAAAATATCAATATATTATGAGATATATTCTCACTTAAAGAAATGTGTATTGTTATATATAATTTGTTCATATTCTTTCAAAATCACTAAACATAAAAGGACCTTGGGTATAAAAGTAATTTAATATTTTTCAACTTTATTTTGTCTGTGTCAAATTCATTAAATTGTGTATGATTTATTTTTCCTAATGATATAAATATAATGATTTTATTTTTATCACTAGAGTTGGATGTACTATTTCTGGAATGTTATAAAAAATTACATGAGAATAACCCTGAGTGATAGTTGATATATGTTGGTGAAATACATTTGTGGGGAATGGATATAAGTTGTTCATGAGTGATTTCCAATATATTTATTCACATTTCTATATATTGGTAAGAGAGATGAGAAAAATATTGCTTAACTATCTACATATTCCATTAAATTCTCATAGTGGCAGAAGAAATAAGAGCACCCCCTTTGTGATCATTGGAACATTATAATGGAATCCTTACTAGGGTAGTGAAATAATCATACACTTTGGTGGATAAAAATAGATATTTTATAAATCCTATAGTAGTTACAAATATATAACCATTTCATTGGGCTTTTATGGGACATGTTGGTAAACTCTTTTTTGAACATTTATATAATACCACTCCCATTCTTTAATCATTTTCAACATATTTCAGTCATCCTCTAGAAATGGAACGAGAATATTGACCCACCCCTGATTAGTTTTCAAATTAATCGATGTGATCACCTTGTTTAGGTGGGAATTGAAATATGGGAATCCCTTAGTGGCTACAAAAATATTCCAACTAATTTTTTCTTCCTTCCAGAATATTTTAGTTGGATTTGAAGGGACAAGTAGTGATATGTGAATTCTCTATGGTCACATCAAAAATATATTGATGGGATCTATATATGGTTGATATAATATAGGCTTGATCCATGTGTGTTGTAGGGATATGTTGGCTTGATTCATCTATGCAAAAAAATTGGAAGGCTTGTTGAGTGAGATACAGAATATGGATCAACTCCTCAGTCACCGCCATGATGTGCTTAAAACATTCAATAAATATAATAAGAATATATATTTTTTCTTGGATGATATTATACCCATGATAGACCTCCACCTAAATCCCCTACTCTGGAAGACCAGGGATAAAATTTGATGGTCATATACACAAATTTATCTTAAAGAGATAGTGTCATATGACATTGGTAGCGGTGGTGTCAAGTAGATGGATCCCTCATTGGTGGATCTTAAAAAATTGTTGGTCTACAAATAAAAGCTTAAACCTCTCTATGGTGTGAGAGATTAAAGTATTTATACTTTTGATTTAGGACCCTAATATTTTTTGATATGGTTACATCACCACTGGTCTAACATCAGTACTCCATTAATGTGGTGGCCAATGAGGCATTATTAAGTACATGATTTCCTGCCCCGAATCAAATCTTGAGAAAAACCTATATAATTGAAACTCCAATACTCTATCATTAACCACTTACAACTAAATATTATTGGTTTGAGAAAACATTCCCCTGGATCGTTGGTATAGAACCATTATTTAATGGAGGATTATATTTTTTTCATCACTTGTTGGGAAGTTAGATTGGGAGTTCCATTGTAGATACATGGGTTTCCTAAAATCAATAAAAGAATAAACTAGTTGGATGATGACATTTTTGGATTTAAGGGAGATCTTGAAATTTTTCATGTATGTCATGTAATCATCAAGAATTGTAACAAAAAAAATCATCAATGCATCATCTTGATAAATATAATGGTTTAACGATTACTTAAATGGGAAAAGTAATCATTTCATGTCCACCATTCCATTTCCAACAAGAAACGTTCCCATTTTTTAATTCAATGCATACATAAATTCCATGGGACACTGGTCACATGGACTTTAGTAACAATGCATGTGCATGACATTAATTTAGAGTATGGTAGTTTGGTCACATCACATGATTTTATAGTGGATTAGTTCACACTACATGAATCTCTTAAATATTTATTCTAGGATAAATAAATTTTCCCAAATCATAATGAATTATTGGTTATCTACATAATAGTGATCAATAATTGACATGTGATAATTTTAAAATCGATATATATATTAGAAGTTATCTTTTGATAGGACCATATTTATATATATAAGTAGTTCTCCATCGATGGGACCGTTATAAAATTATATAGCCTCTCCTTATTCCATTTTCTTGGTGATTATTCAATGTTTAAAGAAACATATTTGGGTGATCTGGTCATTGACACCATCCAGGGAAAAGGTAGGAGTTTTGGATATCAGATTGGGAAAATTAAAAGGGATTCTTATGTATCCTAGAATACGGGAATATTTACCTATATAATTAGGTTCTAAATAATATAACACATAATAACTCTTATATTCATATAATAGGGACTATCACAGTGCCTTTTAAGGTCATTAAACAATGAAAAAGTGAATTTACTTTTAATTTCATGCTTCAAGGATCTCTCAGTTATTAAGATTAATCCTCAAGTAGAATCCTACATAACATAGAAAATAATAATCAACAACCACATCGATTGGTTTCTAACATCTTATGGTAATTTTCTTCAATCTAGCCATATAGTTAAACATCATGTAATAAGGATGTATTCTATGCAGTTTGATTTCATACAAGTTGGACTTCTAGGTAATTTGTTCTACGAAATGTGTTAGTTTGGGAATTAAATATAGGTAAACCATTGGTTTTCAACCTATTTTTTGGAAATGAGACAGGAATGGATATGGTTTCTCATTGAGAATATGACCCACGAATATGTATGATGGCTCATAGGAAATATAGAAATTCCAAAATGGGTTTTATTTAGGATATTGTCCCATTAAAATGATTTGGGTTACATATGGTATTTTAATATCGATATGAATGTTAAATTCATGTAAATTAGTAAAATAACTTGGTAGGATGAATAGAATCATGGATATTATGGACCAATGAGAAAGAGGTTTAGTAATATTTATGGTATATCGAATATTCCTAGGATAAATAATAATATATTCTTTTTTGGGGTTCTAGGTTTTATAGTAGATTTATGTTAAGGAATTTTTTTTGAAAAAAAGTATAATTCCATTTATATTTCCTTATCTAATTGAGTAAACAAAAGAGGTCCACCAGGTACCTGGGGTGAATTATTTTCGGATATGAGTTATCCAATATGAGTAAGGTTATAAATTGGTGGTTTCACTAGTATCCTCGTGATATGATTCATCTTTATCAATATAATATAGTATCAATATTACCCTAAGGACCCAACCAATTGTAAATGATATTCTGGGAGTGGACTATTATAAAATGATACATGATTGACTAGGTTAGATCTACTTTGTAAAAAATCTTAACAACGTTTGTTTTTGTAGTTTTATTGAAATTCTTTTCACAATTAAATTAATGGGGTTTTTATCATGGAAAAATAAATTAGATGATATAAGTGAAGAAAATGACATAAGGAAGGTATGATAGACAATTTTGTTTCTTTATTAAGTGACCATTCATCGGTGATATTCTTTATGGTCATGGAACACTTTTAATAAGGAAATTAAAACCTTTGTAGACCCCCATTTCACATAAGAATTAAGTGATATGAATTTGGGTGTAGCTTTCATGGGGTCTACGTTAATGTTCTCTAATGATGAATTATATGAATGTTATCCTATATGAAAAATGTTTATGGGGTATTTCAAACTAAAGAGTAACATTAAATTATATCTTATGAAGGAGTATAATAGATTATCCTTAATTATAGGGGATAATAGATGATCCATCATTAATAGGGTTATAGAGTTTTTCTTTGTGAAAAAAGCTCATGGACGATCCCTCATAAAGTAGGTTTGTAGATATATCTTTCAAAGATGATCCTGGACAATGGAGACTCAAAAACTAATCCTTACTGATGTATTATCAAATATAATAAATCATAAAATTTTCTTTTCGATATATCATCAATAAGGACAGTTTCATATTATCCATTTTTTGAACCCTTTTGATAGAGAATTTTTTGGAAGGTTTTCTAAAAATCTAATCTGTGCAGAAATGGTCACAGAGGGTCACAAAATAGTCTGTTATAAGTATCCATAAGTTATTAGTGGTCCAATATATATTCCTTATACTATTACTTGTATCGAACACTGGGAGTTTATAGTCTATGTTAAATAATGACCAACTCAAAATAGTTGGCAGCATAGGGTCTATGAGAATTTGATGAGTTCTAATACAGCACCCTAAAAAAGGAAGGTGAATGAAAATATTCTTTGTGTATATAATATATCTTCATCATCCATTCAAAAATAGTGACACCCCAAAAAGTAATCATGTTGTCACACAGGGGATTTTACATGATTTGAAAAATTCATGGAGCACATGGTTTCATTACATGGACACTTTGGATCTCCACTATTATAAAATGAATGGAATCAGTCCATGAAAAATTTATTATTCATGAAAGTAGAATAATGAATGATAAACTTTGATATAATTGGATTATTTTTTTTATTTATAACTGTTTTATTGGACACAAATCAATAGGAAATTTTCACTCTATTATATCATCAGATACCACGCAGGACATTGCGGGCCTCAATAATGGAAGTGCATGGTGGATTCCAGTGACTCAATAAAAATTGATATATATAATTTTTTTTCATTACTATAGAGTGTGTGTGTGACATACCTTCACCATTATATATAGGGGATGATTGGTTTATCAAAATAAGAATTATTTTGAATCATTTTGTCCATGTGAACAAATTACTCATAAAAAACCACATGGTGAGTAGTTGTTATACTGAAAAATATGTATAGGATATGTTCAATTCATAAATATCATGGTTTTAATGGTTGTCAATAGGATAAAAATGACATGTGACAACAAACCTTGGAAAAAATTCCTTGAGTTTGAGGAGTGAAATCTACTACCCCATGATTAGCAGAATGTAATGTTTTGAGACTGTATTAGTTAGGGAACTACAAAGTGTGGGGGTGAATCTATAGTAATTGTTTGTTTCTTAAAAGTTAATTCTTTATAAGATATATCCCAATGAATTATTAAATTAATGGTTCACCTGCATGAATATCTTCCTCAACCATATGAATGTATATAAAGGAATATATCACACATTAACTTTTAATGTGGTTTGGCATTCTTGTGAGAGCCTTATATTTATTGTGATCAACCTATAGATGCTCAAAAAATTTATTATCACAATAATATTTGTGATAATAAATTAAAAAAATTGTTAAAAAATATTGAAATTATAATTAAAAACTTATACATCATGGAAATTATCATCTACTTCCCACAGTAATATAATGTAGTTATTTTACCATAAACCACTTATTCATCAAAATTACTTTTTTTCTGTTGTATTTGATCCCAATATATACATAATAATAGGTCACTTCAACATAAATGGATAGATCATGTTTATGGAGGAAATTATCTTCATGATCAATATAAAAAACGTAGTAGTGTCAAATGGACCATATTCTTACAAGTTAAAAATTATCACCCCATGGATGAGATAATTAATTCATGAACTAGCCTTCGTTTTCCACATGATATATCACGTGAGTCTCTAGTGCTAGCAACGACCTCCTCCAATCCTATTAGTAATCCAAAATATGTTTTTAGAAGATTTCCTAAAAAACAGTCTCTTACATCAATAAAAAAAATTAGTTAATGAGTTTCAATATCTTATCATGCTTTAATGAATAAATTTTTCTTTTACATTTCTTATATTTATATTCACAAACTGAAAATGAATAATTTTTCAGAATAAATATCATAAAATATTCATTTCATATATATATCAATGATATTAATCATTGACTCCCTAAACAATATTAGAAAATATCATAAACAATAATATCCAATATTTGAATTCTAAATCACCATAAAACATGTATGGCTTTCTCTTTTAATTCTTGTCAAATACACATTCAAAAAAATCCGAGAAGAAAAAAATACAACCCCTTAAAAAATATAAAGTTTTCACAAGATATCTGATTTTATTTATGTAGACATGGAAATTTGGCATGCTTCCTTCTATAATGGGATAGAGCATTCATTTCATTACAATAAAACGGTTACATTCATGTTGTAATTTTTGTGTGAATCATAAGTAATTATGATATTTAGTTGATTTATAATAGTAAATGGGATACACTTTAATTATGTAGTCTCTATAATATCAATATAATATAAGTAATAATAATTATCTAATGTAAAATGACATATATGTTTGATTTTTCCCCCACCAACATAAAATATCTTCTTTAATAGCCATATTATTTGTGAAAAAAATTCTTATGTGGCACAAAATATCTAACAATGAAATAAATCCTAAAACATGAAGTATATTATGAGCATGATAGTTTTCTGAGGTATACGAATTTTTTCATATTTGTATGAAAAATTTATTTAATGTGACAATATGTCTTCCTCACATCTCAAAAAACCTACACACTTGAAAGACAAATAGTCTCATAAAAAATATCATATAGTTATAAAATATTTTTATTCCCGAACCAAAACGTCTCTCAAGGAATATAAAAGTAATACTGCTATTCTAAATAACCTGAAAAGATTATGTTATATTATATTAATTTAAAAACCCAAAAATACTTCAATATAATAAAAATAATTAAAAAATGTTTAAAAAGTATCCAAAAATAGATCTCATATTAGGTTAAAAACAATAATTATTAAATTGTTAAATGGGTACCTAAATATGACCAATTAAATTATTTTTCTACCCATGACTCCTGTTCTGAAAATTATCATAAAAATTTCAAATTCAGGAAATACCGAATCACTTCCCCTCTCATAATATAAACATCTTAACACCATACCGTAGGTTAGGATTTTTTTATAGAAATACATCTCTCGGGGATAATAAATAACATATCCATGTGGAAAATTGACCTCTCCCAAAATCCATGAACCCACCACATCCAGAAAACTCCCCCTTTTCATAAAAAACATCCATATAAATATAAGAATACAGATTCACACCTGTCCCACTTTTATAAACAAAAATTGAAAAAAAAATTATTTTTATTTTACTTCTCCATTTTTGAAAACATTATATATGGATTAGTGGGGACACAAAAAAATATTCTTAATGATGTTAGAGGTAAATAGCACCAATTTCTACCCTCTATAAGTAAAATGTGTTCTTAGTGACACCTTTGGTGAAATTATCCACAATCTATATTTATAAAGGCTTAAATTTTAGTTTAATATCTTCATTTAAAACACTTTCATCATTAAAATGAAAACAAACATCTATATACATGTCACATGAGTGTTCAATAAAATTTTTAGAATGTTATATACTTATATTATTTTCATAATCAATTATAAGAGTTTTTCAACCATCACCCTCAAATTATCTATCAGTTTTTTTCATAAACATATTTTGAGTGCAAGAAATAGTCGATTCACCATATTCAACCTCAATATTACTTAGTGTGATTGAGTTTTATTTATTATACTTAAACCTTCCAAAAAATTAATCTAGGAGAAAAATTCCTTATAAATAGACCATGTAAGATCATAGTCTCCTACTCAAGTAACATATCAAATCCTAGAAAAATTAAAACCATTTCTCACACTATAGAGAAACACTTAGATAATGGTCCCATTACTATATTTGAGAAATATTTTGGTAGCCAAAAGGTAATACTGAATTTTTTAACCAATATATCATTTATATATATTTTTGGTATATATAACATATGTTCTCGAATCTATAACATAATTTAGGCTTGTAACAAGTCTTCTGAATATTCAGTAGTTAACGTTATCATTTTAAGTGTATCTATATAACTTCAGAACTATGTGAATGGGTGTAGACATAGGATTTGAATTATCCATATTAAACATCATTAATAGTTATCTCTATTGTTTTCTTTGCATTAGAAAATAAATTTTCCACTTATATAGTTTTTATTCAGAAGAAGTATCTCATATCTCTAAGAATAGACATCTCAAATTATTCCCTTGTTTAGTTGGAAAACTGAACACAAGAATTATGATAATCAACTAAATATTATATCATTGATTTATTAAATTATAATAATTTTACATGTCATAATCAATTTTATGTTCATATATTAATACAAATTGACTTTGGTTAATTTTCATTCTATTAATTAGTTTTCAATATATTCATACCATTCTTATGGGGCTTGTTTTAATATATATATATATATATATGTTTATTTAATTTTTCCAAATTTCTCCCATAATTATCATACACAAAACCAGTGGGCTCCTTAATGTATAACTCCTTTTCATGATATCCATTTAAATGGGAAAGTTTATTATCCATTGGATAAATTTAATATATCCAGAGTGCTACTCTCATAAGGAATATCATTATAGCTTACAATCTTTCTATAGTTACAAAACATCACATCAAATTCAATTCTATAATCATATGAATGTCACTTTCAAATATGTTTGGAATATTTCCTTGTTAAATATATTTTTTGAATTTAATTATCTTCAATACCTACTTGGATATGATGATATTTTTATAAATAGATCATGTAAAAAGTTCATTGGTTCATATTTTCATCTATAACCTCACTAAAGAATCTATATTTAAAATCTTCGTTTACTTGTTGATTATTAAATAAAAGAAATAATTGACTTCATATTCTAAAACATCATTATTATTTGATTTTTTAGACAATAGGTTCAACATATCTTAGTTTACCTTTATTCTATATTGGATTTTATTTGGTATCCTATGATATAATTGTCTTGAAATGCTTTCACGGCCTAAAAACTTATGTATATTATTCTCTATATTACAATTCTATACATAAGTTCATCTTGATTTATCAATTTTTTGCTTTGAATAAACATATTTTTGACTATTCCGCTCCATTTTCTTCATAATGGGTTATTGACTTTAATAAATAATTGTAATATCTAGAATAATTTTTTAGATTTAGTTTTAAAAAAATTTAATATCCTGAAAATTAACAATATTGTAAAGTATTTTATAAATTTTCCTCTAGTTATTACAATTATATAAGTATCCATGTTTCATTCTATTCTTAGATCTATCCTCAATTTTTCATTGATTTGATCCATTAATCATGATGACGCTTGGAGTGTCATATTATCGAATGTAAGTCAATATATTATTAGATTCATACTATATTTCTTATAAATATAGAAATCATTTTGGCATAAAAAATAATCAATTTGGCTTGTATGAAACTATGAAAATAGATTATCCTCAAAAATAAATTGATCATTCTAATCTTAATAGTATTGTTCTATCTATTTCCACAATGGTTCTATTAATTATATCAAAAGACCCATTTTTTAGGTGTGTTTGGTGTTCTATAATGGTATTTAGTCCTATACATTCCATGGCAAGGTTCAAAATCATTTTCAATTTAATCCTTACTATTATATGTTATCAATTTAATGATATTGATATTAATATCTCTTTTAAATTTTTTCCATTAAATATTTATCTTATCAACAAAAATTGGATTGTGATTTATAAAAATTACTTTTTTTATATTCTATAATCATAAAATAATTTGATAATAAAGATATATAATTTATATTTATTTCTCATAGTTTCATACATATTTTAGTTACAAAATTCAAGATTTTTTTTCTAATTGAGTCTCTGGTACTTTTTCCCATTAAATATTCCCATTTTTCTAGGTTTATAAAAACCTGATATCATTATTAAATAAAAAATGAAGAACTATCACAACATTTTATATTTATAATATTCTAAAATTATTTTAACCGATGTGGAAAAGTCTTCAATAATTTTTTTACTTATTTAACATTGAGATACCCAGAATTACCTGGATATCGAATCAAAAATAAATTCTCAGTAGTTTTTTTCTCTTTTTATGATATATATTCCAATTTTATCTTTTTTAATGAGATAATTGTTCTTTTAGAAAATCACCTCATTACCCTCATCAAATAATTATCTCAACCTAAAAATATTATTTATAATATAATAAACAAGTTGTAACCCTTGTTAATTTATCTTTTTAGAATCAATCACAACTAAACCAACACCCTTGACTTTTAACAATATTTTATTTCCAAATTTAACAAAAAAATAAATCAAGTTATTTAATTCTTCATAATACTGTGATATCTCCTATAACATATGATGATAACACACTGTCTAGGAATAGAGGTATATTACTCCTTCTAGCTTAAATAGAAACCTCAAAAATTTGTGATTTTAATAAACATATTTTTCAATGAACACATATTTTATTTTCAAATATTTTTTTGTTACCGGGTATCCTAATCAAACACTCATATACAAACATAACATAATGGTCACATATTCCAAAAAAGCTCATCAATACCATAATAAGTGTTTCAAATATATTACCATACCATCATATCCTGACTAGTTTTGTTTATTATATACCTCTTACTCATGATTTTTTATTATCTCCTCCACAGTTATGACCCATACAGACTCTATAAGTGACAAATATTATTCTAATAAAAAAATAATTTTCTTCCAAATGAATCTAATCACCACCAATATCCTTAAAATGTATTTATTCTAGTAAATTTTTCTTTATATCCCTAATAATATGCTTTTTGTTTTTTAAAATAACCATTTATCCATTTCTTAGGTTTAAAGAAGTATTCATTTTTTTGACTGTTCAAAATTCCCATTGATATAATGTTCTATTTGTTAATTTTTTATCAAAAAATGTTACTCAAATTAGGAATTTTGTACTCGAATAAGTATCAGAGATAGATTTAATATTTTCATAAATAGAATATGTAGAATATATCAGTATTAATGTATAAGGCTTCCATATGTTCTGAGATCATTAAATAATGAAATTAGTTGAATTTAAGAAGTCAACTGTCTTTTTTATAAGTATAGTTTTCACAATAAGAAACTTTTTTTCCTGGTTATTTTTTTTATCTTGAGAAACCAATTTCTTGTCACATTCTTATGTAAATCTCTCCTTCTCCATAGCCTTAAGTTTTAGATTTTTTATTTCCATATTATATTTTTTATATTTTTATTGAAACTCATTTTCAATATATTTTATCTTTCTATTTCCCTTATTAGGAGTTTTAATCTTCCTTTTTATTTTATAATTTCTTTCATCATAAACTTCATGTTATTCCCTAAACATATGTATCATATAGTTATCATCATCAAATTTTTTTATTCAGTGGTGGAGCTATCCCATTTACATTCACATGTTGGATTTATTACTATAGATAATTGTATCATGTATATCATCACTTATTATGAAAATTTTATTTTTCATTGAAATTTTCTATCTAAATTCATCAAATTTCTTGATCCATTAGATTTTCTTGGAAAGCACTATCCATTGTATTCATCAATATATTCCATTAGTGTATTTTTTAGAAAATAAATAGAAAAATAAAATACATACACACATAAATCATTTAATTGGGTTTTTTTATTTTTATTTTTATTTTTCTTTCATTAGGTATTTAGAAAAGATATATGTGTGTTTTTTATGATTTTCATCACTCCCATCAAATAATGACCCATCCTTTATAAATGATATTTTTTAAAAGAATTAGTATGTTATATATTATATAATATAGTTTTTTATACAAGAACAACAAATAGAAACCAACATCATGTTATTTCATTAATAATTATCCTTAAATTAGTTAATAACTAAACCCATGAATGTGAAAAACTTTATAATGACAAAAAATAAAATATGGAAAGTAAAATAGAGAAATTTGATAATTCCTATTTCTAGAATCATCATCCCCATTATAAGAAAAATAGAAATGAAGTATATTATTGGTAAACTAATCAACTTCTTTGAAAATAAAAAAACTATTTGGTGTCATTTTAGTGAATAATGTATGACACAATAAAGGGCTATTTATATGAGTTAATATGATCATTAGAATAGAAATGTGACTTTTGGGAATGGTTACCAGACCATTGGGAATAATAATTGGAATATTGGAAATGTAACGTGACCTCAAAATAATAAAATGAGAATGAAATAATATTTTTCTTGATTATTGAAAAAAATTATAATTTTCATAGTTCCCAAAAATAAATATCATGATTAAAAACTCATAAAAATTATAGTCACACTTTTAATAAACTATATTTTAATGTATTTTGTAAAAATAATAATATATTTATTAAAAATATATATTATTAATGTTATAATTTATATATATATTTTATTTTATTTTTAGAAACGACATATCAAATTTCTTAATGGATATTAATTGGAAATATTCTGAAATACACCATTTTTAGGTGAATAGTAAAAAAGATAGTTTTTTCATATCCAATGTATTTTATATTACATCAATCATGGTGTAATAATGAAATTATAAATTCAAGATACTTCATATGAGAACATATTTATAAATGACTCATTTAAATTTAGTAAACATGTTTTCCAATTTTTTTTTTTATTCAACGTGTAAATTCTAAAGTAATCCATTAAAATAATACTCTACCATTTTACACCATTCCTTTTTAATATAATAATAAATTAATATTATAAATAGACTGAAAATAATATATAATTTTACATATTTCATATATATTATATAATGTGGAATTATTACTATTGATATTTTTACCTTTTATGTAAAAATATATTCAACATTTGTTCTTAAACTATAATTCTCCACAAGTGTAAATAAGACCTTACCCCACTCCTGGAAAAACCACTCATCACACACTTAAAAATATAAAAAATCTACATAATACATTATGTTATGTCCCTTTCATCTATAGGGATGTTCAAGAATAAACTAAATCCACTATGTAATGGAGTTTAATGTTATATAAAAGAGGCCATACCGAGAGTAGGGTAATAATTCATCAAGTTTAATTAAATTTTTTCACTTATATTCATCATATTATCCACTCATATTAAACCAAAATATAATAATATTAAATTAATATTAGGTAAATAATATATTAATTATTCTAAACTACTATAATTATTATATGTATGATGTATTTATATTTTTTTTACTTCTCTTTCTTCTTGTTTTGATTATTTCTCATCAATGGTAGGTTAATCAAAAAAATAATACAACTAATTATTTTTGTATCACCACACATATTAATAGTAATAATAATTTATTTTTGACCTATTATTATATAAATATATTAATTTTATTTTTCTAGAATTAATTCTACTTAGATAAAAATATCCCTAAGGAAAAAGAAAAAAAGAAAAAATGGTATATTTTAGGGAAATATGGTATCAAAACAATTAACCATTAAGAATATAATTAATTTATAAAATAAAATGACTATAATTTAGAAAGAGATAAAAATTTAACATAATTCACTTCAATTTCTAGGTTTTAATAATCTATAGTTTTTTTAATGAAGATGAAGAAAAGAGATGGAATATATAGGAATTTATGATAAGGGAATTCTCAAGAAAAATACATTAATTTTCAATTTTATTCACATTTAAATTATTCTCTATTTGTATGTTCCTCCATATTCAAAAAATTTTCTTTTTGTAATAATATTTCTTTTCATTCAATTTATATACACATTTTTACCTTGTTGAAAAGATTTTCAATCAGACTATACTGATTTTTTAAAATGTATATGTTTTTTTAAACATAACTATTACTCCTATTGATTTGTTTCTTCTTGAAATAAAAATAATACTCTTTTTTCCAAATTTTAATTTCCCTTAGGCTTTTTAGAACGCCAATATTTATTTATAAATATAATCATTATAAATCATTTATGAAACTCATTATTTTCCAAGGATTTATTTCATGACTATGATTATAATATTTGTTCACTCCTTGTCGCATGCATGATATGGGAATTTATATATGAGAGGTATGGATCAATAGTTTTATATCCCTCCAATGAATCTTTTAATTTGAAATATCTCATCAGATCTTGTGTATTATGTGTAAACATGTTTCTATATTTGTTCAAATTTTTTATATTAAATTTCATGGAAATATGTAATGTGTGAACATGATGATAGTTTTATCCATAGTCATTTGTGGTATTTCACCACTATGTTACCATGTTTTGTTATTAATAATATGAACAATTCCATTACATTACCAAATTATTCCCAGATAATTAAGATTATGACCGTATTATTTTCATAGTGTTATATATTCCCACCCATGTACTTTTTATTCATGTCCCCTATTAATTCTTGGTCAACTCTCCCATTAAATTGATTTTAGAACACTTCTTTCATTAAGGTGTAATATTAGTTGATGACACGTGATAGTGATAATGTGATAGAATTTATAAGGATAGCAAATAAGGATTTAAATAATTTTTTTGTTTATTATGTATAAGTCATGTATTGTCTAAATTTTCCCAAGATAAAAAACTATTTAATCTTGGATTGTTTCACAATTATATTGTTTATCATTAAAATGATATAATAATAATTTATGAAAAATTGGGTTTTATTGAGTTTGTAACTAATCATATTTTTGTTATTTTGGGAAATATAATTAGAAAACATTAGTCAAAACCATTATGTTATTTATATGTATCAGTAAACATCCAATGTTTTGGTAAATTATAAGTGGGTGTGGTTTCAGATAAATGATATCAGATTTTGAATATTAATGTTTTATGTAGATCTTGTATAGATTTACCAAGGGCTGATAACTCTGAAAATGATGGATTGGGATTAAACTTGATCATCACCTAGTGTACGACAAAGATTCCTTATTTGAAACATAATTTAATACTCCCAAAGGATATCCATATATTAATCACAAACTCCATACAAAACATTTTTAAGGATATATAACTAAATTAATTATATATTTTATTGTTGTAAAAGGGATAATGTAAATGATTATAAAAACATTATTTAATAAAAATGATAAAAATGGGATCCCAAAACACATGTCCTTAGAATTAACACTATGAAATGGGATTTAGAAACCAGAACAACCCATATGAGGTAAAATTCAAAGATGGTCTAAAAAGGCTTCTAATGAAATGAGATTTATATTTCAAAACATCATGTAAATTATTACAAATCTATCAAAATATAAGAACAATAACATTAACACTATGGAATGTATTCCATTACCCAATAAGGAAAATCAAGCCCTCATATACATTATAAGGAAAAAAAACTAATTATTAGTGGATCACCCAATCCACTAGTCATAGAATAAGGGGATAACTCAATATGTAAGATGTTTTCTATGATACATTTTTATAAGATAGATATAATCACCATGTATATATATCATTTATTTAGAGAGGTTGATTAATGGTGGGTGTTGACAAAGAATACCAAGACCTTGGATAAAATAGATAAAATAGAGTTGGAATACATTAAATGTTATTTATAAACAAGAATTTCCATCAATTATTTTCATTGATATGAGGAGAACATAATGGGATCTTAATAAAATATAGATCAATATATAATGAATTTTGATGAAAAATCTATAAAGAAGGTTGGATAACCCTTGGATATTGTAATAAAACTCATAGAAAAATAGATATATTATTTTTTGGTTAAAAAACACTCCTCCAAAATGATCTATCTACCTTATATGTATATATTTATAAAGAATTAGTTTAATGTGATCCCAATGAAAAAATATAGTTTTCAGAAAGTAAAAATAAACTTTGAGATAAGAAGATAAAAAAGGACATTCAAGATAGTTTATCTAATAAAAAAAGAAGAAAGATGACTCAACCACCCACATATAAAAAATTTCGGAATTAGAATCAGGGGAATAGCCTCAAAGGTACATGTTAATTCTGAATGTGTGGGATAAAGGGACATTAATATTATGAATATCTAAAATATGTGATGAATATAAACAATGTACTAGAGGAAAAGAAGAGACTTCCCAAAGCACCAAAAATTATAAAATGATTCTACTATAAGGATAAATGTTAATATGAAAATGAATGCACTAAACTGTATTTCATTGTGGTAATCAAAATTAGTAACCACCAATGTTGATGGAGAAAGAAAAATATTATACCATAACTCCAGTTGAGTTATAAATTGAAAATGAATTCATTGAAGTAACACTTTTTTTCACAAATAATGGATAATGTTTAATTTGATTCTAGTTCTACACATTCTTATATATCTTGTATGTTTGATTTAACAATTGAATCAAAATATAAATACCCTGATGTAGAGATAAACTAAAAATTCACCAAGTGGTTTGAGAAATATAACCCATGTGTTGGGCATTGCACCCATTAGTATCTGTGAGAATATTCATATAAACAATATTGTAATCCTTATTTGCACAAATTTGATTATATATTGGTTATGGAGTGGCTCTTATTATATAGTTCTCAAATAAAATATTGTAAAAGTTAATATATTTCTATATATGAACCATGTCATACACATGTTCAATTTAAATGATAATAATGAATCCCCTTTGGAAGTTACCAAAATCGTACGTGTGTTTATACCTACTGAAGAGGTATTCCATGACCAAATGTTTCAAAATAAAGGATGGTATCAAGTTCGATGTAATTCCCATTTTAATAAAATATACTTATTTATTTTCTAACGTGTTACATATCATTCCCATTTATCTTGAGGCGGAGTTCTCAATAGAGTTTAGTCATGGAGAATCTACTATCTTTAAATTCCCCTTTAGGATATCCCCAATAAAACTAGAGGAAGTTTACTAGTGATTGCCAGAGAATTTGGAAAAAGTGTTCATATACCCTAATTCATAAACATGGGGTGTCTCAATTCACTTTATCAAGAAAAATGATCAATCAGTTATCATGTTTTTTGATTATTTAGAGAACAATTATATCTCCATAAATAAAAAATTTTCTACGCAAAAGAATGATGGAATTTAAAATCATATATGGGGATATAAGTACTTTTGAAGGTTTACCTATATTATGGATATCATAAAAATAATTTTAATAAGCAACATATGCTTAAGACATCCTTTCATATAGGGTATGTACACTATGAGTTCATATAGATTCCTCTTCAAATTACTAGTGACCCTACATTCATCACGTATTTGATTAACAAAGACTTTATACACAACTTTGAAATGTTTTTGTTATCCTTTATTGATGTTATTATCATTTACTACAACTAATTATGAACAAGAAGGTAATCTAAGGGTTGTATTTGAAATAGTTGGAAATATTAAAATATATGCTACTGTTAGAAAGTGTGACTTCTTGATTTTTCATAATTCATTCTTAGGACATGTTATCAAAAGTGATATAATCTCTAAGGACCCTTCAAATAAAAATGGAATTGGGGAATTTCCCAGTCCTTCATGTTTCATTGATGTATTTAGTTTTTATAGACCATCTATGCACTGCTGGCATTTTCTGAGAAATTTCTTATTATTTTTTATACCGCCAATGATGTTAACATGGAACGTGATAAACTTTTTCTTGATGGAAGAATGTGAGGAATGATAATGGTTATAAATAAGAGGATAATCATAGTGCATATACTCACACTACCATATTTTGGATAAGAACCTTTATATAAATTGGTGCTGTAAATAAAATATTTTTATTGTGTACTCATGAAAAAAGATAAATTGATCATCTATGCCCCATGGAAGTTGGGAATATTGTAGAAGAATTACCTAATTCATTAATAAAATTTGAATATGTGATCTTCACCATGAATATTTGGTGTCACTAACTCTATGGAGATAAGTGTGACAGATATACATATTACATGAGTCATTAGTATATATTCACATATAAAGTGATGAACATTCATCAACAAATATGGTTAGAGATGATAAAGGACTGAATACTTTCAATACGCTACCATCCTGGAAAGGTGACCATGATAACAAATTCTCTTACTAGAAAATAAAGAACTACTCTCTACATGATGTAGATTATGAAATAAACTATCTTAAAGGACATGAAAAGGATTGATATGTAAATCATAATAGTAGGGAATATATCCTACCATGCACAAATGATTAATTATAAATCAACATAGGGATTGTCTCAATCTTCAAAAAAGTTGGAAGTAGTAATGTACTAGAAGTTTTATTAGTTCCACAATGATGGAGATGGTGTCATTGATTTTTCTAGCAGACATTATGTGCCTTAATCACATGTGTTAAATAAATAGTTTTTGGATAATTATCTTAGATCAAATTTATCCATCCAAAATAGATTCTTAATTATGTACTACGAACTTTGAGATTACTTCCAGTATGAAAAAATTATTAAGTAGATTTCTGAGTACATCCCCATGGTGTGGGTAATTCAAAAATTGAATGTATAGTAATAAAAATCTAATGGGTGATGGAACCATTTCCCACTACCATGTGGAAATTGGAGATCAGAACCCTAGAATTTGTCACTGATCTCTTGAAGACATTAAATAGAAGAAATGTGATATAGGTAGTGGGGATCAACTTTCCAATACATACCACTACATCATTATTATGAATTCTTTCCCACCTGAACAACATTCTATGATATATTGAAAGGAAATAGAGAGCTGTCGTGGGGAACCACATTCAATTGGATTTGACCATTATCTATTGTTCCCTTCTAAATTCAATAGAATTAATTAGTATTATATATAAATTAAATTGAATTTTAGTATATCTTGTCACCTTAGTATGATAGATAAACATAGTAGACTAATTATAAAATCATATGCATATTAAGGTATTTAATAATTTAATTTAAATATGGATGGGATAAACATATCCCATTACATATGTTGTCATACAACAATAGCTTCTAATTGACTATTCAAATGGATACATGTGAACCAATTTATGGGAAGTTATGAAGAACTCCAACTTTTTTTCATGAAGGTGGTGGATGAATGCTACTAGTACCCGATCTTATGAAAGTGATTCCTAAGAAGGATCAATCCATCCAACAACAAATATAATATTCCTAGAGTCTTAAAATGTTATATTTTCATAACAATCAATATAACACATATATTTATGTTAACGATAATGTTCTCCATTTAATAACATCATGGAATAGATTCATCGGGTGTGGAAATAATGGGATTTTAATCCTATATAAATATCCCTTTGAGATTATTCATCGAATAGGAGTAATGTTATAATGTCTATAACTCCAAACAATCATGGATCATGATAATGATGTGTTCCATATATCCCTCCTGGGGAAGTACATACTTAATCCCTCAAGATTAATTAATCTGAATATGTTAAAAATGGAGTATGACCTTTATTATGAGGATAAACTAGTGAATATCATGGACCATTGTGAATAATTTATACACCAAAAAGCAACTGACCTGGTAAATATTTTGTGGTGATATGATAAATATAAAGAGCCAACATGGGAATCAGTGGAAATGGTGAAACATAAGTACACCCATCTATTAAATATCAAAGATATGCGTTGAAATTTTAGATATGAACAATCAAATTGGAGAAATAATGCAATGATTCAGACTTTATAAAGGATAATTTTTTTCCAGATTAAATGTGTGCTATATTATATTATATATTATTATACCTATACAAAACAAAGAGAAACCAAAAATTAAATTATTTAATTAATATAGATGATTAAATTAGTCAAAAACTGAACCCATGAAAGTTCCAAACAATATAATGGGGAAGAAAATAGAATATTAGAAAAGTGGATTGTGAAAATTTGGTACATTAAAATATG
Organism: Viscum album; assembly: GCA_963277665.1. Taxonomy (NCBI): domain Eukaryota; kingdom Viridiplantae; phylum Streptophyta; class Magnoliopsida; order Santalales; family Viscaceae; genus Viscum; species Viscum album. Next base: position 183,018,383 of record OY728163.1, on the reverse strand, counting down.
CGATGCTAATTTCCACCATGAAAAACTATATGTAGAAGTAATATATAACTAATAAACTAAAAGACATATTAGAAATGTCAAATATAAAAACATTGGAATAACTATAGTGAATAATTTAGTAATTAATGAGGTTGCATTTGTAGAAGGTAATACAACCATTAGAATTGTAATGTGACTGTTGTGAATAGCTACCCGACCATTGGGAATAGTAACAAGAACTTTGGTATTAGTAATATGACTGATGAAAAGGTTGTTTGACCTAAAAATAAAAAAATTTATCATAAATAATATATATCATGATTAATTTATGAAAATAAATATTTTATAATTCCATAAATTAAATTTCATGACTAAATAGTCCATCAAAATATTAACAAATTTTGAATAAACAATTTCGTAATGTGTGCTACTAAGTTAGGGGAACCGTCCTCCAAAATTACGTTTATCATCATTGGTCTTTGTTCTCTATCACACTTGGGGTCCTCTTATAAAGTAGTTCGGAGTTTTGGAGACCAGTGAGAGGCTTTACTATAACGACCCATACTTTACATACATTTTTATTACTTCAGAATTGAAGCACACTTATTACAACATATAATGAAACTAGGAAAGGACCGTATAGGTATAGTGTCTTTAGAAACTTGGAAACATAAACAACTGGTTCATAAAGCGTCTACACTATCTCCCATTTAATTCATCATATCTATAGTCCCTTTTGGCATATCTTACTTAATAACCTTATTCCTGACCTGGGGAAAGAAAACATACAAAAGGGTGAGATCAAATTCTCAGTAAGGGTAAACAAAAGAAATGTCAATCACATCATATACATAAGAACATAACTTTTGGAAATCTTAACCTCCAAAAGAAATCATAATTTCATAACATGGGATAAATCATAGTAGTGAAATGTAATCCCAATAATCATATCTTAAAACATGAAACTTTGTGGCATAGACACATAATCATAGAGAATAATTTCTTATTAGTCAAGACTCATTTCCAATACTATCTTAGTGGACAAAGTCCATTTCTGAACCGAGTTCAATCCTAGTATCAGTCCTTTTTCACTGAACCGGTATAACCTACCGTTCCAGACATGTCTATCTCATGAGATATAAAATCTTTACCCAATGCATTGGAGGGAGATATAGGTCCCACCCATCTCATAATGATACCATTCTTATGTGTGCCACAAAATCATAAATCATACATCATTGCATAACCCATGTAGTAAAAATAGGATTCTTAAACAACATGACATCATAAAACAATTCATAGAAGATAAAGGAATTCATAAAAATATTTCCATCACAACATAATCAAATCCATTTAATAATAGGGATAGAAACAGAACCCTATATTATCTTAGATGGAAAATAATTTTGATAAAACACTTGAACTCCATTCTTGAGGAAAATATCCTTTCTACTTGAAAAACACTTTTCCTTTCTCAACATGTCATACAATTATAAATTAAGATAAGTTGATTAAAAATAAACTTGAAAACTTGTAAAGTAAGCTTCTTGGAAATAATGTTTTAAAAATCCACTCATGCAGTATAAGTTAAAAAAACATTCTTCTCGTACTTTTTTCGGAAAAGTCAAAAAGTACTTTGTATGAAAAATGACAAAAGATTCCTTTCATATCTTTTACTAAAAACTCACAGAAGGGTAAAATTGGATTTAAAAAATTGTAGGTGGATAGAAATAATATTACATATTGAGGAAACATGGATGTGGATGATAAAATACACCCCAGTAAATACCAAAGTATAAACAATCTCGGATAAAAATGAGATTGTTATATTTCCCTTACCTTAGGTCCAGTATGCTTTGTACATGTCCTAACCTCCTGTATAATGATTTAAATAATGTTATTGACTTATTACGGAATCATACTTATTTTTATGATATCATATAAGGTCATATTCTTAGCTTCTTAGTAGTAATATTTAATTGCTACTTGTTATTCGGGTGTTTATAACTTTTTGTTCTTATGCGTGTTTTGTGGAATAAATTCTTATTCTTCTATTTAGGTTATAGATACCTCATTTCCAGATTGGTATTATTGTAATATATATCATATTCATTCATTCAATTCATTTATATAATCATTATGAAATGAAGATCATGTAGAATGAGTCACATCACATCATGGAGACAGTATTCCGTATGTACGCACGAGTGATGATATCATTCCTATGATCGTGGAATTGTATTGGAGTGTATTTATACTATTTCATAATCAGTGTCACTTTATAATGGTCATATATAGTCATTATTTACACCATTATATCCATCCAAGTAATGTGGTGGTGGGAAATAGATTACACCACGGCGTGTAGAAGGTATTCCATACGTACGCACGCTCGGTGATTTCATTTTCCATAGGATGGATAGATGGTTAAATAGGGTTGTTTCATACTTATAATAACATATAAGTATATTAGTGATACTGATGTTATTACTTCATAATGAAACAACTAAAGAAGAAGAAGTGGAAGAAGAAATAAAGATGAAAGAATCGGTAATGGACATTACCTCTTCTTTGAAGTGCTTCTTTGAGACCTCCTTTTAGGGTACTAAAATAGGTCTTTGAAGAAGACCGGAACCTCTAGGATGTTTCTAGGGAAGTGGAGAGAAGAAATTGGAAGGGGTTGGCCTAGCTTGAAGGCTCAAAGTGGTGTGAGGAAGAGGGGGAGGAGGTTCCCTTTTATAAGGGAGGAGATGGGCTCCTTTGGAAAAACTAAAAATATTATTTTATTATAAAGTCAAGTTTGGTTTTAAATAGCTCCAAATTGATTTATTTAGAAGATAAGGTGGGTATGGGTCGAAATAATCTCATCCAATATAATTTAGACAAGTTTAGGTTCCTATTTTAACCTTATCATTTATATTTAACATTAAGTTAAATAATTTTACATTTACCGTGTCTTCTTGTGTTCTTATACTATAAGGTTAATAAACTTACTATAAGCAGCCAAACGAACACCAAGTTGTTTATTATTAATATATATAACCTTATCTAAGTCATTTGGCCGAACATTATATTTTTAGGAATAAAATAACAATTACTAATATAATATTTTTTTAAAAAACTATTTTATGTCAATTCTGACACTATTTAGTAATTATTTTTTGTAAAAATCATAACAGAATTATTAGTTCGAAAAAATTTAATTAAATCAATAATAACATGTCATATTAATCTAGAAAATTATTGGAATTCATAAAAAGTCTCAAATTATATTTATTCGTGTATTTATAACATCAATTATGTCAATATTTCATTAATAAGATAATTACTGTATCATCTTTTTGTCATAAATAAATTAAATTATTTAAAGTCTAAAAATTACAAATAAAATACCATTATGTAGGAAAGCGTTTTATATTTCTAATGAATATTTATAGTCAAATTTATCTTATGTATAACCCCATATTAAAAATGACTTACTTATTAAACTTTGATTTTAACTATTTTAACCATTCTTTAAATAAATTAATAATAAATGTCCTAATCTAATACAAGTGGGACTAAATGGTCATATTTTATTCCTAAGGTTGTTTTTGGTCGAATTAAACTTGTCCAATAGAATTATGACATGTGTTAGGGTAATAATAATATCATTTTTACCCTTAATTACCCTATTTACTTTTAACCGTGGTAAATAAAAGTAAAAAGTTACTATTCACCAAAAATTATTTCCATCTCATTGAACCAAATTTTACTTACTGACATCAACCGTGTCTCTCATATTTTTGAAATTCCACTCACATAAGCGGTAAAATTAAGTTTTATGAAAAATTCAGTTTTTTAACTACCACTTAGTGGTTTCACTATTCATCAAAAATTGAAAGTTTTCAGAAAAATACCAAAATTTCACCCTAGGATAATTTCAATATTCCGAATCCAAAAATGAAGTCCATTTTGAAAAATAATATTTATGAAATTTCAAAAAGTGGTTATTACTATTTATAATGGCTAGTTTTAATAATATTTTATTAGCATATCATTGTTTAGTGAAACTCGGTATTGCGTACGACGCAAGCTATCGAGGAAGGTTGCGATTTAGTTTAAAGCAATCCAAGCAAGTGTTGTGTGTAGAATAAGATTCCTTTGATGATTTATATAACATAAAAGTCTCGGGTGTTACATTCTACCCCCCTTAAAATGAATTTTTCCCTCGAAATTCGTCACTTTGTAACAAACAGATGAGGATACCTCTCCCTCATCATATCCTCAAGCTCCCATGTAGCTTCTTTTAATTGGTGGTTCCTCCATAAAAATTTCACCAATCGAGTGGTCTTGTTTCGTAGGACTTTTTCACTACGATCCAGAATCTCTATCGGTTGTTCTTCATAAGAAAGATCTTGCTCCAGCGGTACAACTTCTGAGCTGAGTACATGTGAAGGATCAGGTATGTACTTTCTTAGGAGAGATACATGGAACACATAGTGAACTTGAGAGAGATTCGGTGTAAGTGACAATCGGTAAGCTACCTTCCCAACACGATCTAGTATTTTGAAAGGACTGATATATCTAGGGCTCAACTTCCCCTTATTTCCAAATCTCATAACCCTCTTCGAGGGAGATATTCGTAAGAACACTTTATCACCCACTTCAAACACTAGGTCTTTTCTTCGGTTGTTGGCATAACTTTTCTGTCGACTCTGAGCTTCTCTTATGTTTTTTTGAATATATCTGACCTTTTCTTCCATTTCATCAACGAGATCGGGTCCTAATAGCTTTCTTTCCCCAACTTCATCCCAGCAAGTTGGAGTCCTGCATTTCTTTCCATAGAGAGCTTCATAAGGAGCCATCTGAATACTGGAGTGAAAGCTATTATTATAAGAAAATTCCACCAAAAGTAGGTGTTGATCCCAACCACATTTGAAATCCATAGAGCAAGCTCTCAACATATCTTCTAGAGTTTGAATTGTTCTCTCAGACTGACCGTCTGTCTGAGGATTATAAGCAGTGCTGAAACTCAAATCTGTATCCAAAGTATGCTGAAGACTTCGCCAGAACTTTGAGGTAAACCTCGGATCCCGATCAGATATAATAGAAAGTGGTACTCCATGAAATCTTACCACTTCCTTCACATATATCCTGGCAAGCTGATCTAGAGAGAAATCCTCTCTAATAGCGATGAAGTGTGCAGACTTTGTAAGACGGTCAACTATGACCCAGATAGCATTATTGCCTTTGCATGTTTTAGGAAGTCCTGTGACAAAGTCCATAGTGATGTTTTCCCATTTCCATTCGGGTATGGGTAATGGTTGTAACATCCCCTTAGACTTCTATCTCTCAGCTTTAACTTGCTGACAAACCAAGCATCACGAGATATATTCAACAACATCTCTTTTCATGTCATCCCACCAGAAATACCCTTTTAGGTCCCTATACATCTTCATGCTTCCAGGATGAATAGAGAATGAAGAACTATGAGCCTCATCCAGCAGCTCCTTCTTTAATTCGGGGATGGGAGGAACACAAACCCAATTCCTAAAATTTATTATCCCATCACAATCAAGGTTGTATTCAGGAACATTTCTCACCTTCTTTTGTAACTCTACATCTTCTTTCTGTGCCTCTTTAATCTTCACATGTATAGATGGTTGAACATTCATTTGAGAAAGATACAATTTTCCCCCTTCCATTATAATTACAAGATCCATCCTTTGTAAATCCATAAATATTGGAACTTTTGTGATCCTCATCATGGATAAACTGGCATGGTCTTGTCGACTTAATGCATCTGACACCTTGTTTTCTTTCCCAGGGTGGTAATGGATTGAGAAGTCGTAATCCTTAATCAGCTCCAACCATCTTCTTTGGCGCATATTCATCTCCTTTTGTGTGAAAATATACTTTAAACTTTTATGATTAGTATAAATGTCACACCTTTCTCCATAAAGATTATTCCTCCAAAACATTAATGCAAAGATTACCGTAGCTAACTCCAAATCATGAGTTGGGTAATTTTTCTCATGTATTTTCAACTGTCGTGAGGCATAAGCTATCACCATATCATTTTGCATGAGAACACATCCCAGTCCCTTCTTGGATTCATCACTGTAGATCACAAACCTTTCTCCACTACAAGGCAGTGTAAGCACAGGTGCACTGGATAAACTTCTTTTCAACTCCTTGAAATTTTCTTCACATTCCTCCGTCCAAAAAAACTTAACTCCTTTCCAAGTCAACTTGGTGAGTGGATTAGATAATTGTGAAAAATCTTTCACAAAACGTCGATAATATCCATCCAAACCAAGAAAACTTCGGATCTCAGTTACTGTTGTTGGTCTCGACCATCTTTTGATAACCTCTGTTTTTGCTGGATCCACAAATATCCCCTCTTTTGAGATTATGTGACCCAAAAATGAAACTTTTTGATGCCAAAATTCACACTTGGTAAATTTGGCATAAAGCTTCTCCTTTCTCAGGGTCTTCAATATAATTCTCAAGTGATCTTCATGTTCTTCCTTGCTCTTTGAATAGACAAGAATATCATCTATAAAGACTACCACAAACTGATCAAGATAGTCTCTAAAGACTCTATTCATCATATCCATGAAGATAACAAGGGCATTAGTAAGACCAAATGGTATCACTATAAATTCATAGTGTCCATACCTTGTACGGAAAGCTGTCTTTGGTATATCCTCCCTTTTGACCCTTAATTGATGATACCCTGAATGAAGATAAATCTTGGAAAAGTATTGAGCTCTGCGTAGTTGGTCAAATAGGTCATCAATGCATGGGAGAGGATATTTTTTCTTGATAGTGATCTTGTTAAGTTCTCGATAATAAATGCAGAGTCTCATTGATCCATCTTTCTTCTTAACAAACAGAACATGTGCTCCCCAAGGTGACGCACTAGGAAGTATGAACCCCTTATCAAGATTCTCTTGGAGTTGCTTCTTCAATTCCTGCAACTCAATTGGGGCCATTCTATAAGGTGACTTTGAAATAGGCAAAGCACCTGGTACGAGTTCTATTGAAAACTCAACTTCCAGATTTGGTGGAAGACATGGTAATTCCTTCGGAAAGACATCATCAAATTCCAATACAATGGGAATATTCTTAATCATGAGTTTCTCACCAACCATTTGAGATAAATAACCTTCATTTAGTGGAATCAATACCCATAAGACGGAAGAAATTTCCACTGTAAGGTTATGTTCATCCTTGCATTGATAGACAATCATAGATTGATCTGGAATATGAAATGTGACTTCCCTTCTTTGGCAATTGATATGAGCTCCATATAAAGAAAGCCAATCCATGCCAAGAATCACATCAAATTCCACTATAGGAAGGATCACAAGATTTGCAGGAAGCACTTTCCCAAAAACTTAAATCGGAGAAGAATTATAAACTTTTGATGCGACTGTTGTGCCATTAGGGGTTTTCACAGCTAACTCAACATCTAATTGTTGAGGTAATACGATGATATCCTTAGAAAGTTCTTCATAAATAAAAGAGTGGGTGGATCCAGAATCAAATAAAACACTTTCTACTTTAGAGTGGATGGTAAGTGTAACTTTCACCACATCGTTATCGTACTCCACATTGCTGATAGAAATTGCATGTGACTTTCCTTTGTCTTTAGCCTTAAGAGTTTGTTGACGTCAACCATCATCATCAACCCTTGGATTAGGGAATTTATTGGCATAATGACCCATCTCCTTGCACTTGAAACATTGAAGTGTAGTAGGGTCATTTTGTGTGTCCCTTCCTTTGTTTGCATCATTAGACATCTTCTTCCCATCATCCCGGCATTCAAATGCCTGATGACCTTCCTTTCCACATTTGAAACATTTACTTGTCCCTTTAAGACAACTCCCTCCATGTTTCTTTCCACACTTTGAGCATAAGGTAAATCTCATCTTCTTTTCAGTGTGCTCTTTAGATTTTACTTTGAATTCCATTTTCCTCTTCTTATCAAACCCATATGACTGATGGGTTACTCCAATCTCCATCTCAACTTTGAGATCACATCGAATGATTTCCTCGTAGCTATTGAAGTCCCTTATGGCTAAGGCCCTTCGAAGACTTGGTTTTAAGACACTAAAGAATCGATCGATCTTACTCTCAGGTTGGATAATAATACCAGAAGCGTACCTTGCAAGTCTTGTAAAATTTGCTTCATAGGTACCAACAGATTCATCATCCTTTTGCTTCAGTTCAAGAAACTCTTTCTCCATCTTTGTTCGGAGAATACGAGGGAAGTACTTATTGAAAAATAAGTTCTTGAACTCGTCCCATTACATGGACTCAATTTCATCCCTTTTCCTCGTATTCTTAATAATATTCCACCATTGATCAGCATCACCTTCCAAACGATACACTGCTAAGATGACTTTATCATGCTCAGAACACTAAAGAACTGAAAATATCTTTTTAGTAGTACTAATCCATTGTTTAACAACTAATCGATCAGTAGACCCGCTGAATGAAGGTGGAAGCTGCCTCATGAAGGATTCAACAAACTTTTGGTCCTTCCTTTTCTCATTTGGAAGTCCTGCATGATTCATAGCTTGAGAAATTTGTGTGAGCATGGATACAAGATTTTGCATTCTAGCTCCCATAATGTTTGGTTGCTCAGGGGGACAATCATTGCATTTCCCATCACATTCCATATTAACACGGTTCCTTCAGGTTCTAGCCATTGACTAAAACCAAGAAGAATAGTGTGGGAAACACTAATTATAATAGGAAAACCACATAATCAAGAATAAAATATCATACTTAAGGTCTTATACTAGGTTATTCATGGCCATTTCTAAAACACTAAGATTGTGTTCTATGCTTAGACTTATCCTTGGGGTTCTTACTAAGGCTTTCACATCCTAGTTTCCAAAGGTTGACTATACCTTTCCTATAATACCAACTATAACGGCCCATAATTTACATACATTGTTATTACTTCAGAATTGAAGCACACTTATTACAACATATAACGAAACCAGGAAAGGACTGTATAGGTATATTGTCTTTAGAAACAGGGAAACATAAACAACTGGTTCATAAAGCGTCTACACTGTCTCCCATTTATTTCATCATATCTATAGTCCCTTTTGGCATATCTTACTTAATAACCTTCTTCCTAACCTGGGGAAAGAAAACATACAAAAGGGTGAGCTCAAATTCTTATTAAGGGTAAACAAAAGAAATGTCAATCACATCATATACATAAGAACATAACTTTTGGAAATCTTAACCTGCAAAAGAAATCATAATTTCATAACATGGGATAAATCATAGCAGTGAAATGTAATCCCAATAATAATATCTTAAAACATGAAACTTTGTGTCATACACACATAATCATAGAGAATCATTTCTTATTAGTCAAGACTCATTTCCAAGACTATCTTAGTGGACAAAGTCCATTTCTGAACCGAGTTCACTCCTCGTTTCAGTCCTGTTTCACTGAACTGGTATAACCTACCGTTCCAGCCATGTCTATCTCATGAGATATAAAATCATTACCCAATGCATTTGAGGGAGATATAGGTCCCACCCATATCATAATGATACCATTCTTATGTGTTCCACAAAATCATAAATCATACATCATTGCATAACCCATGTAGTAAAAATGGGATTCTTAAACAACATGACATCATAAAACAATTCATATAAGATAAAGGAATTCATAAAAATATTTCCATAACAACATAATAAAATCCATGTAATAATAGGGATAGAAACAGAACCCTATATTATCTTAGATGAAAAATAATTTTGATAAAACACTTGAACACCATTCTTGAGGAAAATATCCTTTCTACTTCAAAAACACTTTTCCTTTATTAACATGTCATACAATTATAAACTAAGAGAAGTTGATTAAAAATAAACTTGAAAACTTGTAAAGGAAGCTTCTTTGAAATAATGTATTAAAAATCCATTCATGCCGTATAAGTTAAAAAAACATTCTTCTCGTACTTTTGTCGGAAAAGTCAAAAAGTACCTCATATGAAAAACGACAAAAGATTCCTTTCATATCTTTTACTAAAAACTCACCGAAGGGTAAAATTGGATTTAAACAATTATAGGTGGATAGAAATAATATTAAATATTGAGGAAACATGGATGTGGATGATAAAATACACCCCATTAAATACCAAAGTATAAACAATCTTGGATAAAAATGAGATTGTGATATTTCCCTTACCTTAGGTCCGATATGCTTTGTACGTGTCCGAACCTCCTGTATAATGATTTAAATAATGTTATTGACTTATTACAGAATCATAATTATTTTTATGATATCATATATGGTCATATTCTTAGCTTCTTAGTAGTAATATTTCATTGCTACTTGTTATTCGGGTGTTTATAACTTTTTGTTCTTATGCGTGTTTTGTCGAATAAATTCTTATTTTTATCTTTAGGTTATAGATACCTCATTTCCAAAATGGTATTAGTGTAATATATATCATATTCATTCATTCAATTCATTTATATAATCATTATGTAATGAAGATCATGTAGAACGAGTCGCATCACATCATGGAGACGACATTCCGTACGTACGCACGAGTGATGATATCGTTCCTATGATCGTGGAATTGTATTGGAGTGTATGTATAATATTTCAGTCATATATAGTTATTATTTACACCATTATACCCATCCAAGTAAGGTGGTGGTGGAAAATAGATTACACCACGGCGTGGAGACGGTATTTCGTACGTACGCACGTGCGGTGATTTCATTTTCCATAGGATGGATAGATGGTTAAATAGGGTTGTTTCATACTTATAATAACATATAAGTATATGAGTGATACTGATGTTATTACTTCATAATGAAACAACCAAAGAATAATAAGTGGAAGAAGAAATAAAGATGAAAGAATCGGTAATGGACATTACCTCTTCTTTGAAGTGCTTATTTGAGACCACCTTTTAGGGCACTAAAATAGGTCTTTGAAGAAGACCAGAACCTCTGGGATGTTTATAGGGAAGTGGAGAGAAGAAATTGTCAGGGTTTGGCCGAGATTCAAGGCTCAAAGTGGTGTGAGGAAGAGGGGGAGGAGGTTCCCTTTTATAAGGGTGGAGAGGGGCTCCTTTGGAAAAACTAAAAATATTATTTTATTATAAAGTCAAGTTCGTTTTTAAATAGCTCCAAATTGATTTATTTCTAAGATAAGGTGGGTATGGGTCTAAATCCTATCATCCAATAGAATTTAGACAAGTTTAGGTTCCTATTTTAACCTTATCATTTAGATTTAACATTAAGTTAAATAATTTTACTTTTACCGTGTCTTCTTGTGTTCTTATACTATAAGGTTAATAAACTTACTATAAGCATCCAAAAGAACCCCAAGTTGTTTATTATTAATATATATAACCTTATCTAAGTCATTTGGCTGAACCTTATATTTTTAGGAATAAAATAACAATTACTAATATAATATTTGTTTTAAAACTATTTTATGTCAATTTTGACACTATTTAGTAATTAATTTTTGTGAAAATCATAACAGAATGATTAGTTCGAAAAAATTTAATTAAATAAATAATAATATGTCATATTAATCTATAAAATCAGTGGAATTCATAAAAAGTCTCAAATTATATTTATTTGGGTATTTATAACATCAATTAGTTCAATATTTTATTAATAAGATAATTACTGCATCATCTTTGTGTCATAAATAAATTAAATTATATAATGTCTAAAAATTACAAATAAAATAGAATTATGTAGGAAATCATTTTATATTTCTAATTAATATTTATAGTCGAATTTATCTTATGTATAACCCCATATTAAAAATGATTTACTTATTAAACATTGATTTTAACTATTTTAACCCTTCTTTAAATAAATTAATAATAAATGTCCTAATCTAATCCAAGTGGGCCTAAATGGTCATATATTATTCCTAAGGTTGTTTGTGGTCGAATTACACTTGTCCAATAGAATTAGGACATGTGTTAGGGTAATAATAATATCATTTTTACCCTTAATTACCCTATTTACTTTTAACCGTGGTAAATAAAAGTAAAAAGTTACTATTCACCAAAAATTATATTCATCTCATTGAACCAAATTTTACTTACTGACATCAACCATGTCTCTCAAATTTTTGAAATTCCAATCACAGAAGCGGTAAAATTAGGTTTTATAAAAAATTCAGTTTTTTAACTACCACTTAGTGGTTTCACTATTCATCAAAAATTGAAAGTTTTCAGAAAAATACCAAAATTTCACCCTAGGATAATTTTGATATTCCAAATCCAAAAATGAAGTCCATTTTGAAAAATAAAATTTATAAAATTTCAAAAAGTGGTTATTACTATTCATAACGGCTAGTTTTAATAATATTTTATTAGCATATAATTGTTTAGTGAAACTCAGTATTGCGTACGGCGCAAGCTATCGAGGAAGGTTGTGATTTCGTGTAAAGAAATACAAGCAAGTGTTGTGTGTAAAAGAAGATTCCTTTGATGATTTATATAAAATAAAAGTCTTGGGTGTTACATTTACAATATCCTCTACCTCTCTACTTGTCCTTCTCGACTTAATTATTCCATCTACTAACACTCCTCGATCTTCTTATTTTCTCTTATCACAATTTGTATTTATATTTTTATTTTATATTTATTTTTTTTACCTTTGTTGTGTCATTATTCACATCTATGAACCATGCTCCCTTCCACTTATATTTTCATCATTCCTTTAACATTGAACCCCATCTTTTTTACCAATGATTATTATGATGGATTGTGATTGCAAAGAGGTTATGATTCCCATTGTGTATTAGGAAGATGTGGGGGTTTTTGTAGGTGGGTGGATTTTCCACTAAAGTTTTGGGTTTATATTTAATTCTTTTATTTAATGAAGTATCTTTATTAGTACAACTTTGTTTCATTTTTGTACTAAAAATATATATATGAGGATTCATTTGGCAGTCTGATTTATCTATAAATTATTATTTATGCGTGAAATTTCTAATTGTTTTATATTCATGTGGTAGTGGTTTAGAAAGAAGAATTTTTTTTCCTATTTCATCACATTTCAAACTACCAACATTGATTTCTTCCTCAAACACTTCTCTTTCTTCATCCCCTACCAACACTACCCCCGGTCGATTTAGTGTGGTTTCATTCTTTGAAGCTTTGGGATGTTATTTTTTAGTGTTTTATGGTTTAAAATGAGGCCTGAAAATGGTTGAAATGAATTATATATTTTGGATTATACTGGGATTTCTATCCCTTCATTGTTATCACCAGTCATTAAAACTGGATTTGGTGCCTAATCAATAAATATGTCTCGTGATGGTGATGTTTATAGTAGTTTATATTTCATTAATCTATATCCTAGTTTGGGTATGATAAAAGTTTCTCTAAGGAATAATAATTTTATTTATCTAGTAATGAGTGATGTTCTGGGTAATTGGTGGAAATGACATGAGCTATTTCGTGTTTTTGATTGACAATGGACTGGTGACGTGTGGGAATTGATCTTGAAGGTGGCACATCTGCTAGCTGGCATGTGGATTGTTGGGGTCGAGGGTGTGGCCATGGCTTCTTTTGTCACATGCTTGAATTCTTGAATTTTGTAAATGTGGATTTTATTCTATTATTATGGGTTGTTACTATTGGTTGAATATTTTTCTATGGATTTGTTCTTCCATGTAGGTTCTGACTTATCTTAATAGTGATTTCGAAAAATTAAAAAAATGGTTTTAGATTTTTATTATAATAAATATCAAAAAAAAATTTAATAAAATATTAAAATTATACATATTGGAATATTATTTTGACAAAATGAATTTCATTTTTGAATAATAACATTTCAATTTTATACTATTTATTTTTTGGAAATCTTATGATATATTTCAATTATTAGTTGAACTGAGAAAATACAGTTTTTTCATGATCGATTTATTTTAAATTACATAATTCATGTAGTTTGAAGGACCTAATCAATTAAATAAATATTTTTGTGACTAATAAAACATATCTACATTGAAAAATTATCTATTTAGATTCAACAAATACTTTTCCAAATAGTAAAATTATTTTTCAATGTCTAAACTATAAATGATTCTGTTAAAATTATATTTATCCATTTTCACCTTTCCTTTTAATAAGACATAAATTTGTATTATCAAGTATTATAAATTATTAAAATCATTTTATTTACTAAAAATATATTTAATATTTGAAATATATTAATATTTGAAGGTTTACATTAGATATAACAATTTATTCAATATTTTATTCTTCAAATTACCCTCCCCTAAAGTTTAAGTAACCCTCATACATCCCTTGGAAACCACTCCACCATCACATAACTAGCCAAAATTATTTCCAAATACGCTATATTAATACCTTTATTATCCTTAGGGACATTTTTTTGTAATTAAAATCCACTCATTAAATGATTTTAGTGTTGTATTATATAAGAAACACTGAGAAAAGGGAAATCAGTCATAAACTTCTATTTTCATTTTCATATTATCTTACACAATTTGTTTATTCATATCAAACTCAAATATTTTAATATTAGAGGATCAGTATTTTAGAATAATATTATTTATTTTAACCTACTATGGTGATAATATTTATGATTTATTTAGATTTCATACATATCTCTCTTCTTCTTTAGAAAATGTCATATTAATGGTCAGTGAACTGCTACCACAGATGTTTAAAATTATTTTATTATCCCAACACTTATGGTTTATTATACTAAATTATTTATGACATATAAATTTCTATATATTTTTATTCTATGCTTCTATAATTAATTCTAATTATGTATAAATGACCATGAACAAAAATAGAAAAATAAAACAAAAATTGGATATTTGAAGAAATATATGATATCAATAAAGTTTACCATTATCAAAGGGAATATTATAATTTATTATAATGATTAAATTTCATCTAGTCCAGACAAAGTGAACATAAATAAATAATTATTTGGTGATTTAGTAAAAATCTCTTCATTATTCTGGATGCATAAAAGCAACGAAACAAATCAGGATTTAAGGAAAAGGGATTCTTGAAACCAATACCTTATTTTTTGTTATCATATCATCCAAATTATTATCATCATGGATTTCCCTATATTGTAATTAAATATTACTTTGAGAATTATTATACATTTTCTCTCATGGATACACTATTTTTACCTTATGTAATTGAACTTTAATCCACATAAACTGATTTTAATCAAAATTCATTTAATTTTGAAAATAGAAGTTTGAATATTATTGAGTTGTTTCTTATTAAATGAAAATTAATATTTTCTTCCAAAAAAAGTTTTCCATTATTCATTTGGGAATTTTATATTTATTCCAAAATGTACACTGCACAAAATCTTATAAAACCAATTCTTTTATGTTGTATTATTTCTTGACTACGATTGTTATATGTTACCTCTCCATATGGTATGCATGATTATGATAATTTAATAATGTGAAGGGTTGGAAAAGAATAATGTTTCCCTTTATATAATTTGGTAATTTAATCTATCTATTGAGATTATGTGCATTATGTGTGAACATTATTATATATATATATTCAGAATTATAATGTGAATATTTACACGAATAGGATATGCGTATACATTATTCTAGATTTTTTCACCACCATGTGTGGTATTTGAGATCAATTTGACAATCCTTTATTATTATTAAAATTCTACATTCCATTCCATTATCAAATACTCTATTGTGATTATGATGATTATATTATGCTTATGATGTTTTTTATTTTTCTCACCCTTGTAATTTTGATTCATGTCCCTTATTACTTAAAATTTTATCCCACCCCATACTAGAATTTTATATTTAATTTTTTGGATTTATATCCTTAATTGATTGAATGTACTATGGAGATTTTTAGATCCTTTGTGAGGATATAGAACTATGATTCAATTAATTTTTATGTCTTGTTATGTAAAAGGTACTTATGAGCCTAATTTTCATAAGTTAATAAACCTATGGATCCTAGATTACACCTCCATTATATTTTTTTACCTTAAAATGATTTAATTTTACAATACAAAATGGTTGGGTCACTATAAATTACCTCTATTTGAGTTACTTCATGAAATATCTTCCCCTTCACTATCCTTTAATTTTTTCATCGATTTAAAATCCAATTTATCTTCAACATTACCATCGAAAATTGATTCTCTTCTCTTATAGTAATTTATATGGGAATTATAAATATCATCAATGTATATATAATGATTTTATTTAAAAGAATATATGTTTCTATCAAAACTATTTTAAATGTTACTAATTATTTTATACCACATTTGAATCATCAAGATTTCCCTGAAATCCTATAATACAACTAATTACCTCAATCACCCTTCATAAATATTATTTAATATACCAATTTTTAACAATTCCTATATATTTAATGTCTTTAATATTTTTGATTCCCTCACACATGTTCTCAATGATATCAAACATTTCTTTAGATATATACATCCCTATAACCTTGCTGCAAAATTTTTAGAGGACCATGATAGTATTATATTCCTTGATTTTCCATCTATCTCAAGAATCCTATTTTTAAAAATTTTATAGCACTATACCTTGTAATTGGTTTGTATCCCACAATGATAAAATAACTCACTTCTATTATTTGTGATTGTAGAAATGGTAGCATTTGATTCTTAAATAAAAGAATGTTACTTCCATCAAAAAATGGAAATTCATTGATATTCATGGAATTATTATTCTCCAAGATAATCCCAGTATGATTAATATCATAGGGAATGCAATTTTTTTATACAATTTCTAGATATTATATCAGTTAATGTATAACTAAGTGTGGGAGTGAAGCCAATGTACATAATTTTCTTTCAAAAATTTTATCTTTCGAATTAAATCTGAATGGATTTTAATTTATATATTCACATACTAGAATATATTCATCAAAGGTATGAAAACATAAAAATTTATATCTCATATGATATTTTTACATGGTTATACCTCAATATAAGGGCCTACTCCTTACCATGATAAAATTTTTATTGTTTCATGAGTTGAATATTCACTATTATTTCTAGTGATTACAAATTCCTTCATTGATCACACACTGTTTGAGAAGGATTTGTCCTTATCTATTTACTGGTTGGAATCATCCACTGACCAAATTAATTGAATGATATTTTTTATAAAACAACTAAAAATTATTCAAAGATCACAGTTCTATCTTTTATTTGAATTATATCTTCAATCCATAATATAAAACATCGCTATAAATTGATATAATTTCTTAACTAATAACATTAACTATAATATCAAAATAAAAAATAATAGTTTTTTAGGTCAACACACTTCTCAACGATTCATAATGTTCAAATCATGCATAATATAATTCATTAATGAGTTCATCATCTTACTCCATATAAGAAAGAAAATAAGTATGTAATGTATGGAACATATTTCCATGAATACATAATAATATCTCAAATTATGTTTTGGTTGATATCAAAAAAATTTATCTCTTACTTTGATATAGATACTTTTTAGAGTATTAGAGTATGTTTTACTTCTCTAGAATACAAAAAAAATTCTTATTCATTAGTTGTTTTTATATTCATACACCGAATGTGAATAATGATTCCAAAATAAATTTTTGGAACTTGATATTTCTTATTTTCACCAAATATTTAAGTCAAAAATCATTATGAAATAACAAAAAATCATAAACACTAATGTGGAATTATTAAATTTGAAATACCATAAAAAATATTCTCTGTATCTTAAATTATTTTTAATCAAAACTCATTTTAAAAAAAACCAGATAAAATATCCCCATAAAATAATCAATAGAAGATATATAATCCAATATTTAATTTAAGTTGACATAGAAATGTATTTTGGATCCTTTTTCTATGTCATGGAGAACTCATTTCAATAAGTAGTATCACCTTCAAAAAGATTCCAATGTCTCATCTTAAATCTATAGTCATTATGATGTTTTGAAAAATACTATATCTCCCTTAAGGTATGTTTTTTTCTCATGTTTCAGTTTAATTCCAACCTTTTGGTCAATTAAGTGTTTTCCCAAGTCCTTATGAAGGCTCGAGGTGTTCCGGGAGTTCGGGACCTGAAAAAATTAGAAGAGGATTTTTCTGGGAAATCTACATGGTCTGCGCATTATTAGAACTAAATGTGTTGACAGTCCAGGTAAACCATGAAAAAAAATGATTATCAGACAGTAGCCTGTACATGTTTTGCACATGGTTTAGAAAATTGTGCGAGTAAATCGTGTGGCCCAGAAACATCTAAAAAATTAAAAAAATTCCATTAAAGGGTTTTTATGTTTCACTCAGGATTTTCCTACTCCTCCCCTCTGGAAACCCTAAGAATGGACCAATGCTCCCAATGGCATCCAAGAACCGATCTCTCTAGTCAAAGGGATTTTTATAGTTCTGTTGGTTGTGGATTATAGATCCTAGTAAGGATAATATCCCCATTTCATCTGTGTTTTCATTAGGGTTCCCATTCTCCTAATATCTCATTTCAAATCACTCAGAATGCACTTTTTCATTGAGATTTAGGTTGAGTCTTCAAGGGTGTGTTGAATTAGGATCTAAGGTCTTGAATAAGGGTGCGTTCTCCACTAGATTTATGGTAGGTGGTATACAAGTTGTATTCCATGGGATTCAAGTGTATTTTTTCATTTAGTTTTACGTTTTTATTTTCTATTATTGTGTTCTTGGTCCCTTTGATTTATTTGGATATAGTGAGTGTCTAAATAGTAAATTAAAGTCCTCATGATCCCCATGGGTCATAGAGAATGGAAAAATGTGATTAAGGGAACCCATAGGGTGTGTCGATATTCCCTAGATATAGTGTTTAGCTAATTCAGTTTACGTTCATTGTGCGAGAACATATATCCCATGATGATTATGTTTATTTGATTGACAGATGTGAAATTGGAGTATTATTAATACATATAGGTTGGGTAATGGCATAAGATGTTGTCTGGTTAGCATAAAAAAAGGGTTAAATTGTTTAATGGGAAACTTCTAGTGGGTTAGCTTTATACATGAATATGGTTTAAGAGATAGGCATGGTAAATGGGAAATGGGGATAAAGGGTTAAGTAATATAAATTATTATTGTGTCAATGGATTTAGAAAAAATGTTAATTTCCCATTTATTAATATTTTTGTGATGTTGTAAGTGATATTGGAGGTGCTTGTTGTGATATGGTTGATTGTGGCGAATGATAACTAAGCATATGCACATGGCTTGGTAGAGTGGGGTATAAAGTTGAGGCTTTATTACCAATCGTCAAGTTTGAATGAGGTTCTATAACTACCCTCTAATTCATGATTTAGGGAAGGAGACATTGTTCTATTCCCCTAACAGTTGCATTCCACACAGACTAAGGCTTCAAGGTGAGGAATTTGAGGTTATTATAATGTGATGCCTAGTGTGATAGGACTTTATTTTATTCCCATATGCATGAGAATATTGAACATGCCTAATCCATGACACACTTGAAAAATGAATATTAAACCATGAAATTTCAATTTAGTGAACATGGATTCAATGTCAGTATAAAATAAAGGAGCGTAGTCAAGAATGGCCATTTGAACTTTTTTCCTTTGTTTTCTAGTATTTATCACTTGCATGAACTATCTACTTTTTCTGGATATTTTCTAGACATTATTCGTGGTGTCCTACTATGTTATACTCACACCCTGCTTAGGTCTCCATTGGGTACCCGATTATATTTCTTGCTTGTAGGACAAAAAATCGGTAGGGGGGCTATGGTAGAGAGTTGAGTTGGACATAAGAAATCATTGGTTGAGGTTCTATAAATGGAGTTCATACCATTTTTTGGATTCTTTTATTTTTTCATCTTTTGGGGTTTTGTTCACTTGACAATGTAGCACAAAATGACATATTTAATATCGTACATGGTTGGACCTAGTTTGGGAATTGGTTTTAATGCATGTTATTGATTGTTATCTATTTTTTAATTATTTAAACTATTTTTATATTTCATTAATATATTATAGAGTGTATAGTATCCCCATGTATCATAGTATACCCTTGCTACTAATAAAAATCCTCTAGCGTGTGGGGATGCACGCTTGAGGTCATGTGGAAACCTGGCTCGGGGCATCGGTTTATTGGCTTCTAGGTTGGGGAAGTTACAAAGTGGTATCAAAGGAGTTATTTTTAGATTCCTTCTATTTTGGGATGTTAGAGATGAGGTTAGGAAATTTTTGGGCCTTGGTAATGAGATCATTCTTGGGAGTAGCTAACACATGTACGCGGGAAACCCCAAGTCACCCTTGGAGGGGATTTTTTTTCTCTATTATGTGTTGTTATATTTAATGATATTTCACCATCGGGTGATGAACATGTTGCATGATTTTATGGTTTTAGATATTTATCTAATGGTTGGAAGGGTATGATGATGTTCATTCATGCATAATTCTAGGCGCCTATGTAGGTAAGTGACATGCATCATGTTAGGCACACACACGGGATGGGTGTGAGGGATATGAGGGTTAGGATGTGTTTTATCTCCCAAAAGTAAGGAAAATTATTCCTAATAAGATGATATGGATGGGATAAAAGGGAACTAAAAATGTAAAGTAGTAATTAGAAAATTGTTCTTAATAAAGAAATAGAAATGGATTAATCTATTGTAAGAGTAAATTGGGATATATAAATGGTTTTAATGGAAGTAAAATATAAGTCTCAAAACCTTGTGAATTAGATACTCATGTTATCCATGACCATTGGAGATATGGGGAAGGGTAGTGATCTAGTTGTGAGTGGGATAATTTTGGTAGAGTATGAAAACCAGTTTGGTTGTGGAATGTGATGACACTTACTATATCTCACTCCTATTCATAAAAACATTATAGTTGTATTCTAAAGATCATGTTTTTCATTGAAGAGAAATTCCACATCGAGGATGTGTACCTTTCAATGAGATAAGGGTGTGTCCATGAAAACTCCAAAAGTAGTAGAGTAGGAGAGCATGATGATCCATGAAAATATTGAAGAAAAGTTCTAGCCAAACATTCCTCATTTTATGCATATGATAGAATGAGACCCAGGGAGGGTTTCACCGAGCATGTTTGAGCTTAACATTGAGTTTCAGTTGCAGCACACTCCGACCATTATAGGAGAGGTTGGGTCAGAGGTAGAATTGTTTTGGATAGAGTCGATCGAAACTATTCTTGGCCATCTAGACATACCTACCGAGATGAGACTCAATTTGGCGTCCTATATGATGAGGGTTCAGGAAAAATGTTGGTGTGACATCATGGTCTAAATATAGCAGGCTGAAAGAATGATGTGGAAGGATATTCAGAAGATCTTACTTGAGTAATTCTACCTAGAAACCATAAGGTAGGATAAGACTGTAGATTTTATGAGGTTAAATCAGGGGATAATGTCGGCAATGGACTATTCTAGTCATTTAATTGATCTTAGATGCATCGTTCCAAATTTTAAAGGAGATGAACCAGGTGTACAGAAATGCTTCAAGGACGGGATGATACAAGATATCAGATCTCAGGTGAATATATTTCTTTTGAAAAGGTTCCCTGATGTTTTTGATCAAGACCTTATCTCATAGGGGAACATGAAGGGAGCTTTATGTAGTGAACTTGTGGCACCAGTAGAGCAAGCAAGTGGTGCAACTTCTGTTAGTAGGAATTTCTGCTTTGTAATATTTCAGTAGGGTGGAAGCGCACAATGTAGTTAGAAGATGGGGTCATCTTATCATGGTGGCAACCATGTCTTCTATTATTAGTGTGGCTGGTTGGGGAATAAGAGTGACCAATGATCCTACCCTCTAGCTGAGTTCTGAGAATGCGGAAGGTTAGGAAATGTGGAGATGTTCTAAAGTAACCCTCGACAGTCAGGGAATGATTAAGGTTAGAGGTAGATAAAATGTTTAGGTAGGGGGTCAGTTACCCTATATGAGGAAAGAATTTGGAGCTACACAGGTCATACTGGTAGAGTAAGAGGTGGTGGAACATTGGGGAGAGATCATCCATACCAATAAAGCATTGTAATGTAAGGTACTCCGGCTATATCCTACTGTAATGGGGAAGGTCATCTCCATGAAGTTCAGGCTACACCTGATGGTGGGGAGGCAGGACCATCTACTGTTCAAGGTACGATTCTTATAGCTTCCACGCTTGCCAGGGATTTATTTGATACAGTTTCTATAAATTCCTTTATTTATGCCCAGTTTTTAGTTTTTTGTCATAAATATTGAGATGACATGTGGGTTATTCTCACTTGATACTCCACTAAGGATACGTGTAGAGTATATCATGTAGTGTGAGGGTTGTGCTCGAGAGATTGGAGGATATATTTTTCTCTGGTATTTGATTGTCCTAGAAATTTTTGGTTTTGAAATAATATTGGATATCGACTGGTTACTGTTATATTAAGCTCATATCGACCATTACTGATGTCGGGTAATATTCACATATCTCGATTGAAGCACTCATGTTCTTCATGGTGAGTGGTATACTAGAGTGGGTCGCACATGGCCGCTATGCCAGCATTTGGGAAAACACACAGCCCATGTGGCTTGTTTTATGTCAGATAATGGTGAGAATGGAAAGATAGTATTTCCTCTTGTTTTTGACCAGTTTCAGAATGTGTTTCTTGAGGACTTCTCGAGGTTACCACTTGAGAGAGATGTTGATTTAACGATCAAATTGTTTCCAGAAGCGGGGATAATTTTCATTCCACCCTATCAAATGATGCCAGCAGAGCTCCAACAACTGAAGGTTCAATTAGAGGGATTGTAGAGTAAGGGTATTATACATCCTATTACATCACCTTGGGGATATCCATTGATAGTTTCTAATAAGACTAAAGGATCACATAGGCTTTGTGTCGGTTATAGTAAGCTGAACCAGAAGAATGTTAAGAACAGATACCCTCTTCCTAGAATCGGTGATCTGTTTGATCAACACAGATGTGGATCAATGTTTTCTATGATTGATATGAGTTCGGGATACCATCAATTGAGGTTGAGACTCTCTGAAATACCCTTCATATCTTTCAGAAGAATGTATGTGTTGTATGACTTTATGGTGATGCCTTTTGGTTTTACCAATGCAATAGCAGAGTTCATTGCCTTGAAAAACTGTATATTTAACCTGTATCTAGATCAGTTCATAGTTTTCTTCATTTACAACATCTAGTTGTACTACAGAACTCATGATGATAATTCCAAACATCTGGACATCTTCTTTAGTACACTAATAAATCATAGGCTATACATCAGGTTATCTAAACACTTGTTTTGGATATATAAGGTTCACTTTCTGAGACACATCATTTCTGATTCAGGTGTGTTGGTTCATCGAGAATTTTTGCAGGTTGTGGTGTCTTGGGAGTATCCCAGGAACGTCTTTGATGATTGGAGTTTTCTAGTTTTGGACAGTTATTACTAATGGTTTGTTAGAGATTTCTCTCATTTGGAAGCGTCGCTCACAGGACAAACCAAGACTGGTGTTAAATTTGATTAGGCAGAGGCTTATAAGAGTGCATTTTAGGATCTAAAAAAATGTTTGACCACCAAATGAATTTTCATCTTACCAAAACTATGTAATAGGTGCGCGTTGTTCTATGGTGTGTCCGATTTTTGACAAGGGGAAGTGTTGATGTAGGATGATCAGGTTGTAGCATATGGGTCGATACAGTTGAGGCCACATGCAAGCAATTACCCTACTCAGGATGTGGAGATAGATTCTGTTGTTATTTCCATGATGTGTTTGAGGCATTACATGGTGGAATAACCATTTATTGTGTTTAATGACCATAAAACTCTCAAATATATCTTCTCTGAGTAGTATCTGAATCTTCAACAACGCTTCTGGGTTGAGTAACTATAGTCTATTTATTTTGAGTGGGTCTACACACTAGTGAAAGGTAATAGTGTCACCAATGATCTGATTCGGAAGAATCCGAATCATGTAGTTTAGAAATCCAGTTTGGAGTGGGTGATGATGGCCTTGTTTTTTGAGATTCATTTGGAGTTACCAGACATGCATTGGAAGATGACCCTTGCATCTATAGTAGTTGAGTCTGAGTTTTTTATCCACGTTAAAGAGAGTTAATTGGTATACCCGAAGTGTTTGGTTGTGAAGGAATATCATAAAGGCGAGGAGTCACCTTTAGGTTGGACATTCTGAACTGATGGAGTTGCATATGTTCATGTTCATTTTTTTGTGCCATTAGATGTACCAGAGGAGTTGATGGGAGGGTTTCACGTGTAAATGTGGGATGTGAATCCAGACATGACTAAGATGTACCTTGATCATCGTAGGTGGCTTTAGCGGCCGGGAATGAAGAAAGGTTTTGCGAGTTTTGTGGCACGATGCCGTATCATTCAGTAGTTGAAGGCTAAACATCTTCTTCCAAGTGGGTTTTTGAAATCATTGCATATTCCACTGTGGAAGTGTAATAAAGACACGATGGACTTTGTAGTGGGTCTTAAAAGGACACCTCACAAGAATGACTCAGTTTGGGTGGTCGTATATCAGCTGAAAAAAGTGCCCCATTTCTTTTTGATCTAGGAGACCTATATAGTCAACCTATTGGGGAAATTGTATGATTGAGAAATAGTATGGTCGCATGGTTTGATGATAACCATAGTTTCAGATCAGGATCCATGTTTCACCTTTTGCATCTAGAAGGGACTACAAAATTCACTTTGTACCCAGGTGTTTTTGAGTACGTCTTACCACCCACAGACTGATAGGAAGTCATAGCAAACAATTTAGGTATTAGAAGACATGTTGAGAGCATGTGTTATGAATTTCAGTGGTTCGTGGCAAAAGAACAGGTTATTTGAATGGTTTGAGTACAACAAAAACTTTCAGGCTATAGTTCAGATGGATCCTTTTGATGCACTTTATGGGAGACCATGTAGATCTCCATTGTCCTGGTTAGAGGCAATGTAGTTTGAGCTATTAGGACCAATTCTTGTGCAGGAGACATCGGTGAAGGATAATTTGATTCAAAATCATATGAAAGTATCTTATAATAGGAAAAGGTTATATGTAGATCTATATCATTGAAATATTGAGTTCATAGTGGGTGATGGTGAGTATCTTCGGGTGTCGCCAAGGTTGGGTCACCGTCGAATTTGAAATCAAGGAAAGTTGGAACCTAGATATGTGATTCCATTTGTGAGTATGGAGAGGTTTGGACCCCTGGAATACCGATTGGATCCTCCAAAGTTGTATAGTTGGATGCATGATGTTTTTCATGTTTCAAAACTCTAATAGTATCACCTTGATCAATCTCATGTGTTAAGCATCGAAGATGTTGAGCTTGAGGCTGATGCCTTCTTCAAGGAGCACTCAATTCATGTTATGGATCATAGTGAGATTGTTTTTTCAGAGTAAGGTTGTATCTTTAGTTCGTGTTATATGGAAGAATGTAAACATTCAGGATGAATCTTAGGAGCAAGAATCTAACATGTGGGCCTAGAGGTCAGATCACTTTTCTTTGGGAACTTAATGATGCTCGGGAAAAGTGGCTCAGGGATGAGCTGTTATAAGGTGGGGTGGCTGTAAGATCCTGAATCACCATTAAGGTATATTTTTGCTATAATTTTAGTTTAATTCCTTCCATTTGGTCAATTATTTGTTTTCCCAAGTCATTAAGAAGGCTTGGGTGTGTTTTGGGGGTTTGAGACACAAAAAGGGGGAAAATAAGTTTTTGGGCATGTCGCACGGTCTACACACGGTTAGACCTAACTATCTGGAAAAACCAGGTAAACTATATAGAAAAAGGTATATTTGAGGAGTATCCTTTGCATGTTTTGTGAACATTTTGGTAAACTGTGTGGATAAACCATGTGGCCTAGAAACATTTAAAAAATTAGCAAAATGAAATTATGGGGTTTTTATGTTCAACTCGGGATTTTTCTCCTCCTCCCCTCTCCCAACCCTATAAAAAAACCAAAGCTCCCAAAATCATCCAAGGATTGATATCCATCATCTTAGGGCCTTTTGGAGTTCCATTGGTCGTAGATTGAAGATCTAGGTATGTCTAATCTCCCTCTTTTTTCTGTTTTTGATTTAGGGTTCACATTTTTCTTATATATCCATTAGAAGAACTCAAACCCCACATTTTTAGTGAGATTTATGGTGAGGCATCAATGGTGTGTATAATCTGGATCTAAGGACCTTATTAAGGGTTTTTTTTAAAAAAATTATGGTAGGTGGTATACAAGTTGTATTTCATGTGTTTCAAGTGGATTTGTGCATGTAGGCTTGTGTTCGAAATTTTTCATTACTGTGTTATTTTTTCCCATAGATAAATTTAGATATAGTGGCTGGATAAATGGTTAATTGAACACTTCATGATCCCAAGGGATGAAATAAGATTTTCCAAATGAGATTAGGTCCACCCATCGGGTGTGCTGATATTCCCCAGACATACAGTTTAGCTAAGTATGTGTATGGGTGTTGAGTGAGAACATAGATCCCTTGATGAATATGTTAATTTTCATGAAAGATGTGAAATTGGAGTGTTATTAATACACAAAGGTTGGTTAATGTCCAAAGAGGTTGTCTAGTTGGCATGAAAGGTGTTAGATGGATTAATGGGAAAATTATCGGGGATTAGCTTTATACTTGAATATGATTTGCGATCAAAGAATGGGAAATGGAAAATGGGGAAAATGGTTAAGTAATATAAATGATGAGTGTGTTAGTGGAATAAGGAAAAATTTTAATTTTCCATTCATTGATATTTTTGTGATATGGAAAATGATATTTTATATGCTTGTTGTGATATGGTTGATTGTGGTGAATGATAAATAAGAATGTGCACATGGCATGGTGGAGTGGGGTTTTAACTTGAGGCTCTATGCGCACCAGACGAGATGGACCACAATTCTATATCCACCCCCAAATTCATTGGTTAGGAAGGGGGGAAAATTTTGTTCCCCTAATGATTGCATTCCACATGGACTGATGCTTCAAGGTGAGGATTCTGAGGCCGTTATAATGTGATTCATACTGAGATATGACATGATTTGTTTCCCATATGCTTCAGAAAATTGAACATGCCTAGTCTATTGAACACATGAAAAAGTTAGATTAAACCATGAAATTTCTAAGTAGTGATATTGGATTCAATGGTAGTATAATTTAAAGGACCGTAGTCCAGATTGTCCTTTTGAACTTTTTACCTCTGTTTACCATTAATTATCACTTTAATGTAGTATCTACTTTTTCTTGATATTTTGTAGACACCATTGGTGGTGGAGGACTAAGTTGTACTCACACCCTACATGGGCTGCGATTGGGTACCCGAGTAGATTTCATGCTTGCAGGTCTGGACAAGGGAATGGGCCCTATGATAGGGATTTCAGTTGGACATGGGACATGTATAGGTGAGGTGACAGAGTTGGAGTCTGATAAATTTTGGTGAATATGATTTTTGTTATTCTTTTGGGGTCATGTTCACTTGACAATGTCGCATTTCATGACATATTTTCTCTTGTATATGGTTGTACCCTGTTTGGGAATTGGTTATTTATGCATGTTATTGATTGTTCACTATTTTTTTTATTATGTAATATTTTTTCTCATATGTTTAACTATGGTAGAGAAGATATATTTTCCCCACATATCCTATTATACAATTTCTATTTGTCGGTTGTCTCTAGTGTATGGGGAGGCACACTTGTGGTCATGTGGCGACCTCTCTCAGGGCACCGGTTCAGTGGCTTCCAGGTCAGGGACACTGTATGTTTGATTGATATATAATAGTACAAGATAATTATATAAATTAAGAAATCTCAAGAATATTTGAATTATGAAAATATTGTGTTTTATCTACAGGGAAATTCATTATAAATTTTGTATGTTTCTCATAGATGTATAATATTATACATGAAAACGAAATTACTTCCTCAAAAAAAAAAACAATTTGTACCAAAAAATGGCTAAAATCATCATAAAATCATTCACATATGTTAAATATCTTACATGATGACCATATTTCGTACATGTGAATTTTTTTACACAATGTATATTTTTTTATATTCATATGATAATTATCTTACACATAATTGACTTTTCATAAATGTTCTATAATTTCATACATGCTACTAAAACATCATATGTATTTCATGGTCATACATCCAAAAATAAAATATTGTACAACAAGAAACAGTTCATACACAACGACCCAAACAACTTCTGACCAAAGGAAAAGTATTTCACCTAGAATATCATACATCCAAATTCAACAACTCAAAAATTATATACTAGTTAAAATGAATATATAAACATCCAAATAACACTTCAATAGAATTATAATCTCTACAAAAACACTTCCAAAGGAACCAAACAAATATATCATATATGGTTGAAAAAAATTAAACATCTTTAAATTTAATGGTATTTATCAGTATGGAAATGTATGGGGCCATTTTAGATGATATATTTGAAAAAAACATTAGAATAATTTCGAACTATCATGCCTAATGTAATATGTTTTTCTATATTTTATGTTATATTTAACAATAAAATTTTAATAATAATTTCAAGGAATATTTTTCGTCTTATGACAATCTTTTTCATCTAACATTCAACAAAATACATCAAATAGTGATTTTTTCTTTTTGTAGAATTGAATTTGAATTTTGATAGTGATAGTGATGACTTTAATAAAAAACATTATTTATAATTGATTAATCATAATGATGTATTTATAAATTCATTTATAATTTTATCCATGGATTGTTTTTTGATATTGAAAACCTGTAGGTGTTATGGATCATTTTTTATGGAATGTGTTTCTAACAATGATTTTGATTATTCAATGGAGAGGTTAATTAGTTATTATAAAAATAGTAATCATTAAAATATCAATAAAAAAATTCTAGGTTAAAGTCAAATTATGTTGAACATGTCATTGGATGTTCTTTATCACTTATTATGATGACATGGATATAGATAGTGTTTGATGACATGACACATATTGCATATACTTACAACAAATTATAATGAAATCATATGCATTTTGTAAATGTTATGAACCAATTAAGAAAAAATTTATTTTATTTTTTTGTTGTGATCTATTTATAATTCTCATTTATTAAATACACACAATTTAATGAAAATGTGAACTAATTATATTTCTATAAATTAAAATGTTGATTGATATTGACGAAACTAAAGATTTATTTTGATGATTTTATAATAATTCACTGATATTTTTATAAATCACTTAATATTATAAGGATAGATTCTTATAAAAATGATCATTATAATATAATGAATTACTTTATTGGGTATAAATAATTAAATTACATGAACATAGCATTGAAATTTATATTGAAGTATATAGAAATATATTTGAATATTATAGTTGATTGTTTTTTAATGTGTAAATTCTGTTATAAATTTTTTTCATCATTGATAAGTAGTGTAATTTTATATATAATTTATCTTTAATATGTATTTTTAGTCAAGTGACTGAAAAATGTTGATAGTTACATTATACTATAGTACCCTTTCTCTCCACTATCAAACCAAGTATAAACATATATAATAACATGCCTCAAAACCTATTATTATTATCACTCATTATTCAAGGTTTTATATAGATAATAATTATCATAATTTATAAACTCTATATATTATATAAATATAGTATTGAAGAGGGTGATTATAAACCAATTATATATTCATTTATCATCAATAACTCTTGGTTTTTTTCCTAATAGTAATATAGAAATTTCTTATGTAAATGAAAATGGTTTATCTGGTGTTATTCATTAGACATGATATTTTTTATGATATTGAGATAATTTCGATCTTGTAATATTGTATTCTTTTACCTGAATTGTATCCACATGTGGGGTGGATGAGTATTAACATCTATTGAGAGAGGAATACAAATATTTTATGAGTGGATGACTATTATGTACATTACCACTCTTTAGGTTACCAATGGTCAAATTCATACTTGTTCTGGGGGAAATGGTTCATTTATTCTTCTATTAAAAAAAATTTTGTGGTTGGGGTCTTATTTGTGTGACATTTTAATCAATATGTTATATATTTATTTAAAAAATTTATTATATTGGGGGTGCTAGAGTAGAGATTTGTGGGTAAAAATTATAAAAAATGAATCATATATCTAAATGTAATATAATTGATGACTTGAATATTGTGTGTATTTACTTTTTTAGACATTATTTATTGTTAATTTTAGTTGTAACAAGTGGTTCATGATATTTGGTTCACTGCTTTGGATATGTATAAAGAGAATTATTACTCACTAATTCACATGTATAGGTAAATTTTCAATTTATATTCATGTTCATCAATATGTGTAGTTGGGAGATATTTATAGATGATGTAGACTATCAAAGATAGTGGTGAATATATTGATGTCTTAAATTATTAAAACAAGTTGGACTTGAAAATCACCCAATTTGTATTGTATCTCACATGTTAAATTTGTGTTTTTACAACTTAATTGATGTTGGGTTTATCCATCATGATTCATTTTTATAAACATGTATTGAAATACAAGAATGATTTACATCTTAATATTTTTAGTTAATCATTATGTAATTTCAATATTATTATTCATTTATAATATGGTATATGATATATCAAGTTAGTAGGTGCTATGATATATTCAATGATAAATAATCATAGTATTTTCTATGAATACATTAGTTCTTTTCAGTAGGCCCTAACTAATTTAATGTTGGATAATAGATTTCACTTACTGAATAATCGTGTTTTGATTTATCAATATTAGAGAATTATAATGCAGAACACATTTAGCAACAAGTGTTAATATGGTTTCACAAAACTAGAATTTTATGTTTAAATTTTAGAGTATATTAATAAAGATTAAAGAACTTACTAAGAGGGTGTGGTAGTCAAGAATTCATATACATGGACTTTGATCAAATACTAACTAACATGTGTACTAACACTATTAGTTAGAAGGTATAATAAGGATTTATAATTCTTCATATAGGATTAATTAATCATCCTCTACATGAGATTGATTTTATTTATTGAAGATAGGTTGAATGAGGAAAATTATAATATGTTCTATAAATACCAACATCATATACTATAATCATGAGATCAGATATTTGTCTATGTTTTTTCAGTCGAGGAGATAGAGATGATATCATCAATAGAATTTATAGTGTTTATGTGGAGTAATATGACAACATAAAAATTTGTGTTTTAACATAGTGATATTATAACATTAATATATATATATATATATATATATATATATATATATATTGAGATATAACCCTCATAATATTTAACCGAAATATTTTTTCAGAATACAATCACAAAGAATCTGATGGTAGTTATTTGTGTATTAGTATTGATTTTATATAGACACAGAGAGGTAAATTCATAAAAATAATATAAATATCTCACTTACCATATAGATATTGATTAAAATTTTGAATATTTTATTTTTCTGATATTTTAAATTTTATTGAATTCTTTGGGAATTTAGTAGTTGGGATCACTAGGATTTCATCAATTCCACTTCCACTTATTATTGATAATGAAATAGATATTTATTTTAAGGATTCAATAAATACTGAAATTTTATCAATAATGATTATTTTCAATATTCAAGAATTAATGGTTGTGAGAGATATACTTCATGATAGGACATTATCAATTATATGAAATATATAGTTGGAATGAGAAACATAGTGATTTCATGAGATGGTTTTAAGGATCGCTAATATTTCCCATATTTAAGGATATGAATTACAAGAATCTATTTAAATAATTATATCACATATTTTTTCTTTTTTTAATGTTTATGAGAAATCAAAACCAAATCCTCACAATTGGGAGTGGAGTGAATATGGAATATATATTATGTTTTGATGATTTAAATACCAGTTTTCAAACATCAATGTTAAAAAAGATATTTATAAATATGACGAATCCAAGATTCCTCATTATGACTGAACAATGAGTTATATTAGTGTCTTGAAGTTATAATTTTAGATTTTTAGTGAAACCAATTGGTATTTTAATGGTTTATTTAATGTAGTCCTAATATAAGGGTATTTTAGTCATGTTAGGGTCTCTCTTTTTATTACATATGTTGTTTTAGGAAATAAACATGTTATATCATAGTCATAGTCATATTCATATATATATATATATATATTATCACTATCTTCTTTATATGTAGTAACATGGGTCCCAGATATACAATTATTCATTATATATAATCGTTAAATTCAAATAGATTTTTTTATTATATACAAGACATACTTGATAATAGATTCTATTTGTAGAGTGATAGTGACTTAACCATGATAACTTATGACAATCAATGAAGGCTTGAGACTACGATCAACAATTTTTATTATAAATTATTCAAATGTGATAACTTATATTCTATAGTTTCAGAAAATCATCATTAGGGTTTTCATTAATGTAATGACCTATGATATTGATTTGAATTCCATTTCATGTGAATATGAATTCCTATAATGGGTTTTGTGTAGAATGTATTTTATTATGTGATGTAAACAAATAATTGGTACCAAATAAAGTTAATATTTACTATATTAATAGAATGATTTGGTATTATGATTTTGTATAATGTGCATTTGAAATTAATTCCTTTATTTTTGCATATGATAAGTAGGACATGTGATGTGATGAAACTAATTAAGTGATTATTTATGATTTGTTTTATTAATCACTACATTATATAATTGAGTTATTCTACAATATTTAGTTATATTAATATTATATGATGGATTCCTCTAAAACTATTCTATTAATATTTATTCATTGGTTGTTTATCAATGGTATATAATACATCTTATATAACATCAATGGATTCCCTTTTAATGTAGTAGATAAAACATAAGATGATGATATTAATCATTTTTTAAAATATAAACAAACAACCCTTTTTCCCATTTTTGACTTTAATTAGTGTGATGTTTACTCAAAATGATGAGTGTGTTATTTTTTATTTTATTCTTGTTGATTATATTCTCAATGAGTTTCCACATTATTATGAAAATAATGATAAAATGAGATCAACCGATGGTTTAGTAGGGTTGTGGTCTATTTAGAAACATTTAACATTGAGATACTCCAGTATAAAGAAATTTGGATAAGTTTTTATGGTTTATTTTATAGATGGAATATGAATATATTTTTCCATAGATTAATATAAGTTTTTTACAAGATGTTGAATACTTTTTTTACAAGGAATAACACTTTTAGGAATTGGTTTTTTGAAGAATATGTATATATGTAAATAAAATAAGAAATTGTTTTGGATTCAGTATGGAATGTAGTAGCATATGAGTATCGTAATTCCTTATCTACTATAATTAAGTTTGAGTTACGATGTCCAATAATATTTTTTGTCTAACCATTCAATTTATACATATGGAAGTGAAATATTTTGGTTATAAATTTATCATTATCCATTTTTCTATAATGATAATTCCATATTAGTTGGTGGATTATTATTTATTATATAAATTAATGTATTATTTAATAATTAGGCTACAAGGAATGTAAAATAATTAATAATTCATATATGAGGATTGTTTATGTTGGATGGAAACTGGTGTTGATTTAAATGAGGTTATTGGTATATTATTGAGTTTTTGGATATATGTAATGAAACATAAAATAAATATTACAATTTTTACATTACAATCCATTTCCACATGGGTTTTATATGAGTTTTCATATTCCATGGTCTGATCATGTATTAAAGTGGAAATGAATATGTATTCATCTTCGATAATAGGTTTTATGTAAATAATGGTATAAGAATTAATGTTGTAGCCATGTGTCTTTTTACATCAATCATTCTTCAAATCATGATGATTCATTTAAAATAAACTGTTTAAATTTTTTATTTTGGTTTTAGTTATAAAATATTTTAATTCTCGATTTTCGAATGTATCAATGTTTTTCGTTGGCACTTCTACTCATCATAGGTAATCAATATATTATTAGTCATTCATTCCAAATAATTAAATCCTTTTTGGGAGATTTAGAGTAATGTAACACTCATATATATGTTCTTTTATAATTTTTACATGGAAGGAAACACAAATATGTCTTCCCAGTAAAATCAATTAAAATATCATTGGATAATACAATATCAGTATACACATATCTAGAGAATAACTAGCAATACTATTTACATGTATGTTTGTATTATGAGAACTAGGATTAATATCATCACCATGTGAAGCACATGCAGTGTTGTACTAGACTTGAAATAGAATATTGAAACAAAACACCATCCATCCATACTACAACATACAATCAAAGTCTTCTAAATAGAATAATCTACTGTCAATTGTTTTTGTTAAAATACCACACCTCCTATAGTGGAATAGGAATTATAATAGGAATAAAAACAAATCTTTTAACCAAAACACTATTATTAGAAACATCCTATCTACTATAATGTCGAAAGATGCCACAAACACTAGAATGAATAGAAAATCCATTTATGAATTATTTTAATTTAATTGGATGAGAATTCATTGAAATTATGATAATAACAATGGAAATATTTATATTTTCTAGAAACCACCCATTTTAGGCTGTATTAAGTTCCACATCAATGGGGATTAAAATTCTAACTAAAAACCTATTAGTTGTGGTGGAATATTCCAGAACTCAAAAGAAGGTGTACATTAATGATTCTATAAACATTGTATAAAGGTTACTAGTTGTGAAGATAAAATGGAAGGAGTGATCCAGGTGATTTATATTAAAATATTCCATAATTGTTGAAGATTTTGGCTAGAGTTGGAATCCTACATAGTTGTACAACCCCTCAAGATAAGACTTTTTTCTCACTAGCTAAGGTAGGATATGAAATGGTACTACTTTCGTGAATATTGTAGCCTAATTTAATTGGATGTCTCTCATATTTATAGAGACGGTAGTATGGTCACTTATTCTTAATCCCAAATAAGATTTTTTTTGGGGGTAATGTTTGGAATTTTTCGATAACAAAATTAATTGACTATCTTTTATTTCCAGACATAAAAAAAACTCTATCTTTTCTTGACTTATAATATATTTTGGGGCCTAGAGTTTTACTATAGGGTAGTATATTATTATTTAAAATAATACTGATTTTAATTCATTCATTTATAGATGGTTAGTATTTGATATCATTTAAATAATGAAAATTTTATAGGTAGAAAATGATATAATATCATAGTTATTTATAAAAAAATGATCATAATGAGTTTTAAAGGAGGTTTATAGTATTAAAGGTTCTTACCATAAATTATTTTAATTTTAATCAGAATCTAGAAATAGATTCAATTTAATTATATTCATTAGTTTCTTTATCAATTACATTGTTCTTTTTTTTAGTTCTTCTGTGAGTTATAAGAAGGTTTGAAAATATTATCTTCCTATAAACGTTAAAATTTATAAAGAGTAGTGTTTATCATTTTATTTTATAATGAAATATATAATTCGTAGTGTTCCAAAAATTATTAAACATTATTATGTTAATTAACATTAAAATCTTTTAATGTGAGTTTCTAATTTCTTTGTAGTATGGGATGGTGTGAATAAAAATATTGCATTTTGAATTAAAAGAGTCAATCTATGACTTTTATCTTAACATTATTTAAGACTGGGTAGTAGTTTTCATGATTTATTATACGGTTTTGAGTTTCTCTTTGGACGAGGTATTATAATTTTTTTAACATTTTTATAAATGTAGAGAATATGTTCCAATTTTAATTAAATAAAAATATTTTTATTTAAAAATAATTTTAAAACATTATCCTTCATATATTTATCTTTTTTTACATGAATATGATATGTATTTATAAATATAATTATTTATATATGGAATTATTACAAAAGATTTGACGATGGTTTAGAGATGATTAATTTGAAAAAGAACACATATTTCCCTCTGAGGCAAGTTCTGTTACGGATTATTAATTTCCCTTAGTATTAAAATTACTTTTATATTCTCTATGGATAAAATATTTGAATTAAATTATTGTATTATAAATAATCTGAAATTTAAATATCATAAAACTGAGCTATTGATTGAGGTTATTCTTAAAGGTAAGTTAGAAACACAGATAATTATCTACAGGATTTGATTAAACTAACATAAAATTTACATGGTTTGATATATATATATATATATATATAAACCTTTAATTAGTATGATTGTATTAATATATAATTTATGAAATTATTAATTATAGTTTTGTGATATTCTATGAGAAATATTTTCCATTTTTTATTAGTTATAAATACTTAAAAATAATTATGAATCGAAAATTATATATTATTGTTTATATTGTGAATAAAAAACTGCAATAATTATAACACTGGGAAAAACCAGTATAAATATTTTATGTTATTGATGGATAAATTATCACTAACGTATATCCTATAACTATACGTTCAAGTTATTAATGATTTATTTTTAGGAAGAAAATTTTATTTTTATGATCCAAAAATTGACAAGACCCTTTTTTGAAACCTTGTAAATTTTTAGAAAACTTCTTTATCTAGAAAAAAACGTCAGTGAAAACACTCAGGGGATAACAATGACATAATATCAACTCGATGGAATAGAAAGTCGATTCATCTAATTTTTCAAGATCCAACTAGGGTCATATATCCATCAAAAACATAAGTTGGCCATGAAAATACCCTTGTTTTGTTCCTAATCACTCTGGTAAAGAAACTCATTACAGGTTATGTTTATTTATCAAGAGGGAATGGTTTTACCATGAGAAAAAAATCAAGGATTCAACCAAGAATATAAAATTACCTAACCACATATCAAATATCCTTAACATAAAACACAATATTCATTAATAAAAAACCATAGTAAAAAACATAAACAAATGAATACTTCCTTATAGTGAAAAATAAGGAAACGAGATTAAAAACATAAACCTGAGATATCCCTGTATTTTTGGTTGATACATAGTCATCCCAAAATAAAAACAATTGTTAAAAATCCTCCCTGCATTATAATTTGAAACATTTCTATTTTTTAATATCCAATGTTAACAAACAATAACTTCCCATACATCCTAACATATATAAATAAATATTGGGAACATGAAAAGATACCATAAGAGATGCATACAACCAATTGTGTATAAATGGTGTGAGTGAAATTAATCCAAGTGGGGTACCACCAAGGATTACATGAAATTAATTCAAGAGGTACATTATTTATTCAATTTTGAAAATATTTTTATAAAAAACATTTTTTGACTGAGTGCAAAAAATTGAAATAACCCCTAAAACCATTCAATTAAATTTCCAATTTTTTTTCTTTAAAAGAAAAAAATCACATTTAAATCCATTTAATTAGGCTAAATATCTTTTAAAAAAATCACTCCTTTTAAAACCAACTTTAAAATTAACATAAAAATTACACCATTTCAATTCTGTTAAAAATAGTTTTAATATAATGTCATTAATTAAATGAAAATAAAAAAACACTAAGGTAGTGTTCTAAAAGGTAGGTAAAAAAACATGACACCCTAAATTCCAATCAATATAGGAAACACAAAAGAATGAAATTTACCTATACTATAACATCATGTATCATGGAAAATTATAAAAAATCACATGATCAAAGATTAAATGTACTTTATTTGAAACCATTTCTAGTCTTAAATATGCATTACTATATCTGTAACCAATCGACTAATATAATTTTTCCTCACTACTTTCATTATATTATGTACACTAATATTATATGTGATCTAGTCCAACAAATCTAGACAAGATAAAAAAATATCTCATTAGAAAAAAATAGACTTTGAATTTCCATGAGGTTACCAATAAGATGAGAGTAATTAAAAATTCCATGTAAAAAAGAAAAACATACATCTAATATCTCCTCTATATCACTAATAATGAAAATCCCCAATCACTTCATTCATATTATTATAATAAATTAGTTCATCCTTAGTGGAAAAAATCCAAAAAAATAAATATGTTTCTATAAAGTCTTTTACACAGATAATGATATCTAATTATGAAATTCAAATCATTAATTAGTAAAATAAAAATTCATTATTCCAATACAAAACCCATAATTTGAATTTATATTTCAAAATATTCATTGAAATAATAAATTTTTAAATAGTTCATAAAACTCATTTCAAAACTAGTCCATTTAAATATTACATGACAACTCATCTTGAAACTATTTTATAATATTGATCCCATTGATTTATAAAAAAACATGAATATATTCATACCACCATCATTCATTCTATGACTAGTACTTTGTAAAATACCCATTAAAATCCAAATCACTTTCAATATTGTTTTTAATAGCATTTTTAAAACACTGGAAAAAAAATTCTTTTATAATGAAAATCTAATTGAAATCACACATTATACCAAGAATTAAACATGTCCAAATATCTTATAAAATAATTTTCACTTTAATATATAATAATTATTTAACATATAAAACACATAGAAATAATATTCAATAAAATAAATTCTTATGAAATGATACACACAAAATCTTCTAACTCATTTCAATGAATATCGTAGCATATGTCATCACCTTCGACAGTGAATTCATGAACAATCAAAAAGGGACCTTGAAAATCAATAATAAAACCCCCAAGGATTAGTCATACCAAATCCTACATCCAGAATTGGAACTAAATGGGGTTTTTAAGAGATGATGTTAATGAAGGACATAGTTAAATGTGGAAATTAAATGAGTGAAATAAAGAGAAAGGAAAGAATACCTAGAAAAATATACATCAAAATGGAGGAATATGAGATTAAGAGGTAAAGAAGATGAAGGGAATAAGATCCCACGTACACACCTGGGCTAAAATAATTGGAATAGATAATGAGAGATGGGGTTCAAACCCATATAATTTAGAGGTAACAATTTAACATCACCATTTAATGAATACTAGATAAAATGATTTTTTTTTGGATTCATGGTTTCAAAAACTATTTTCCAACCATAAATTATTTACAATATATAAAACAAATCCACCCATAGTTTGGTTGGATAGTTTAGTAACTGTGAAAATTATATCTACTAAATGACATACCCCAGCTATATTCTTTATGTATGGTTTTCTTAACCATGTGTAGGTTTTTTTCCAGACATCTCCCATAAAAAGGTGATACACACAGTTTCCATAAATATTCTTATAACTAGAGAAAAAACTTTATAAGAAAAACATTAAACATTCAAAATTAACTCGATAGAACTCTATGTACATGTTTTCATAGTTATCATTGCATTATTTATCCTAATATTTGTTGTTAAGGGATTCCATAGAATAATTCCATGTGTTAGGTTCATCACCAAAATTTACCAAACCATGAATTGACTATATAGAAACCACGAGTATAGTGAAAAATGAAGAAGAAAATAAATCCCAAAATAGGTCAAAAACACACACCATGGAAGGTGGTTGGTTGAGAAGAAGTATGATCTAGATAGAATACCATAAATTGAAAAATATTTAATAGAATAAAGCTTCTTAAACCAAATAGTGATATATTTAAAATTCCAAAATCTATAAGAAGAACAAAACATTATCATGATGTATGATCCCAATTAGTATAAAGTATTATCAAAGGTCTCCACACAATTTGAGAATTTTGTAAATGGAGTTAAAAAAATATAATAAATGATGAGACCCAAAAATAAATAATGAGAGCATATCTCTAGAATTTTCCTAATAACCACCAATGAATTCACAACACCACTAATATGAATGACCATTGAGATACCAAATTATAAAACATAAGGAAATACACACACAAATAGATCATAATATCAACTAATGGAAACCATCACTATGATCAACTCATATTTCTTCCACAAAACACATAAATAACAAATCACAACCAAACCTAAATTTATAAATAGAATTTCCACCAAAATAAGGTCACAATACTCGATTAGGAAAACATGGAAATCACTCCCATAATATCATTCCTTGAAAATCCTAAAAAATTTAGAACCATTGAGTTCTTAATATATTGAATAATATACCTGTCTTAGTTACCCAAACACTAACTCAATCGTAACTCAGGTTCATTTAGTCAATAATCAATTCACAAAATTATTTCTTCACAAACACTCTTCTAACAATAAAATAAAGAAACCCATGACAATAAATTATAATAAAAAACCCAAATAAACAACCATATTTAATGAATATTGAGAAACTCTAGACATTCTAATTAGAAATCCAAAAAATAATAGTATCCCAAAAAATGACTACACAATAGAATTACTTCTCTAATAACTATAATTATAAATTATTTAAAGAGGGTAAAAGTTACCGCATTAATGACAATACCTTAAAATATCATGATACTATATAACCACTCCACTACAAAAATTAACCCCAAAAACTAAAAACCAATGACACCAATTCAAGAACTCTCAGATAGTATCCCACGAGAGAGTGATTATGTCTACACCACATCATTTTATTTCTTGGTAGGATCATCAATTATGATAACTAAACCCATGAAAAAACACGAATCCCCAAAAAAATTGATAATAAAATCTTGATACGAATAGAAAATCAATTAAAAATAAGATCCTAATAATTAATTCTCCTCATCAAAATAAAATGTTCTCATAACTGATGGGACAAACCAAAATCCCCCACTCACCAAAACAAATATCATTCAAAAAAATTCATTTTTACGTCATATGTTCTTTAAAACAAACTAAGACTTTAGAACAATTCATATCACTTTATTCATTTTAAAGGATCCAATTTTAAAAAATAATGAATGTATGATTTTTCATCATGAAAATAAAACCTCTCATAATTTTTTTTCAAAATTATGAAAATTCTCTTAAAAAATAAATATCAAATAAATCCATTTGATGTGTTTCATTTAAAAAAAAAATAAACTAAAACATCCATCAACTATAAATCCCATTTCTCATTCCAATCATCCATCAAAAATCCATATAGAAATTGACCACCATTGAGAACACCATAACAATAAAAATTAAAAATCCCATTTTATAATTAAATATTACATATTTTTTTAACTTATACACCATTTTACATACACAAAAATACCTTATCCTTATTACGAATAAAATAAAATTCAAATTTTTTAATAAAAAATAAATTAAAAACCAAATTATGAGTATATATTTAAATTCCACTATAGAAACCAAACATCTAAACATAAATCTCAATACTTTACCTATTTAATAACATCAACTCACCAAAACTCACTAAATTAATATGAATCCAATGGTAACCATCATTTTGATCATCATAGATAGAAATAGTGGAGAAAGGATACCTCTTAAAGAGAAACTTCACCATTCTTGATTTGAACATACATAT
Source organism: Viscum album (assembly GCA_963277665.1). Classification (NCBI taxonomy): domain Eukaryota; kingdom Viridiplantae; phylum Streptophyta; class Magnoliopsida; order Santalales; family Viscaceae; genus Viscum; species Viscum album. The sequence continues at coordinate 182,976,949 of OY728163.1, read as the reverse complement.
TGATAAACTATGTGCTAATAATAAAAGAAGCTTTGTGATAGTTTCAGTATCAGTCTATAAGGGATCTACACTATCTACCAAATTGTGTGGCTCAGCTATTAAAACCATGTTTGTTCACCACCTTTACTTATGAAAGTTAAAATCGCCCCTGAAATCATCAACACTATACATACCAACCTGATCCAACAAGAACTGTCACTTGAGAAAATCCACTATGGGGTGGGGTAAAATAGAGAAAGTGAAAGAAGTCTTAAATATCAGAAAACTAAGACATAAAACTAATATAAAATGAGAAATAAAAAAAATATAAAACTGATCCAAACCATCTAAACCAAAAGAAAATACAATTCGAGACAAAAATTCCCCCTGTAACCAAGAATCACTGCAAAACTATCCTAAGATGACATGTGATGGAAATAGAAAACCTACATAGCTTGTGAATGAAAATTCCTTTAACTGAATCACAGAAAATAATGTATATAACTTACCACTGGAAGAATTATTGTTTAATAAACAAGTCATAGTAGACACCACAAAATAATCTTTAAAATTTCTCATAACAATAATGTATATGTCTATGCATTAAATAAAAAATAATTTATTCATTAGTTTTATAAAAAAAATAAGTTTGAAATCATTTTTCAAATAATAGTCGAGTTTTACCAAATGTTAAAGTTATAACATCCTAATCTTGAAACCATCTAGGTAAATATATTAATAAGTAAAAATATATTTGATCCAATATCCCTGAAATAATCTATCATGTAATTAATAACCAGAAAAAACAATGCACCTTCTTGTTTGGATCTTGCCTATGGGCAAATAAATACTATACAGTTAGAAACCAAAAAATAGCATTAAGGTAGATCTTAAATGAAATTGATTCCTACCACTAACCATCTACATATAATAGGTTACCTTTTTGTGGTGTCTCAAACACACACTAAGGATACCAAAGTCTATATCTTGATGTATCCAAGGATCCTACTATGAAATGTTTGTCAATTTCTATTTTAAAATCCATTATCAAATTTTCATAAAAAATTCAATGCAATGATAATCTAAATTGAGGTTTGAAACTCCATTTTCCATTCAAATTCATGGTATTTACATTTTCATGTTAAATCCCACTAAAACATGAACCCGTACCCCTTTTTATTTCAATGAATCAAAATCAATTTCAAATAACAATAAATTATTAAGATCTTTAATCAATTAATGAAATTTTAATAATTTAATAGATCAACCTACCTCAAGGGAAATGAATACCTAATCATCTTTGAAAAATGCGATTGGAAACCATATGATATACATCTGGGAGACAAGGAATGACCAAAGAATGAATGTTGTTAATAGAAAACAGAATCGTTTCAAAAATCACTACAGACAACGGTGCGTCAACCACCAAAATAGAGAAAAAAAAAGAAAATGGTTACTTTTATAGATGAATCACCAAACCATGCTGATTAAATATTGAACGAATTGATCTAGAAGGATGGGAGACAAGAAAAATCACCTGTGGTATGGGTTCTAGCCATGTAGAAGCGGTTGAAAAAGAAAACGAGCCCTCAAAAAACACGATGGAACCCTAAAGACATGAAATCATGGAATTACCCATCATGTATTATCGTTACATGTATTGATCCACTTCCATTTTTAATTACAATTCAAAAAAGTCAATATTTTAACTAAAAACTGGATTACACATTACATGATGTGTAACCCATTCACAACATGTAAAAACTCATGCAAGGAATTCAACTCACATGATGAGTTATCCTAATATTACAAGTCATGAAACCCTACTTCACATCATGTAACTTCTTGAAAACAGTAACCCATTCCTAGGGAAAAGCTGAAAATCCACACAATCTATGGTTTCACCATTACAGATATCCTCCCAATTTAGGGTGGAAAATACTCACCCAATGAAAAAGGAAAACAAAAATAAACGATCCAAACATACTTCTTGGAAAGGTAAATGGGCATTAAAACTAACCTACATAATATATTTATTCCCTAGAAAGATGTCTAGATCTAAAATCTAAAAAAAGATTAGGTCACTAATTCCACATCAATGACTCATTCTACCATGTCTTATTGTGATCTTGTCTTCACTTCTACAGTACCCAGACTAAGGGATTCATTTTAACATGTAGTACCTTACCCTAGTAATCCATAATGTGAACTGGATTCTAAACCAAAGTTGTATCAAGATCAAGAAAAAAAATCCTCCCATCTCATCACATGGGGTAGATCGGGTACATACCATCACAACTAGGAAACATGAAACACATCATTTACCAATGTCCTGCTAGATGATAATAGAAACCAATAGGATACCCTCCCTAATGATCCAATGAAATCAAAGGTTCCCAAAAACTGCAGTGCTAACTTGCCTTGCATACCCAACAAATGATGTCCCATGTGAGGTTAAACTCTGAGAAAGACCTGATCTGTAATTTCAAACTCTAATGTATGATGATGTGGATAAAAATAAAATTTTTAACGACTCTACATCATCATAAAATACCTCTCGATCACTTTCACTACCACTATCGTCCCTTTTACAACACATTCCAAAACGAGGACCACTTTCCCTACTCTACTCAACACAGGGGAGATTGACATGGACACCTTTAAAAAGCACCAAATGGAGGCATCCTGATAGAGGCCATATAACTATTTTCATAGTAAAACCTGAAAAATAGAAAATTTACTCCCCCAGATCAACTAAAATCAATCACATAAGCCTGAATCATGTACTCTATAAATTGTATATCCCGCTCCGTCTTCCCATCCTTCATTAGAAGATATGTAGTGCTCAACTTGAATTTGAAACTCATTGCCCCATGAAAACATTTTCATAACCTACATGTAAACCTCAATCCCTATTAGAAAGAACTGTACAGGGAAATCCATGAAGAATTATATTCTATAGAACATAAAATTTGTTGTGGTGTTCCACATTCATTATATAATTTATTGGAAATAAATGTGTTTATTTCGTATGTCTCTCAAAAATCAGACAAAATTCATCAATCTGACTATGATTCAATGGTAAGACAATGAAAAAATCAGTGGAAATATCATCCAAATTTTATACCAAAATGGGTAAGGGTGACAAAAAAACATATAGGTATTTATTTTTCATTCTTTACTCTTTGAAAAGTATGACTCTATGATAAAAAATTATCAATTGACTGCCTCATCTCTAGCCACAAATACTGATATCTCAAATCACGGTACATCTTTTCAGCCCTAGTGTGAACATAAAAAGAAAACCATTTTATACTCTCTAAATGCTCCCACATTAAATAATAACAGAACAACCAACCTTCCATGAAATAAAAAAATCTCCACTAGGATATCAATACCACTCACATGAGGTCTCACCACTATTTAGGATTTCTAATAAGCATCACCTTTCAATGTGTTTCGTATTCTAAATTGGAAAATTATCATCAAAATATGAGTAAAATTTTATCAAATCCAAGAACACCTTTACACCAACATCTTATCCTCCCAACCACATCATATCAAACAAAATCATGCGAGACAACTTATCAACATATTCCTATGTAGATTGTGTTGGTAATTTTTATCTCAACACATCTTCACCACATTCCCTTTCTTGGGCTATACAAGATATAAAAATTAGAGGTCTGAAGATACTCAATCCAGTGTAACTATACCATGTTTAGATCTCTCTTTGTGATATATACATCAGGATTTCATGGTCAAGATATACCACAAATCAATCTCCAAATGGACAGTGAATCCATGTTTTTATTTTATCATAACAGCTACTATAGACCATATATACTAGAAACTCAAAAGGCCAAACAACACATACTGTTTGATCAGAAATAACATCTAAATATAATATAAAAAATATTCATATAAGGGGTTACCTCAAAATAATGTCAAACATACTAAGGATACTACTGTATCTATCTCGACATACCCAAGGTTCCCTCTATGAATCTGATTTCAATTTCTCTTTTGAAAACAATGCACCCATTTTAATAAAATCATTTCATTGTCTAGCCAATAAGATTTAGGGTTTGAAAATCCATTTCACATTTCAAATAAATCCAATTACATTTTAAATAAATCCTCTATTTAAAACATGAAATAATGACACTTTTAATTTAAACACATGCAATTCCATTTCAAATCCCATGAAATAAATATGATCTATATTTTATTTAATAAATTAAATTAATTGAAGAGATCCAACAACCTCAAGTGCATAAAAACCATAAATTTCATTGATAATAGGGATTGGAAACCACAAGACCTTCCTCCATAAGACAATGAATTACCAAATAATGAAAAGGAATGATTTAAAACACCATCCAATCCTAAATACCTATAATAAACATTTCCACATCCACAAGTGGTAGAGAGACAAAAAAGAACGTCTTTCCCACAAAGAATTATCTCATAACCCATCTGATCAATAACCATGTGAAACAATTTGGATAGAAGGGAGACATGAAAAAACGTCTAGGATAAGGGCTTTGTCCCTGTGGAGGGGGATAAAAAAACAAATGATCCATAAAACCATCGCATAACATCATAAAAACTGGATCACGGAGAATTACACAGTGTATAATACCTTTAATGTTCTTGAAACACTTTCATTTCTTGAGTAATGATGAAAAATGCATTCCCTTTCAAATTGAAAACCAGATTTCACCATACATGACATGTTACTATTACATGATGTGTAAAACTCACATTGTGAATTTAACTCACTAGATGAGTCCTTTCAGAAATACTTATCATTAAACCCTACTGTGTGTCATGTAACAACCCAGTGAACAGAAGAAAATACCCAGGAAAAATCTTAATATATAATAAATCTGTGACTTCACCATTACATGTATCCTCAAAATAAAGGGATGAAAATTCTCACCCAAAGAAAATGGGAAACCCATGAAAAATATCATAACATATATATCATAAATGTTTTACATTGTTATAAGAATACTGATCAAGGCCCATGGAATAATCATAATATATAAAAATACATTGAGGACATCAAAATAAAACTCAAAATTGAGAATTAAATCCAATGAACCTAGAGATACAAGAATTTCCTCTTGAAAGGTGGTGGTCATGTAGCAACTCATGAGCAAAATATTGAGTCCCAATATTGATCCTAGCCTCTATACTACCAAAATCATCCAAAACTGTAAAAAATATTACTATAATACTAATTTTTTGCAAACCATACAGGGTTATCCAATAATAAAAAACCTGAGTTTGTATGTAACACACCTAATGAATGTTATTGATCCCATAGTATAAAAATAGAATTGGAAATTATCAATATTTATCAATGGGGAATGATTTAACCCTTGAAAACAAAATTCTAATCATAGAATCCACTAATAATCCATCCCCACACATCTATAAATCGAGCATCCACACCATAAAAAAAACATATCAATAATAATGGACAACCATACATATTATTTATTATAAATAAATAAATAAACTTACATACTTAATAATAAATATGACATCTTTAAAAAATAAACAAGAGAGATCTTAGATATCCAAGAATGTACATGAGTACCCCAAAATAAAAAAAAATGTTTTCAAAAAAGCTACCCACCATCACTATATGACCCTCAGTCACATTCCATATAACAATCCAACTAATACAAAGTACCTAAAAATTCAAACTCAGAAGATAAAATATAGGGAACATGAAAAGTTACTATGAGTGTTGTATATAACAAATGGTTAATGTATAGATTGAGAGAAACCAGACCAAATCATATCCCAATATATAGTATATTAAATTAATTTTTAATGATACACTACTTATGATTTCATGAAAATATATTTAGAAAAAAAATATATCAGTGAGTATATGTAAGTAAAACATCACATTAAACCATTTCAATGTAGTTAAATTTTAGTATCATTAAATGAAAAAAATCATATAGAAAAACATTTCATGTGCCTAAGTCTATTTTAAAGAGATAGTCATTTGAAATTTAATTTGAAAAGTCACTTGATAAGTACAAAATAACACGTATCATTAAAAAACTAACTATAATAAGATAAATTAATATTCAATAAATAAAAAACTAAGTCATCTTATCATAATATAGGTAAATTAATCATTATTTTTGAGATTCAAATCATTCATGGGAATAGAAGATAAATAAATTTCCCAATTGAGTGACATCAAGTATCATGGTAAATTCTTAAACATCCCATTATGTGACCCTTGACATATAAGAGAAGAAAATATTTTCAGTCCTACAATTAATTCCTAAGTATATAACAAATTAGTTACTCTAATATAGACACACCTGTGGCACACCCCTAGAGCTTTTAATATAGTATAAGATCTAGTTTTTCTTATGAAGACAAGATATAAAATGACTCTCATCCATTTTTAAGATGCCTAATAATCCTAGGAACATAAAAATATGTTTTTTGTTTAAAAACAAACTATATATAAAAGGAAAACATAGATATCCCATCACTTCAACATACCCAACAAAAAATAACCCCAATAAAATCATTAATATTTTAATAATAAAAATGATCCCACCTTAATTGTCATAATCCATATCAACGAATTGTCCCCATGAGGGAATCATTCACCCTCCAAGAATTTAAATTTAGAAGTGGGAAACATTCCTTATTGAAATTCAAGCTCAGTATGACCATCCATTTCCCATCATATGAAATTTTATTTCAAACAATTATATAAAATAAACCCATTGAAAATAGTTCATAATTTTAATAATTTTTCATTTTTATGATTTATATTTTTAATTTAATTGATGTCTTGTGTTGTACGCTGCCTCAATATTAGCTTACGTTATACGCAACACTGATTTAGATTACGGTCTCCACAACACTATTCTTGGATTGTGTTGCACACAATTTCAAGTTCATTTGATTTAATTCATTTTACACAAGACTTAGTTTAGGTTAATAAATAAATATTATTATGTTACCTTATAAAATAGTTATTATAATGGTGGGTACAGAAAATATTAACTTTCTTCTGAAAAACCATTTAAATGAAAAAAAAGAGTTTTTAAAATAATAATATCACATTTGATGGATTTTATTAGTGTAATATATTTTTGATATATTATATATAATGATTAAAATTCATCTTATATGTTTTCTAGACATGATATAAGAACAAAATAATTTTTTTGGATTAATGAAATATTTTTCTAAAAATGCATTTTTTCACCAGTTTCGGAGCCCCTATTTTAAATATAGTTTTTGAAACTTTTATATATTTTATTTACCAAAACAAACATCATATTTTGAAGTGATATATAAAAACAATTACATTGGAGTATTTTTTTATATTTTTTGATAAGTTTTATGTTTTGATTAATAGTAAAAATATACTAAATTTTAATTGAAAACAAATTTTTTTCATTAAAATAATTTATTTAGATAAATTATTTTATTATATGGTTTTAAAGTAAAAATAGAATATATTTTTATCCTTTAATATAATTTTGTTCATTTGAACTAATTTTAAAATGAATTTTTATGTAAAAACATTTCAATATTTGGAAATTGTATAAATTTTGAAAACCCATTTTTCATTCCAACGACAGGGTTAATATTAAATTAATTATTGAAACATTGGAGTTTTTAATTTTCAAAAAATTAATTCCATATTTGGAATAATTAGTTCTAAATTATGTAAATAGGATTCTTTTAGTTATGGGTATTATGAATAGTATCTTCTATAATTTTTATTAAAATGGTAGAAAGGTAAATCAGGAAATCAATGGTAAATATAATATTATAAAATATACATAAAAACTGTTATAATTTGATTACATGAGTTATTTTATACCTAAACCATTATTTGGTCTAAATGATGCCATTTTTTGTGACACAAGGATAAGATTATGGTATTTAATATATTTTATTTAATGAAAAGTTCAATATGTCTTTCTCAAATTTTAATAACTTTATCATTTTTAATATAATGTCATAAAAAATAAAAATTATACTATAATACTCATTTTAAATATAAAATATTTTTATTTATCATTATTATTTATTTTTAATTTTTAGGAAATAAATAAATACATTAGAGGAGTATACATTTATGACGCATAAATTATTTTATAGATGAAAAATCAAGAAAATATTTTTTTTAAATGATAATAACCATTGACAGACTAAAACACATTAGCACATCTTATTGGTCAATTATATATCATCCATAATCATAAAGTAGTTGTGTTATTGATAATTAAGTGCCATATTGAAATTATTATAATATTTATAATATTTTATTTAAAGTGATAATAAAGTTATCACATCAATGTTTTAATATATATAACATTTTTAATGCTGGATATTCCAAGAGGAATATTTGACTATAATTATTATTATTAAATATTAAGTATTTATCTTCATCATAGTATTTTATTTTTAATTTTTAATCATCAAAAATGTATATTAAATATTTTAAAAAACAAATATAGTAATTATTTTATTAATGGAAATATCTAATGAATGTTACTAAAAAGACTAAAATAAATATATTTTGTGGTCGTTAAAATATCAAAAAAATTTATAGATTACCTTGTCCCATTATAGATATAATAAAATAATATTATCTAGTTTATCATCTTATCAAGATATTTTATAAAAACCCATTAAATGAATAGTGTCAAAATGGAACTATTGATATTTTGTCAAAATAATATTTTATTAAATTATTTAAAAATAATAAAATATTTTAAAAAATAAAAAATATTAATTTTTTACTCTGAAATGTTCAATATTTGTTATTTAATGTGTAATTTATATGAAATAATATAAATTACACTATTTTAATATTGAATAATTTGTCACCTTAATTAAAAATAAAAGGTAATAATTAAGGGTAAAACCAAATGATAAGGTTTAAAATGATATCAAAATATCATTAAAATCTATTAGTTGTTTATAATACAACCATATCTCATCTCATAATAGAAATAATGGCATTTTTTTGGTTTTTTTATGTGGTTTCAGTTTATAATAAAATAATAATTTTGGAGTTTCTAAAAGTACCCCTAACCTCAATTATAATAGGGTACCTCCACCCTCACCTATTCACTTCACATTGAGCCTTCAGTCACATCCATATACTGATGATTTCACATATCAAATTCTTTACATACATTATAGAAATTCTAGTCTCCTTTAATGACCAACTCATTTTCCCATAATAGGGGGTCTAGAGGGATCACGTTAAAGAAGAGGTAATCCCCTATACTAATTGTTTCAAATTTATTTCTTCTTCTACTTCTTCTTCCTGAGTATTTTTCATTCTAAAGTAATAACACCAGTATCGATTTTATAATTTTATTTCACAATAATTATGGAACAAATATTTTCCCCCTTCTATCGATACTATGAAAAATAGAATCACCCAGTGTGCATACATCCAACTTTCGACCTAAACATTGTGGTTTAATCTGGTTTTCACAACATCATCACATTGATGGTTATAATGATTGAAATTATAACCATATATTATTATTATAACATGATATGTGTTTGGAAACAAAATATATACCATCCACTTCCATACAATTTCACAATTATGGGAATGATGTCGTCACTAGTGCTTAAGTACGACCTACCGTCTCCAAGATGCAATGTGATTCATTATACATGATATTCATTAAATCATGATTATATAAATGTATTGAAATAAAAATATGATATATATATATATATATATTATATTAATATCATTATAGAAATGATATAATTAAAATCTATGAAGAGGAAAAAAACTTATCTAATGAAAGAAGCATAAGAAAATAAAACAGTTAATACCTGATGGATGAGTAAAAATATTATTAAATAAACATGATAATGTGATCATATATGATATCATACAAACACCAATATATCGAATTTAGATGTTCCAAATGAGCCTTACTAAAACCATGGATCGGTACACCATGAAATTTCCCATCATTTGAAATGTAATTAAAACTAATTAATTGAAATCATCTAACTAAAAATAGTATATTAAACTTATATCAAAATAATTCGATTTAAATTGTGAACTCAACCTGATATGATTTTATATACTAATTCCCTTAAAATTAACAGAAATCAACCAAACCAAACCACTATAATTCACTATTTTACAATAAAGGGTTAAAATTAACTTTAAAATCACAATTAAATTTAGACTAATTATTAAAATAATTTAAAAAGCACTTATATTTCTTAAATATCTTTGTAATTTAAATCCTCTTAAACCCACCTCTAATATAGAGACGTAACCAAATACAAATTACATCCAAAGTACATTCACATATCATAATTATTTATAAAGATAACACATAAAAATACCAACCAATATATAAAATGTCAATGAAAGGAGGAACATAAAAGTACTTACATCATTTCAACCATAGTAGATATAGAAGTCACCATATTCGAAGAATAATAATGGAACAATTATCAACGGAACTCGATAAATCCCTAACAAAAAATCCAAGGAAAAGAAATCCAAAACACTATATAATATAATGATAGTAATAAGGTTCCAAGGACATGGGGAAATTGGTAGGAAAAGTGAAAATTTTAAAGGATAATATAGAAATAAATAATAAAATTGGATTAACTTATAAGATCCTCTTGGATATCTAGGAATAGTATAATTTAAAATCAATTTAAACGGATAAGCTAATATTCCATATTCAGGCAAAGGCCAAGACAAATATAATAGAGGAGGAGAGGAGTGGTTCAAAACCTTAAAATCATGGGAAATATGTAACATCACATTTAAATGAAATCTACGAATCATGCATGGTTTGGAATATGATTTTGAAAAATGTGTGTCAACTATCAAGTCATCACTAGAAACCCGAGAAATCCTTTCTTTATTGGGATTCATGGTTTAAAAACTATGTGAAAATAGTGGAAATTAGATATATTATATTCTAATCCAACACCACAAACATATTTCCTTGTTTTTGTAATTAGTCACATGTATTTCGATAGAAAACTACTTTATAGTGGTATTTAATGTGGTTTTCACTTAGTTTCATAAAATTCATACACTACCCATGCATAACAAAATTTCAATGATTAAAATGATCTAGAAATTATGTTATGTGCCTTTTAACATAGTTTTCCTAACATAGTTTATCATAAACTACATTATGTACACCACTAAAAAAAAGTAATAATTATGTACAGTTCATTTTCATGGTCTAAAAATTTGTTTAGTAAACATGGTACAACAATTTGATTGGGAAAATTCTATATAAGTAAAAGATTATACCTAAAAATTTTAAAATTTTAAATTACCCAGAAGCTATTTAGAAAAATAAGAGCTAAAATGAAATAGGATTAAGTAAGATAATAATTAAAAATCTATGGGAAATCCATATACCCCAACCTATTTTATATATTGTATGTGTGATACTATACAACATGGTTTTTGAACAGTCATTCTATCTTTGTTATCAAATAAATAGGGGGGATGGGATAAAATTGACTAGGTCGAGCTAAATAAATGTGATCTCTTTAATCTATAGATTTCATGTATTTGAATGTTTTCAAGGGAATGTGACATTATGGGTGATTTCTATTTTAATTCCATGATTCCTAATCATATTGTGCTGCTACATGGTACTCTTTATAGGAATAATGGCATTAGAGTACATTGGGGTACATTAGATGTCATATTTGAATAGTGTAAATTTCACTGGACTTATTTGGACTGCATAGGCCTAATATAACACCATTTTAATCATATCATTGAAATTTTATATCATAATGTTTCAAATTTATTTTTTAATGAAATTTTGGGCATCTATTGATATTTTCTCATTTCAAACATGAATGAAATAATTTTTATGGTGACATAGAATAAAAATGGTGTTTTATTGAATTTTCTTGATGAGAACGCTGGCTATTTATAGTAACATGATTAATAATTGATATAAAATAAAGTAATTTTTTATTAAATTATCTATAATTTTTTTAGTATATTTTTATGAAATATACTATTAACATGATTTATAGATCTCAATTATCCTTTTGGAGATTCATATTGTAATATGGATTACAGAATTAGAAAAAAAATAAATTTTGGTGACAATAGTAATCATTAAATATGTTATATTGAATAATTTTATGATGTGGATGTGGATTTCGATGTAAGTGGAATAAAATTTTATGTTAATCTTATTAAGATGGTTTGGGTAAATAATAATCTTGGGGAAATATATGGATGACTCAAACATCCAAAAATTGATACTGACTTCCCATGGAAGATGTAAATAATATGATTCCATTATCCATGATGATGAGTTTTTTATGACACCATATTGTGCCAAAAATTCTCTTTCATGTTGTCAATATCATTATAAAACAATATAATATAATTACATGATAAATAAATATATTGATATTGATGATGACACAGTTATATTATGGCGAAGTTAAAAGAGCCTCATAAAAAAATTATAAAAAATAATGATGAGGTTCATATGATCTCATTAAACTAATTATTTTGTTATAATTTTTTTCTATGATAAATTAAAAAATTACACTGAATTGTCATTGATTTTTGATATGTTAAAATATATGGAAATCAAGGAGGACATTTTGACACCTTATTGATAATTATGTCGAACATCAATGTGACCAAAAAATGATCATGGTCAAGTAGTATTATTTTCATGATCACGTAATTTTCATTTATGTTTGTTTTATTACAATTAATCTGAAATGTTCATGGTGATATTAATCAAGATTACCCTTTCTCAATAGATTTTGGTTTGAGATTGGTGATGACGTACAATTGGATTAACTCTTATTCAAACTTATTATATTATTATTTAGGTTGATGGTGCTTTACTCAATTATTTATTCTCCATTTATACATTAAATTTTTTATTTTTAAAATAATCATTAACTAATTATTTTCCAATTTATTACCACTATAATTAGGATTGAGATTTATTTGATGAGGAGTTTTTTCTATAGAATGTAACATTGGTTTATTTTGGTTGATTAAATGAACATTGAATTTATTATTGGAGTGTGGTAATTTTGATTTTATATTATAATTTTATTTTATATTACTACTATATATATGTGTAAGACTAGTTCCAACATCAATTAAGGGACATATATAAATATTATAAAAATAGAAAGGGAACAATGATTGTTATCACTCTTCGGGTTCCAACGAGACATACAAGGAAAGCTGTTGAGGTTCTTGGTTCATTGTGGAATTCAGAAGAATTTAGTACATGGGGAACCTCATATTATGATATAAATAATATTTACTCATATATTTATATAAATAAATATAACTTCTATTAGTGATAAATATATGATCTATGGGTATACTTTATATAAAATAAATATTGGGTATTAATATTATATCATTAAGGACATATATATGATGTAATTATCTTTGATTCAAATATATTTATTGATGATGCACATTGGTAATACTATTCCCATATATTCATATCATTACCTGAGATGACTATAATAATTTTTCTTACTCTAACAGACATGTCATATTAACATTGTCTACTCATGTTCATGTAGAATAGCTAGTGAAATATGGAAATGTTTATAGATGACGAAGATGATCAAAAGATATTTTTGGAGATTATATTTTTCATGAAAGAACCAACATTGGACTCACCCCTATCCAATTTTATATTATATCCCATGTGTTCAATATTACTAATAAAATGTGTGGTTACAGAAGTTCTATTATCCATGATATTTTGTTGTTGATATATTAATATTAATGTGTTTTACTATTTTAAAAGTAATGGTTAATAATTATTTTATATTTTCTAAAATTTATTCATTAATACTATTTTGAATGATATCTCATGTTGGTATTATTTATATTATAAAAAAATTAGTTACTTGTTTTTTATTATGTTAGTCCATTGGTGCTAGTTTTTATTCATATCCTATTGGATATATGTTCGGGAAGATCCATTACTCACATTCATCGAAGTAAAAACATCAAAGTATGAGTATTTTGAGTGTAGTTATGGTGTCCAACCATTTGTTAAGATCATTAAATATAAATTCACTGTTCTTTCTATAAATAATTACATTATTTTTAGTTGATGTGGTTATTTTGTTAGACAATCAAGATTAACTACAAAAAAATAAATTAATAGTACATAGATAAAATATTAAAACTATATTAATCTATCATTATAGTTGGTATGATATATTCATCAATCACCAATGACTTTAAAGGATTAGTAGATAGCTCTTTAATTGATATTGCCTTATTAAAACCCCTGCTTTTTATTCATATAAACAGAATATTAATATATGAATATTAATTTCAAAAAATTATAATCCATGATGAAACCATAATGGTTTAGTGTGTTTGGAGACTAGATAAAAAGTATTCATATTTCATGAACAATTTAAACATCTTCCTCAAGGATCTTTCGATATAGTACATTTCTATAACACACCCTAATTAGAACCTTTCATTAAAATATCTAGAATTAAACAAAATAAGGGGTCAGCTATAATTGACAATAAGCATAAAAAGGGAGATATCAATGTCCACATAAACATTACAGGAATATAAGGTCATGAGAAAATGGTATTAAAATTTGAAAATCTATGACAATAATATCATAAATCATAATTAAGAATAATCATATAAATCATGGTTGTTTATAATACACGTGTCATAAATAATTCAATCAACATTAGTTATGAGATCATAACATTATAATAATACATAAGTTTGTTTCATAAACATAAGCATATAGAGTCATATCCTTAGTAAATTATCAAATCCAATACTATTATGGTCGTTTGGATTCTCTCTCCATTAAATGATTTCCATTATCAAGGTTCACTCTATAACGCCACGACCCCAGTTTCACCGAGTCGGTGCATTATTACATAACATTGGCATGATCACAAAAGATCAAGTCTCGAAAGACAGATTAGTTTAGTATCCTTGGAATCACTAGATACATTCATAAAGTTCACATTACATCATAAAGTGAAAACTACAACAACATCCTCTCTCCACACCCATATCCCGTTATACTATCCCAACAGGTCATTCATAAAATACTTTTTCACATCCTGGGAAAAATAAAACATAGAAATGGGTGAGCTCAGATGCCCAGTAAGGATAACAATATAGCGGAAACATTCATAAATAAGCATAAACATTTAAGGAATTGTATAACTAAAAAATCCTTTTAATCATGAACTTCAACCTAATATGGAAGAAATAAAATGAAATAATTCCATTTACTTATTCACATGGATATTCTACTAGTCGAATAATCACATTCAAAATCAATAACCACTTTCATAGTGATGGAATGCATAATACTAGACTACCATAACCACATAGTTAAGACAATGTTTCCATAATACAAATAAGATTTTGTCAAGGACTTGTGACATGACACTAGTTTGTCTCATGAAACAAACCGATGCATCTAGGAGCTATAGCGGGCTCCAACCGTCATTTATTAAGTCCAATGCATTCCTCATATGAACAGGTTTAATAATAACATAAACATTTGTATTAAAAATAACATACAAAATGTCAACACATTATCTATAAACCATGATTGGTATAAAAATAACACATCCATAGTCAAACATATCACAAAACCTTCAATACTGCATGTTTGTTTTGTATCATAATAAATCAACATCAAATAAACTTAAAATCCATCAAAGGATATTGACATATATGAAATCAAAAACTATTTGAGAGAAATATCTATTTTTTTTAAATCATTTAAAAGTCACATAATTATAAAATAAAACATTAATTTTAAAATCTTCTTATATGATTGTAAGGGAAGCTTTCATTATTTTATAATGGCAGAAAATAGCAGCACCCGCCGTATAAGTTAAAAGTCATTCTTACCTTAATTCTGTCGAAAAGGTTAAAAAGGACCTTGTTTGGAAAAACAACGGAATGATTCCTTTATAAACATCTTAAAAAAAGTTAAAAAGGGTTTAAATTAATTTCACCCATAGTCTATAAAATAGTAATAATGAATTGAAATACATTTTTAAGAAACATGGTTGTTGATGATAAAGTGGTCCCATTTGATAATTACGTTTAAAAAACCTCATATAATGAAGAGATTGTGAAATAAACCCTTACCTTGTACTTTTCCTTGGTTGAGGGTGGTTTAAAATCCTGTATAATGATGAAATAGTTTTTAGTAAATTATACAAAAATAATATACATTAATATTATATCATATATGATCTTTTAACATTACTTTGTTAATAATATCGTAGTATTATCGTCGTTTCGGGTGTTAACATACTCATTTTATTTTATATGTCTGGATACACAAGCCATGTTTGTTATGAATAGGTTGTATATTATTAATATACAGAATTATATCAAGTTCTTAAACATTATTTATAATCATAAAATGAGAATTAGACTTGAATGGATATGATGGGGAATGAATCTCATCATGTTCATGGAGACGGTAGTTCATACGTACGCACGAGCGACAATATAATTCTTTTGATATTAAAATAATATAAAATTGGATGGTAAATCATATATAAATAATCATTATAATGATATATTTATTATTTTCTTCAATTACACATCATTATCATACCTATCCAAATATTAATTTTTTGAATAACAATTACACCACGACGTAGAGACAGTAATCTGTATGTACGCACGTATGGTGACATGTCATTCAAAGGGTGGATAGAATATTGAATATGGTTGTAACATATTTATAATAACATCACAGTATATATAGGATACATGAATTATTATTTTATAATTTAAATAAAAAAGAAAGAAGAAGTTGAAGAAGAAATGAACTTGATAGAGGGTGGTGAAAACATTACCTCTTCTACGGGTTCTTCCTTTTTATTTGATCAAAAGGGTTCCTTAGGATGGATTTATGATCAAAATAAGTCCTATAGGTTGAAGTGAGGGAATTTTATTGAATATTTTGGTAGGGGTTTGCCTAGCCAAAAGGCTTTGAAGGTGTGAATTAGAGAGAAGGGGAGTGCCCTTTATAAGAGGGGTAGGGGAACCTTAGGAAAAGCTAGAAATTTTATTTTATAATAAATTCATATTCGGTTTATAATGGTTCAAAAGTGGATTTTTTATATTTTAAGGTGGTTATAGGTATAAAAACACTAAACCAATAGATTTTAGATAGGTTTGGGTCACTATATTAACCTTATCATTTATATTTAACTCTTAGATAAATAGTTTGACATTTACCATGTCTCTTTGTATTTTTTATTATATTGTTAATAAACATACTATATACATCCAAGAGAACCCCAAGTGGTTCATTAATGATACACATATAATTATATAAGACCTTTGGCAGAACCATAGATGTTTAGGAATATAAAATGGATTAGTAATATAATATTTGTTTTAAAAACTCTTTTATGTCAATTTTGACACTACTAGGTATTTAGTTTTTGCTAAATTCATAACAACATTATTAAATCAAATAAAATTCATATAACCAACCCTAATATTTTATATTAACATATAAAATTAGTTTAATTCATAAAAAGTCTCAAATTATATTTATTTGGATATTTATAATATCAATTATTTTAATATTTCATGAATTAGGAAATTACTGCATCACCATTGTGTCATTTATAAATTAAGTTTATAATGTATAAAAATTATAAATAAAATATAATTATGTAGGAAATATTGTTAGTTTTATAATGAATATTTATAATCTAATTTATCTTATGTATAACCCTATATTAAAAATGTTTTAGTAATTTAACATTGATTTTATCTCTTTTAACTTTTCTTCGAATTAAATAATAATAAATGTACTATTCTAATCCAAGTGGACCAAAAAAGTACATATTTTATTCCTAAGGTTATTTTTGGTCGATTTATACTTATCCAATAGTAGTAGGACATGAGTTAGGGTAATAATAATATCATTTTACCCTTAATTAACCTATTTACTTTTAATCGTGGTAAATAAAAGTAAAAATTTACTATTCACTAAAAATTATTTTTATCTTATTGAACCACATTTTACTCTTTGATATTAACTGTGTCTCTTGGATTTTAAAAATTCCACTCACATAAGTGGTAAAATTATTTTTTAGGTGAATTTGCAAATTCTCCTATGAGATGGGAAAAAACGGTGAAAGTTCAATAAAATTTTTATATATCTAAAATTATTATAAACTGAATCCAATGAATTAAATTGAACTTATATAAGTATTATGTTTCAATTTTGACCTAAAATAAATTTAAATAAAATAAGTAATTATTTAAATAAAAATTCAGTTTTAAACTATAACTCATTTTTTTCACTATTCATCAAAAAATGAATGTTTTCTAGAAAAATACCAGAATTTCACCCTAGGAAAATTTTGATATTTCGAATCCAAAAATGAAGTCCATTTTAATAGATAAAATTTATATAATTTCAAAAAGTTGGAATTACTATTCATAAAGTCTAGTTTTATTGGTTGTGGTGTGTTAGAACTTGAAGATACGTACAACACAGGTTACTGTATTATTAAAAGAGAAGCGTACCGTGGAAGCTTGGGGTGTTACATTCTCCCATCCTTCAAATAATTTAATTCTCAAAATTTCTACAATATTACTACATAAAAATACTCGGGTGGTTCTTCATTATAAGTTCATCGGGTTCCCACGCTGCCTCTTCTTTCTTATGGTATCTCCATAGAACATTTACCAAACGAGTCGTCCGGTTCCTCAACACTTGTTCTCTCATATCAAGAATCTTGACAGGCTCTTCATAATAAGATAGATCAAGTTCCAGTTCTAATTCCTCATAGGTGGGTACATGCATTGGGAAATGCATGTATTTTTTCAACGGTGATACGTGGAACACATCAAGAACTTTGGAGAGACTTGGTGGCATTTCCAAACGGTAAGCCATAGCCCCAATTCTTTCTAGAATTTCGAATGGTCTGATGTACCTAGGACTAAATTTTCCCATCTTACTAAAACGTATAACACCATTCCATGGATATACCTTCAAGATAACATTATCTCCTACCTGAAATTCCAAATCTTTCCTTTGGGTGTCAGCATAGCTCTTCTGTCTACTTTGAGCTGCTTTGATGTGGTTTTGGATTACTTTCACCTTTTCCATCGTTTCCTCCACCAGTTCTAGGCCTACGAGTTTTCTTTCACTAACATCATCCCAATAGGTTGGTGTGCGACATCTTTTTCCGTATAACGCTTCATATGGTGTCATCCTAATACTTGAATGGAAGATATTATTATAGGAAAATTCTACTAGACGTAAATATTGATCCCACATACCCTGAAAGTCAAGTGAGCATGATCTCAACATGTCTTCTAAGGATAGAATAGTCTATTCTGATTGTCCATCTAGTTGAGGGTGGTAGGCAGTGCTCAAAGGAAGTTCATTATCCAAGGTCTCTTGAAGACTCTTCCAGAATCTTGAAGTAAAACGAGGATCAAGATCAGAAATAATCAATAGGGGTACTCCATGAAGTCTCACAACTTCATTAATATATAGTCTTTCTAGACGTTCAAGTGGTAGATCTTCTCTTATAGCAACAAAATGTGTTGACTTGGTAAGACAATCAAAAATGACCTATATTGCATCATTCCTTCTAGGAGTCTTTGGTAGTCCCATGACAAAGTCCAACCTGATATTATCCCATTTCCACTCAGGTATGGGAATAGGTTGCATGACTCCTCCAGGATGTTGCCTTCTAGCTTTCTCTTGCTGACAAACCATACATATTGACACAAAATCAGCGATCTCCCTCTTCATGT
The DNA here is from genome assembly GCA_963277665.1 of Viscum album. Taxonomy (NCBI): domain Eukaryota; kingdom Viridiplantae; phylum Streptophyta; class Magnoliopsida; order Santalales; family Viscaceae; genus Viscum; species Viscum album. The sequence goes on along the minus strand of OY728163.1, from coordinate 182,957,100 downwards.
TGTCCCACCAAAAATGTTCCTTCAAATCACTATACATTTTGGTGCTCCCAGAGTGTATATATAAATTGGAATTATGAGCATCATCTAACAATTCCCTTTTTAAATCAGGTATATCAGAACACATAGTCTGTTCCTAGATTTCAAAATTCCATCTTCATACACAAAGTCACTCAATCTCCCATCATTCACAGCTTTAATCTTCTTTTTAAACTCTTCATCATTGGTCTGAGAACTCTTTATCCAATCTAGTAAAGATGGTTTTGAAACCATTTCAAAAAGTATTGATGATTCACCTTCCATGGTGATTCCCATATCCATATTTACTAGATCAATGTATATAGGATACTTTTCAACTCTCATCTTGTTCAAAACTCCATGATCCTTTCTGATCAAAGCATCTTCCATCTTATTTTCATTCCCCGAGTGGTAGTGTATCATGTTATCATAATCCTTGAGTTGTTCAAGCCATCGAATTTCCCTTATGTTGTGTTCTTTCTGTGATAAAATATACTTCAAACTCTTTTGATTGGTATATATCACACATTTTTCACCATAGAGATAATGACTCCATATATTCAAAGTAAAGATTGTAGAAGCTAACCCAAGATCATGAGTATGAACGTTTTTCTCATGAATTTTCAGCTGTCGTGATGCATAGGCAATAACTCTATCATTCTGCATAAGGACAAAATCAATCCCTTTCTTCAATGCATCACTATAAATAACAAACTCGTAATTTCCCGATGGTAGATTCAAAATAAGACCATTGACTAATATTCTCTTCATTTATTAAAAACATTCTTCAAAATATTTTTTCCATACAAATTTAACCTCTTTACGTGTGATCTTTGTTAATGGGGTAGCCAATCGGGCGAAATTCTGGACGAAACGTCGATAATAACCTGCTAAACCAATAAACCTGCGTACCTCAGTTATACTCATTGGTGCTGGCCATTCTTGGATTTCTCTTGTCTTATAAGGATCAACATAGATTCCATCTTTAGAGACAATATGGCCAAGAAAAGAAATCGCCTGAATCCAGAATTCAAACTTGTTAAACTTCTCATATAATTCATGTCTTCTCAGTGTCTTTAGGATAATGCGCAAGTGATTTTCATGATATTTGTAGATTTTGGAGTATACTAAGATATCATCAATAAATACCACTAAAAAATCATCGAGATATTCCTTGAAAAGTATGTTTAATAGATCCATGATAATAGAGGGTGGATTAGTCATCCCAAAAGGCATTACTGTAAACTCATAATGCACGTACCTGGTTCGAAATGCTGTCTTCAGAATGCCTTCCTTCTTCACACACAACTGATGGTATCCAGATCGAAATTCAATCTTAGAAAAGTATTGAACTCCATGCAGTTGGACAAATAAATCATCAATGTGAGGTAGGAGATACTTGTTTTTTATTGTATAGCATTGATCTCTATGTAGTCGATACATAACCTCATAGCTCCATCTTTCTTCGTAACAAAAAGGACTGGGGATACCCATGGATAAACATTAGGGTGAATAAATCCCATATTACTCAATTCCTCTAGTTGTTTCTTTAGTTCAACTAATTCTAAAGTGGCCATTCTAAAAGGGGTATTCGATATAGGCCTTGAACGAGGAATTAAATCAATGGAAAACTGAATTTCACTTTCTGGAGGATGTCCAGGTAAATCTTCCAGAAACACATCTACATATTCTTTCACAATAGTTAAATCCTCTATTTGAATATTATTTTCCTCAACCACATTTATTTCATTCAATTCCTCCCCGATAATTGAATTTAGTTGTGATACTGGGGGTGGATCTAGATAAGAATCAGGTGGTGATGATTCTGCTCTAAAGATAAGGTGTTCTTTATCATCATCATCAAAAATCGTAACCTCCTTCTTCTTTCAATAAATTTTCGCATCATGGTCTGAAAGCCAATCCATACCGAGGATTATATCAAATTCAATCATGTGTATGGTGATGATATCAGCAGATAAAGAATATTTATATGACCTAATGGGAATGGATCCATAGAAATTCGCTGCAATGATACTTCCCTTATGATTTTTAACTAAAAACTCCCTTCTTAAATCAAATTGTAAATATCTAATTTTCTCAGAAAACTGGGAAGATATGAAACAATGTGATGATATAGAATCAAATAATGCATTTCCTAAACTTGAGGAAACCATTAAATTACCTGCCACCACGTCTTTCAGTGCTTCAACCTCAGTAGTAGTGATCGCATAAGTGTAGTCTTGATCCCTTGGCCTTTTCTGAGGTAAGTTACCCTGACGATTAAGACCTTCATTTGAATAATGTTTCATCTCCCTACATTTGTTGCATTGAACATCAGTAGCTTCTTTCTTCCCCTTAAAATCACAATCTTTGTGGCCTTTTTCACCACACTTGTAACAGACTCTCATTCCCTTCAAGCAAGTACCAGGGTGTTTCTTCCCACATTTACAACAATATTGATAATCAACTTTTCCCTTCTTCCCCTTATTTCCATTTCCAGAGTGATCAGTAGATCTATTCTTCTCTTGCTTTGTTTTAAAGTCATAAGACTTAGAGAATTATTTTTCTTTCTTGAAAGCGCATGAGACAATATTTTCGTACAACAAGAAGGTTTTTGAGACTAATGATCGATGAAGAAATGGTTTTAACCCATCAACTAAATGATAAATCCTACTTCTTGGGTTGCATATATAATCAGCAGCATACCTCGCTAACCTTGTAAGGTTAGCATCATACTTTACGACATTCTCATCCTCCTTTTTCCTCAGACTCATAAATTTCATTTCCATATCTGCTAGACAGTCTCAAGGAAAGTATTTTTATAAGAAAATTTATTTAAACTCCCTCCATTCCATATTTTATACTTCATCATATTTCTTTTTATTTTGAAACAACGACCACCATTGATCAGCATCTCCAGTGAGGCGGTAAACTACCATAACAACTTTTTCCCTTTCACCACTCCCCAAGGCATGGAATATTTTTTCTAAGGAATTTATCCATTTCTCTAATACTATTGTATTTGTACCCCCATTGAATGTTGGTGGTTGTTTCCACATTAAGAGATTTAACATTGATCATCCATGCTACGGATCAGGGTGCTCTATATGGGTAAGGTTATTTTTCATAACCTGAGTGAGTTGTCCCAGTATGGTGATTAGTTGATCAGTACCAGTTGCATCACCAACTCGACTATAATTATCTTGAGCAGGTGGGAAATCCCTATATGTAGTGTGTGCATTGATATGGTTTCCATTTCTTCCACTAGGCGCCATTTCTAAACAATGGCAAAACTAGATCAGTTTATGAATCGAAATACATAATTCTAAACTTGTAAAACACTTAACATGAATTGAACAGTTTATGGACATAATATATAACCATAAAAAATTTTTCCTTAAGGAATTATATACTCCTAAACCCTTCATAATGGTTTGTAATGAAAATAAGAATTATCCTAAGAATATCCCCCAGGACTGTAGTAACCAAGAGTGCAGCAAGGCCTGTTGTTGTGCACCAGTTCATGTTCGAGTCTAGCACAAAGCAACGTTTTCAGGTTTTACCCCTAGGTACATCTGTTCCAGAGCCGCATCTTCCTGGTCGTATCCAAACAGGGATGTATTTCCCAGAAAACTCACAAAATATCTTCAATACCAAAATTCTAGGATGTTCTTCTATATTAATCCTCAAAGTCCATCATAGGCCTATATGCTATAATTAGAGTTTATCTAAATCTTGCTTCCAAGGTTTGTACTAAACTTCATCTGATACCAACTGTAACGCCCTGACCCCAGTTACCCAGAGTCGGTGCATTATTACATAACATTGGCATGATCACAAAAGATCAAGTCTCGAAAGGCCGATTAGTTTAGTAGCCTTCGAATCACTAGATACATTGATAAAGTTTACATTTCATAATAAAGTGAAAACTACAACAACATATTTTCTCCACACTCATATCCCTTTATACTATCCCTACATTGTCATTCATAAAATACTTCTTCACGACCTGCGAAAAATAAAACATAGAAAGGGGTGAGCTCAGATTCCAAGTAACGATAACAATATAGCAGAAACTTTCATAAATAAGCATAAACATTTAAGGCAATGTATAACTAAAACAAAAGCCTTTTAAACTTGAATTCAGCATAAAATGGCAGAAATAAAATGAAATAATTCCATTTACATATTCACTTGGATATTCTACTAGTCTAATAATCACATGCAATATCAATAACCACTTTCATAATGATGGAATTCAAAATGCCAAACTATCATAACCACATAGTCAAAGCCTTGTTCCAAGACTACAAATAAGATTTTGTTAAGTCATTGTGCCAAGACACTAGTTTGTCTCATGAAACCTACCGATGCGTCGAGGAGCTATAGCGGGCTACACCTGTCACATATTATGTCCAATGCATTCCTCATATGAACAGTTTTAAACAAAACATAAACATTCGTATTAAAACTAGTATACGAAATGTCAATTATTTATCCATAAACAATGAATGGTATAAAAATAACACATCCATAGTCAAACAAATCAAAAAACATTCAATACTACATGAAAGTTTTGTATCAAAATAAATCAACTTCAAATAAGCTAAAAATCCATCTAAGGATGTTGACATAGATGAAATCAAAACTATTTGAGAGAAATATCTCTTTTTTGAAATAATTTAAAAGACAGATAATTATAAAATAAAACATTTACTTTGAAATTATTCTTATAATATTGTATGGGAAGATTCAATGAGTTTATAATGGCGGAAAATATCCACACCTTCTGTATAAGTTAAAAAAAGACATTCTTACCTTAATTCTGTCAAAAAGGTTAAAAAGGACCTTGTTTGGAAAACGATGGAAATATTCCTTTATAAACATCTTATAAATAGTCAACAAGGATATAAATGACTTTAACCCATAGTCTATAAAATAGCAATAATGATTTGAAATACATTTTTAAGAAACATGGATGTGCATGATAAAGAGGTCCCAGTTGATAATTACGTATAAATAACCTCAAATAATGAAGAGATTGTGAAATAAACGCTTACCTTGTACTTTTCCTTGGTTGAGGGTAGTTTAACCTCCTATATAATGGTGAAATATTTTTTTAAAATTATAAAATAATCATATACATTAATATGATATCATATATGTTCTTTTAACATTGCTTTGTTAATAATATCTTAGTATTATCGTCATTTCGGGTGTTAACTTACTCGTTTTCTTTCATATGTTTTGTTACATAAGTCGTCTTTGTTAGGGATATGATGTATATTATTCATATCCAGAATTATATCAAGTCCTTAAACTTTATTTATAATCATCAAATGAGAATTATACTTGAATGGATACGATTGGGAATGAATCTCATCGTGTTCGTGGAGACGGTAGTCCGTACGCACGCACGAGCGACAATATCATTCTTTTGATATTTAAATAATATATAATTGGATTGTATATCATATATAAATAATCATTATAATTTTATATTTATTATTTACTTCAATTACATATCATTATCATACCCATCCAAATAATAATGATTTCAATAACAATTACACCACGACGTGGAGACGGTAAGCCGTACGTACGGACGTATGATGACATGTCATTCAAAGGATGGATAGAATACTGAATATGGTTGTACCATATTTATAATAAAATCATAGTATATAGAAGATACTGGAGTTATTATTCTATAATATAAATAACAAAGAAAGAAGAAGTTGAAGAAGAAATGAACTAGAAAGAGGGTGGTCAAACAATTACCTCTTCATTGGGTTCTTCCTTTTGATTTGATAAAAATGGATCCTTAGGCTGGCTTTATGATCAAAATAAGGCCTCTAAGTTTAATTAAGGGAATTTAAGAGAATATTTAGGGAGGTTTTGGCCGATCCAAAAGGCTTTGAAGGTGTGAATTAGAGAAAAGGTTGAGTTCCATTTTATAAGAGGGGTGATAGGCACCTTTGGAAAATCTAGAAATATTATTTTATAATAAATTCATATTCGTCTTCTAATGGCTCAAAAGTAGATTATTTAAATTTTAATGTGGGGATAGGTCTAAAACCACTCAACCAATAGATTTTAGATATTTTTGGGTCAATATATTAACCTTATCATTTATATTTAACTCTTAGTAAAATAGTTTAACATTTACCATGTCTCTTTGTATTTTTATATTATATGGTTACTAAACATACTATATAATTCCAAGATAATCCCAAGTAGTTCATTAATGAAACACCTATCATTATATAAGTCCTTTGGCCTAACCTTAGATTTTTAAGAATAGAATATAAATTAATAATATAATATTTGTTTTAAAAACTATTTTATGTCAATTTTTACACTATTAGGTAATTTGGTTTTTCTAAATTCATAATAGCATTATTACTTAGAAAAAAATTCATCTAACCAACCATAATATGTTATAGTAACCATTAAAATTAGTGTACTTCAGAAAAAGTCTAAAATTACATTTATTTTGATATTTATAATATCAATTATTTTAATATTTCACTAATTATGTAATTAATGCATCACCATTGTGTCATAAATAAATTAAATTATTTAATGTATAAAAATTATAAATAAAATATAATTATTTAGGAAATATTTTTATCTTTCTAATGAATATTTATAATCGAATTTATCTTATGTATAACCCTATATTGAAAATGTTTTAGTTATTTAACTTTGTTTTTATCTCTTTTAACTTTTCTTTGAATTAAATAATAATAAATGTCCAAATCTAATCCAAGTGGACAATAGAGGTTCATATTTTATTAATATGGTTGTTTTTGGTCGAATTATACTAAGCCATTAGAATTAGGAAATGTGTTAGGGTAATAATAATATCATTTTTACCCTTAATTACCATATTTACTTTTAACCGTGGTAAATAAAAGTAAAAATTTACTATTCACCATAAATTATTTTTATATTATTGAACAACATTTTACTCTATGATATTAACAATGTCTCTCGGATTTCTAAAATTCCCCAAACAGAAGTGGTAAAATTATGTTTTATTTGAATTTGCAAATTCTCTTAGGAGATGGGTAAAAGACTCTGAAAGTTCAATAAAATTTTCGTAAATATAAAATTATTATAAAATGACTCCAATGAATTACATTAAACATATATATTCTATTATATATATATTTTGACCTAAAATAAATTGCAATAAAATAAATAATTATTTAACTAAAAATTCAGTTTTAAACTATAACTCAGTGTTTTTCACTATTCATCAAAAATTGAAAGTTTTAAGAAAAATACAAAAATTTCACCCTAGGCTAATTTCAATATTCTGAATCCAAAAATGAAGACCATTTTAAAAGAAAAAATTTATATAATTTCAAAAGGTGGGTATTACTATTCATAACGACTAGTTTTATTGGTCGTGGTGTGTTAGAACTCGAAATTGCATACAACACAAGCTACAGTATTATTCAAAGAGAAGCGTACCATGGAAGCTTGGGGTTTTACACACCCCCAATAGTATCATATTATATAATATCCCTTATAGAACTAAAATCAATCCCCGTTATAGTCCTTATTATCTCATGAGATAGCCATATTTACCCAATTCGTGAGAGGTATATATAATTATTTACCCACCTATATCATAACTGAAATCATATATATTTGTTACGAAATATCCTAAAAAATTCATCATATCATAACCCATCGAACAGAAAAAGGTTTCACAAATATTTAATCATTTCATCATGGTATAACCAGTGGAAAATGAAGTACATTAATAAAAATATTATCATCATAACCATAAATTATCTACAAGGAATAAAAATTATGTTATAAGTAGATCATATTTTTAGTAAATCATATTTAACATCAAATAATGTTTTCAAATATGAAATTTCAATTAAAATATAATTGGAATAATTATATATAAAAATAAAATTTTCATTTTTAAATCAAAACATTAAAATCATAAAAATTCATAAAATTACTGGAAAATTATTATTCGAAAAAGAAAAATTGATTTATTTAAAGAAATATTCAATATAATGAGCGATAATGATGGTTGGAATTTTCTTCCATACCATGTATGTGAAAAAAAAAGTTCCTTTTATATTTTCGATAGAGCATTAGAATTACTTCATTTCGAATATGATAAGATGTTTTCTAAAAAAATACCAAAAACTTTATCGATGGGTAAAATTTATTTTATGAAAAAATATATGAACAAAAAAAATTCTTGAAATTTTTTTGTTAAAACATAGACATGGTAGAAAAAAGGATTTTTAAGAGAATATATAAAAAAAGTTGGTTTTATTTATAAATAATATTTTGTTATATTGAGTTCCTAAAGAGAGGGATATGAATTGAAAAAATATAACATATTTAAATACCTAGAGCGAAAAACATTCTTGAGATTATTGGGAGTTATATAATTAAATTTCATTATTGGATACCTAAACATAAACAGTCCAAGAACACAATTATATTGTTACATAAAACCATTACATTGGGTTCCATTTTCTTTGAAGGTGATATATCCTAAATTATAATAAATTTAAATGTATGATAATTACATATCATAATAATTTAAATACTTTTATATCATATATGATCCAAATATGAAATATCAACACCATGTATAAATATTTCATTGTTATAATTGTATTTTTTTGTGTATTAACTATTTCATTTTCAATGAGAGTTATGCTTTTGTAGTTCGGGTCCTTATACATTGACCACGTTTACATAAAATCTATAATATTATTTATAATATAAATATCAAATGTAACAATTATATATATATATATATATATATATATCCATCCATAAAATATGTACATATATATAAATTTGAATTATATCATTCAAGGGGATGGTTGGTCGTACATATGCCTAAATACTATTTTGATTTTCCAATCGATGGAAAGAACGAAATAAAAATAATAATTCACCATTAATGAATAATTCTATTATCATATATATCTTATTTTTTCTTTAAATATATCCTTATTGCCATCCATGTAAACCAAAAATGAAAATCGAATCACATCACATTTTAGAGGTGGTACTTCATATGTACACATGAGCGATTTATCATTTTACAATGATTTAGAAGGTAATAAGGTATATTTGATATAATATTGAAATAATAATAATTTAGTAAAACTAATGTATAGAAAATAAGCATTTAATAACACCCATCCATTAAATATGGTGATGGAAATTTAATAATGTAGTTTTTTTGGAGGTGGTGGTCCACACATACATGCGAGTGATAATTTTACTTCCCATTTGATGGGAAAGAGTTTGACAAATGGTTGTTTCTTAATCATAAAAACATTTATTATATCTATTATGATGAATTTATTATTTTATATTAAATACCATATATTTAAGGGAGGTATAATATTAAATAAAACGAAATATGTAGAGTATGATGATTACCTTCTCTTCGATATGCCTCCATTAGTACCTTTATTAAGGAATCATGGAATGGTATTTCAAATATACCAAAACCTATAATTAATTTATAGGAAATTATATAATATAAATGAGTAGGGTATAGTTGAGGAAGTTATCATAGGAATGAATAAAGAAAATAGAGAAGGTTTGTCTATTTTTGTGTGAGGGGAAAAAACTCTTCGAATTATATAAAGTATTAAATACATATAAATAATTTTTTTTGGAAAAATAGATCCAAATTGATAAATTTATATTATAATATGATGATAAGTAAAAATAATATCATATAATAATATTTGAACATTTTTTATTATTTTCATCTCAAATATAACTTACTCATAACTCAGGTTATCCCCTTTTGATGATTATTGTGACAAAAACGTTTTTTACGCTTTAAGGGTTAAGAAATTTACTATAAAATGTAAATTGACTCATATATTGACTTTGTTTGATATTTTAATCTATATCTAATTTAGTTGGGTAAATATATGATTTGTAGAAATTTTAAATCATTTAATAAAATATTATTTATTATAAACTATCATTAATGTCCATTTTGAAACTATTAATTTACATTGACATTCAAAACAACATGAAAGAAAATTAAATAGAATATAAACCTTTAAAACATTAGTAATATGTTATATATGTCTAATAAAGTTTTTGAATGCAATCACTAAATGAAAATATATTACTTTTAGTGATTTTAAAGTAACTAGATTTTTATACTTCTTGCATAAACATTGTGTCAGCATTACACACGAAGATAAGGTAATTATTTCATCAATAAAAATTAAAAAAAAAATTTCCTTAAAAAAAAATTATTTTTAAAATAACTATTTATAATATAACATTAGTTTTTTTACATGTCAAAAAATATCATAGATCTCAAAAGATATAAACTGAAAATTTTAGTTAAAGTTTTACATCAGTATTATAAAGGTCAAAATAAGAGTAAAATGGGAACAAAAGGAAATAGTATATAATTCTTGATTAATATAGAAAAAAAATATACTCTTAAAATAAAATAAATTTATTTTTTCGAATTAATTTTAAGCCTTATCTCATTAGTTTTATCGTAGATTAATCTATTTTATTTTTTTCATGGGGAAAAAATATTCTATGGTTACTATTCAAATTAAAAAAAATAAGTGTGACATATTTACCAAATTTGGACCATGTAATTGAAAATATAGAATCAATTTTTCTTGATTTAATTCCAACAATTGGAATAAAATATTTTTTAAATTAACCCACAAGATGTAATGAAATATAGTTTTTTAAAAAACATTTTATGGAGTATAAAAAGTGTTTACACCAAAATAAAAAAGATTAATTCAAATGAATATAATTTTTATTATAAGTAATCTATTTCCTTTAATCATACCTTTAAAAACACTTTAAATAAAATGAAACCTTTTTAATTTTCAGAAATGAAAAGGTAGTTCTAAGAAAAATGCACATTTTTATTTATTAATAGGAAAATCAATCCTTTCAAAAAATTATCAATAATACACTCTAAAAAAGTTTTTATTTAATTATTACTTGAATTATTTTAATTTTTCAAAAATATTTTGAAATAGTTTCTGAAATTATTTAAAATATTTTCTCACAAAATCAATTAAAAAAATTTTATAACCAAATATTCATTTGAATCCTTAAATGAACTTATTCTCATATACATAATAATAATAATAATAATTTAAAAAGTCATAATTTATTTAATTGATTATATAATATATTTATTTTTCTAAATTCATTTATAAATCAGGATTAATTTAATTTATTATGTCAAAATTATATTTTGCACATAAATTTTGTTTTATTGAAGATATCTTTCATACCATCGTATGATTTTACCTTCACTTCCAATGAATAAATTAAAAATATAACCAAAGGAAATATATTTATATAGAATTATTATTTTTCCAATTTTCACATATATAATTATTATAATGCATTTTTATGTATATACTATTTCATTCTTTAATGAAATGTATTCATTAATAATTCTATCAACAAACATATTGTATAACTAATTCTTTTGTATAATTTATATAGTTTTAGTTAAGGTTGTTTTCTTCATTGACAATCATGAGGAATAAGATTTTATCTTTTCATTTTTTTTAATATGTAATCCCAATTAGTCAACTTTTTCTTTTCTTCATGTTTTTTAATATTTAAACCTCATAATGTATGAGTTTTTATCTTTCATTGTAATAATTTATTTCCATAAAAGTATCATAGATTATTTTTGTTTCATTTTGTATGCATGAAAAGCTATTAATTATATTTTTCCTTGAATATATCAATGTTCCACATACCCACCATATAAAATTATATTATTCAATATAAAATTTACATTTATTGTATTTTAAGAATGGAATAGCCTTTTAAGGGGTCTTAAAAGTAGTTCAAAAATATTATTCATTTTCATTATAATGGTTTGAATATTTGAAAATATAATTTCTAAATACTAAAAAAAATACCAAGGAAATTTCAAAATAATTAATTGATCATTTCCATGAAATTTTTTATAAAATAATTGACACCAAATCTAATAAATTTAAAATCATAATTCCCATATCTTGTTTATGGAGTTTTCCATTAATATTACACAGTGTTTTCAACCATAGATAGTTGATATTAGTATTTCAAAGGGACATTGGGTCTTCGTGAGGCCTCCTTTACTTTTTATAAGGAATTCAAGGTATGGATTATTGTCTTAGGAATAATAAGAGTAGGTTTTATCATCAATGACGGGAGAAAATTAGTGTTGTATGATTTTATTGTATTCATTTATCAGATAAATTCTTTGAATTCTGAAGAAAGATACATTATCAATGGCCATGTCTATGCATGCTTTAAAACATTAACCTAGTAGTTATGTAAATATAATAAACTCATTTATATGAGTTTTTTCATTGAAACTGCCCTGCTCATTGGTTTATTATTCACCAAATCAGATCATGTGAGAATCTTCTGAATGATTTACTATATGTATGTCAAACATGTATTGGGGTGAATAAATCTCTCGGCATGATTTCTTCCAAAGGATGAAACAGTGTTAACCTCATCATTGTCTCTATCATTGGACCCATTTGACAAAATTGTTTCAATATTTTTAGTGGGAACTAAATTTGGATCCATCACGTTTTACCTTTAATATCATGGCATGGAATGTGTTACTCATTAAAAATATATTTAATTTTGATTGAGTAAATTGTAGATCCACCTTTTAGAATTTCTAATCCTTATGAAATTTATAAAAAAAACCCTTGAATATGAGTTAGATGATACCATTTATTTATCTTCTGTTAAGATTTATAAAATCAATGTATTAATACATTGAACAATGATTATTCTTAATAAATAGTACTTTTGTATCCCATCAGGAAGAACATTGTCTTATAAACTATTTCTATAATTCATTTCTATTTTCTTCTTCAGTTCCCCCAATTATATTGGGGTTATTCTCCAGGGGTTATTCAAAATATGAATAAACTAGATAAAACATTTACTCAAAACTACACCAAATGATCAGAGTAGAAACCAAGAATATTTTTTAGCAATACATAAACATATCGTCATAAAATATTTATATTGTATTTTTTTTCTATTTTCACTCAAGGATTTTGAATACATATCATTCATTATTAGTTTACATGTTTCATACCATTAATTTTGTTTCTAAATTAAATTGATAATTTTCCATGAACGATTAGAAAATTAGAATATCCTTTTTGATGTGTAATCATATTTACCACTCTTGGAAATAAATATTGGATCTATAAAGAGATATTAAATCTATTCCCAATAAAGCATTAAATTCTTCAAATGAAAAAATGTCTAGATTTACATGAATATTATTGTATCCATTAATAAAGGTGAATTTATTTTTATGATATCAAATAATTTACCCACTATGTGTTTTCACATATAAATCAACCTAATTGTCTTATGGTGGAACTTAAATTCCACTGGATAACATTCATGATAAAAAAAGAAACAAATTAAGAAGTTTTTTGTCAAAAACATGAGGAAATTAGTGGTGTTATATTTTATTGAATTAATTTAACTATGTAATACTTTTAAAGTTGAAAAAATATCCATTCTCAATGGAATATGTTTTTGAATGTTGTATAAAATTATCTTGGGAGTTATGTAAATACACACAACCTTTTTATCATAGTTCATGCTTCATAAACAGCCCATTTTTTTGTTATTTTCCAATTTAGATGATATGGGATTTTTTGAGTGATTATGTGTCAATACATCCCACATGTTTTGAGGGGAATAAATCAAAGGACATCATTTCTTCTATTGGATGGAAGAATGATTACATCATTATATTCACTAGTATTATAGCCCTTCACCCTAATTGTAAGAAAATATTTTGTGGGGATTCCTGGGTATCCACCAACATTTATTTTTATAATCTTTACAAGGCACATGTTACTACATTATAATAAAAATGTTTCATTGTGAGTGTGTAAATTGAAGATACACCTCCTAGAATTTCTGAGATCCAATAATCTAATCATTCAACCAATTAATCTAAGGTTTATGATACCATTTATATATCATTTATTAAGATTTACATATTCAGTATAGAGCTGCATTAAAAAATTATTATTCTTAATAATTTGTACCGTTTAACCCCATGTTGATGCACATAGTCTAATTAACTATTTTTTAATTAATTTTTGTTTTACTCTTTAATTACCCCATTTATATTAGGGTAATTATATGAGGTATCTTCAAAATATTAATTGAACAAAGTATAATACTTATTAAGAACTCAAAAAAAAAGATCAGAGTGAAAACCAATAATATTTTTTAGTTGTAGATCAATATATAATCCTAAAATAGTCAGGAAATAAAAAATTTCTTCTATTTTAACTCAAGAATTTAGACCACGTATGATTCTTCATTTGTTAACTGGACTCATTCTTTTAAATTACCTTCAAAATGAAATAAATAATTTTAAATACATTTTTATATAAGTAGAAGGTCATTCATGATGTGTTATAATATTTTCCTATCATGTAAATATAATTTGATCTATAAAATGAGAGTTAATACATTTTCATTACAATATATAATTCTAAAAAACAAATAATGACTATATTTACTAGAAGATTATTCCAACAGAAGATACATGGCGTATGTATTATCTGGATATCCAATAATCTATACACTATGGGATTTCAATTATAAATCATCCTCCATGTCTTGAGGTGGAACTTAAATTTCACAAGACAACATTCAGGATATAAAATTATGTGGTAATAAAAATTGAAATCAAATATTCACTGTTTTTTACCATTTTTGGTTTCAAACACGATGACCATGTTCCTTCTTGATAATTAATTATACAATAGGTAGTGAATTTAGGGGAACTTCCCATAGTTCTATCAAATTGAGTGGCTTATTCAAGCCCATTTATTATTCTTATTCTCCATTTACCTTTATTTTACACTTGAAACATTACCTAGTTCCCTTGAGATTGTTTACAGAATACTTCTTTACCCATTTTGGTTTGTGGTTAAATGCACCTATGTCTATGATTTCCATTCACATTTGACCATATTTAAGGAAGTTCCATTTTTATTTTTATATATACATGTTCTAGAGACTACTGGGATTCTCTAATGTTTATTTTCTCATTTAAAGAAAAAAATAGAATCTTTATTGATATCAAATTTTTTAACTACAAAAATATTTCAAACAATTAATATTAATCACCTAATATCTAGATTGTTTTTTATTTAAGGATAAACTAAAAAACAGAGAGGCATACATTTTTTGTCATGGGAATTAATCCATATAGTTCCCAATATAATTTTAGTACTTTTACATATGTTCATGGGATTGTATCATTATTTTAATGATATTTGTGTGAGTAAAATATTTATTAAAAAATATTTCATTGAATTTCCCCAATTCCAAATACTCAATTTCATCATATGGTATGGTATTCTTGATCTGTTTCCTCTATTTTTCATATATTCATTCTTTATGCCTGATTTTCTAGATAACATTTTCTTTCTTGGAATATTTGTTCGTTGAAAAAAAAATCTTCAAAATGTCAATCCATTACTCTATGATGTAACTTTGAATTTTTTGAGGAAGAAATAGTTGGATTAAATTTGATTTCAACTCTCTAGAAAGAAATTATTGATATTCATTGAGATTATGAAGGTAGTTTTGTGAAAAATAATGAATTATGAACATTGATTAAGGATAATTTGAAATTAATTAAAATTATTTTATAATTTCTAGATGTAAAAAAACATGAAATCAATAATTATTCATACTATCAACAAATTGGTAATAAAGTTGATTATATAGTCATGCATGTGATCATTTTTTTTCATATAGACGATTAGTTGGATGTGTTATGATAAAATTCTCTTATTATGGATCAGTTGATCATTATGTATATATGCTTGAAAACAATAATTTTTTCATCCATTAATAAAAAATATTATGTTCAATTCATATGGTAAGTGATTTTTTTCAAATAATAGATACACTAACTCATGGTTCACATGCATGGTTAGAAATTTTTTTAGATCGTTAACACCCATTTTTGATCAAGATTATGAGGTATCATCACAGGATCAATATAAATAATGAATGACCATGTAGTTATAAATTGTTCTAGGGAGTCTACTTAATGAAATATTTTTTTTCTACATTAGGAAAATTTTGACAAAATAATACTCGATGGTGCTGAAGATGATCTATAATGAGTGAAGCATCATATATGATGTGTGGTTCATGATAATTAATTGGATATTTAAAAAAATTGAAATTTTCACTCTAATAAAATAGATGTTTTTTCTACTTTATAAGAAACGTTTTTGTGTGGATCAATGCCTTTTCCATTAGTACTGAATAACCAAATATTAAACCTCAATTGTTTTATGGTGATTATTTTATTTTTTATAGTTCCAATAATCAATAAAACATTTATATTGAGTTATTCATGTAGGGTTTAAAATGGATGATTATTTGAGATAAATGTTTAATTTTTAAAATATGTTCTTTTGTGACTGAAAATTGATGGGGGATGAGGTCATGATTATTATAGTAATAAAAAATAAATGGGCGAAATTGTAATTAAAATTTTTAGTATTTGAAATTTCTTACAAATATTTATTATGAAAAAATTATACTATGAAATGAGTTTATTTTATGTTCCTAAGAAATAATAAGGGTTAAAAATGTATTTTTTCAAACATTTATTTAATAAAATAGAAAATGTTTTCAGGTCATTGTAGCCAAGCATGAGTTTTTAAAATGAATGAGAAATTCATGGAGGACCATGAAATGAAATTATGTTGAATGATTTTTAAATAATATTTATCTATATTGGATATTCCAACATAGTTTAAAACTATGGTATTTTTAAAATTAATGAATTTTTAGAGCCACTATGTTTGGGGAAATTTTTAAAAAATAAACCATTGGAAAACTGACAAAAGGGAGAGGGTCTAATGCATGAAGTTCAAAATATTATATCATTATTAGAACATGATCATTATATATAAAAAAGTCTTATTATATTTCTTGATGAGAATATCAAATTTTTATTCTAAATTATGTTAGTAGTTTATTCTATCTAGAATGAAGGCTCAGTGAGACGATCATAAACCACTACAGAAGATAGTATTTTATAAACAGTGTTCCATTATCTTGTGTTGATAATTTTTTAACTACAAATATGATATATATATATATATATATCCAAAATGGTTGACAATAAACAGGGTTATGGGATGATAATAGTCCAATCAACTTATAGTTAATTATAAAATTTAGTGGATAATTTGCAGCTTAGTAAAGGATAGAAACAAAAATGAGTAAGTACCCACACTAGTTCGGAAATTTGTTGAAGATACTTTTTCTATTCCTTGTTTTATTATTTCATATGAAGAAGGATGAGTGGATTACATGGTGGTTTCATTTAATAACTATATAAAATGCATATTTCTAATCCAAAAAAAATTTAAATTCCATTTATTTATACCCCACATTTCCCAATATTGAATAGATTATTATTGTATTTCAATCCTTATAAAAACAGGATAACTTTGTAAGTCCCCTTTGTATCATGATATGAATAATAATAATTTTTTTGGTACTATTTGTATGATAACCTTATATAGCATTAACAACATGGATCGTTGAAGAGAATTATTCACATTATTTATTAATGCATCCTAGATGTTATTGATATAGTTGTAGATTGTTTCTCATCAATTAACAGATGTTCTAAAATTAATTTTATAGATAAATGTAACATGAAGTCTGGTGGTAATTTTATAAAGTATATTTCAATGTATTTATCTGAAAAATCATCACCAAGGTGATGGGATTAAAAACTAAAAATAAAATATGTGATAACCATAAATGTAAATATGAGATAATTTCAAAAGTAATATAATATAATCTATAAATTTGGAGAATCCAGTTTGAGGAAATCATTATGACAGAAGATGAAAACATTCATGAATCTTTACAATAATGAATGATATTTTTAGTCATATTATTGTCTTTGGAGAGAATCTAGATGAATATGTTATTATTAAGAAGTTAAGTAAAAACATTCCATATAGAGTTTATGCTTGTATTTGAGATTAAGAAGATAGATAAGACATTTCCCTTGATGATCTTAACATAATTAATATATTATATTAAATTAAAAATACTCCATAATTTGAAAATAAATAAAAAATACTAAATGTAATTAGAGTTAATTATTAACATAATGATAAATTATAAAAAACTAAGTGACCAAGTGAAACAGATGTAAAAGATGATAAATATGATGAATAGAAATGAATTATATTACTTATAATAAAAACTAAAATAAATTAAAGTGAAATTAAAATTTCCAAATCCCATTTGAATGTTTAAATTGTTGGGACGTAGAATGAATTTCCATTAATTCTCCAAATAGGAAAACAATATAGAATGAATCTATAGAGAAAAAGGTTCAAAGGAATAAATGAGGAATGAACACATAGAAATCATGAAATTTATATTATAATATAACAATTTTCCCAAGAATATACTAATGAAATCTACAATATATGGCAGAACAGTATGCAAACTATTATGAAAAAAAACCAGATGAATAATATAATAATAAATTCAAAAATTTCATTGAATGTTTAGTGTGGTATGAAGAATATTCTTTTTATGAAGGTTATTATGGTCTTTTATAATAACAATATAAAAAATAACATGTTGAAACCTCTATCAAATTCATCAACCAACAAACTCTTTCTATTTGAGATCCAATGAAGAAAGAAATTGAGGAATATGTGAATTGTCAATATTTTTCAATGTATTCTAATTAAAATCTAAAATAATGACATTGTCAGAGACCTTATCCTACTTTATTGGGATATAGGTATGCTTTGGATACATGTATAAAGAGGAATATATTCAAATAAAATCATTGAAATGTGGAGATATGAATACCACGAAAACATGAATTTATTCATTAATATATGTGTACCCTTGATAAATCGGTCTACCATTAGTGATATAAATTTTATTAGATTCATTTAAAATTTCACTAAGATCAAAATAATATTGATGTTTTTGATTTGTAAATTTATAGTATTTAACCAAGTCCAAATCTCATGATGACTAGTTGAGATTGAGTTGTAAGTGTACATATTTATTCTTAAAATAAAAACAGTATGAAAATTAAAAGAAATTAATTTCATAAATATTTTTAAAAACATTCAAATAAAAATCTATTCAATAGTCTCTATACTACACAAAAAAATGGTCAAAACTAAATCATCCTTGAAATGCGACAGAAACTTTTGGTTGAGCGTAGTATTTCAAATTGTTTTGGAGAGAAGTGGTGTTTACCTATAATTATATTAATAATGGTGTGTTTTTGATACTTGAGGGAAAAAAATAAATTATATATCTCTAAAGGAATCCAACAATGAAATAATTCGAATTATATATAATCCTATTGATCATAATGTTCAGGGTATTAATCATGTTAATTATGAAGAAAACTCTGATTTAGGCATTTTGATTGGTTACCTATCTAATCTATGTTGAAAAACTATAAGAAAATAATGGTACATAAACTAATAAAATATTTTGCTATTAAAATTATTGAGAACCAGTGTAGGGTAAGAGGTTCAATTATTAAACCAAATGGTTTTTTGAATCATTTTTTTATTAAAATTTAGAAAACCAGAACATCTAATAGGTAGGCAATGATCAATATTTTGATTCACTAGACTCAAATATAAATTCTAATGACTATACAAATAATTTTTTCCAAAATTGTGGCATATAGGATGAAGAAACATATTGATTTTTAAAATATAATTTTTAATTGTGATGCATCCAAACAAATTAGAAGAAGTCTGAGAGTTGTGAATAAAACTACACTTGTTTTACATACTGAAAAAATAATTTTTCATGGTGATTGAACATAAAGAGTATATTTTTGGTATGAATGAATATATATATAAAAATATGAATTAAATACATATCAGATCTTAATCAGATGTCAAAAAACATGAATGATATTGGTACTAAGTGGATTTAAGGAAAAAACTCAATGAAAAATGTGGGGTGACAATGAGTAAACCGCAACTAGTTTCCAAGGGATACACTGAAATAGAAAGAATAAACATTGAATAAAAATATTCTCTAGTTATAAATTTTTAATTAATTAGGTTGTAACTAGAATTAGATGCCCCAAAAATTCATATACCATACCAGATAAATGTAATGTTGACTTTTATTAATAAAGATCTTGAAGAATAATATTTTATTAAGAATCCGGATGTGTTTATTCCTGATTAATATGGATGTGTGTTACTAGTTGTATAAACCATTATATGGATTGAAGAAGGCTCCATGGGGATTGAACACCAATACAGATATATTCTTTAATAAGTTCTTATTTATAAAAGATGCAGTTGATAGAAATTAGTATGTGAAAGAAGATGATGCATGTACTATAATTTTTTTGATCTACATCATTGTCATAATATTAAAAAGTGGTCATGATTATATTTATGAAGTATTTTCAAAGAAAATTATGAATAATTTTTATATTAGTTTTCGTGCACACCTTTCATGGGGTGTGGAAAATGCAAATATTTATAACTTCCAAGTTGAGAAAAACCACTAACAAGGGATGTATCACATTACTTGCTTCATGTTTATTAACTCACTAATTCCAATTACCATTATACTAATTCATTTTTGGATTATATTATTTTATAAAAAAATTAAATTCTGGCATAAAATTTTATATAGAAAAAATGAAGTTGTAAATGAAATAACATATCTTAATTTTTTGGTTTCAGGGTCATTAATTATTCATATTATTGTATTAAATTCAATTCAATAATCCATCTATGAAATCACACTCTGAATTTATATCATTTTTTTGAATTATAAAATGGAAAGAATAACATAATTACAACTCCTCATAAAATAAATGTTGATTAAACACCAAAATTAAGAGTGTCACATCTTCTACAGCCCAACTTCAATGTATGTCATTTCATCTATTGAAGTGATGAACACAATTATACATTGATTCCTCATTTAGTTGTAGTTAGGGAAAACATATAAATAAAACCATATGAGTGAATTTGATATTCGTATCATGGTGAAGATATCCCACACCTATAAACTTCACCCTCATCAACAACCAAATTAATCTAATCATTAAATAATTATACAACATAATTATGGAATCCCCTATCCATACACAAGTCCCTTCCTAGGGTTAGTCACACATTATCGAGTGTAAGAGGTCTCAGTGGAAGAATTGGGAAGAAAAAATGAATAAATAGAGAGAGAGAGATTGATAATGAGAAACAAAGTTATAGAAATAGAGAAGAAAAGTTTATTTAAAAAAATATCCAATTATAATTAATGACTAATGTATGATACAATATAAAATAAATATAAATAGAGCATCCCAATAGCAATTTGGGTAGATCATTTTCTCTATGTCCACATACTTCATACATATTTTCATCCAATTACTACCATATTGACACACTCCACATAGTATAAAAACATTAATGTTTATTCCTCTTAAATCCTTTTATTCCATAATTTTTCGAGACTACAAACTCTAGCTCCTCTACAAGACTAGGTGAAGCACTATGAAATAGAATTAATTCTCTCTCATACCTTTCTGTAGGGACATGGTCCATCTATTGGTTAATGTAACAATCTCTTCTTGTAATTAAAGTCACACCACTGACACATCAACATCCACTACGGTGCATGCCATTCTCTACTGTGTGGTGGAACCCCCACTCGTATTCCTTCTATAAGGTTATGACATAGCCGTGTTATCCCATAGCACAACCACCTCTCTATCTCAAATCTATTTTTACAATCATATTCTAGACATCCACAGAGGAACATGAATTCTATAGCGTTGACATGTCCTCTATGGTGAGCCCACGACATAGTCAAAACACCTATAGAATATGAAATTTAATCAACCTATCCAGCTTTCACATTAGTCGTATAGAGCTCTTCTTCCATGAAGGATATTATTCATCTTGAAAATATACTTTACTAATTTTTTAGGATCTATAAGTGATTTGTGGTGGTTTTTATTTCATTGAAAGTGATTCGTTAATCAAGCACGATCTCTCTAGATGCTTTCCATGGTGTCCTCTAGAGAGTTGCAGATAGTGGTGAACAAAGAAAGATGTGGTTGAGGTAGGATATAGAGTGTCTGATTGTGGGGGATCATTGGCCCGATGTGATAGTGTTTTTTCTAACTAATGTACATTTGTTTCAAAACTCACTATCCCAATACAATTTTAGTATGTTTGATTTCTTCTTAATAGGAAATCTCATATCTTCCATTTTTCATAATGTTTTCTATGGGGATGGTCTCCCACTACACCACTCACAAACACACATGGAATGTTCTAACCCACATAGGCCAATGGGAATAAGAACACACATAGTAAACACTGTAAGTAACCTAGTAACCCCTTCCACTCAGCAGCCTTCCCAGAGGGGATCACATGAACATATGGCCCTCCATAGGCCTTCTTAGTGGCATGACAACCATTTGGGTTGAGGTCCTATTGGGAATAAATTCATCTTAATTTTTTTCAAAGATGATAGAAATTTATCCAAAAAATATATATTAAAAATAAAACATTAAAAATAAAATTTTATCTCATTTTTATTCCACAATTGTAAAACCCAATATTTTCAAATGAAGATAAGGAATTACTTGGGTGTGTCAATTATAAAACATTCAAAATTATTAATTATTGGTTGAAAATTTTCCTAATAAAATGATTGTATAAAATACCCACACAATTAAAGTATGATTATCCTCAGGAAAAAATCTCAACATTTAATTAAAGAGAAACACTATCACGGACTATCCAAGGATTTCATCCTAACCAACACCCGACCCAGTCTGTGACTTTTCCTGAAAGGTGTTCTCGTTCCACACAGGTTGGAAGCTAGTGTTAGGCATCGAAACATACAGGAGGGAAAGATTTATTCCAAAACAATTTACCACTAGGACTAGATATGTAAATATATCAAACTAAAATTGCAGCAAAACTAACAACTGAATATCCATTAAATAAAAAACTGATTAGATCATAGGATACAACTAAAAAAAATTAAAAAGAAAACAAACAAAGTTGAACCATTTCCATGTGATCTCTATATGACCTCTTGGTCACCATCAACCACAAGACCAGATTTTCTCCAACAAAAATCAACTAAATAAAGAGAACCTCATCAAAATAGAACATTCTACTGAAAAGATAAAGTAGGGATGTATAGTGAAATTCTCCGTTGGAAGGACAAAGATAAACCATTGAATCCCTATGTTTCCTTTCCCAAAACATTCTATTAACAATAGTTTGAAATCATTTATAAAAATAGTGTTCAAATTTAATTGAAAAACATTTTTTCAACATTTTAAAATAAAAAATATATTCCACAAATCTCTTACAAATTTTATTTCCATTTTATAATAAAAAACATTAAAAAGAAAAATTATGGTAGATAAAATAATAATAGATAAATAAGGAAGGAGGAAAACATCTGTAGTATAAAGTAAACAAGAAATAAAAATAAAAACCATGGGAAATACTAAACATTCCAAGAATACCCTTGTATGTTCTCAGTTCAGAACTACCTATCAGTGTATGGTGAAGCCCCTAAGTTAATAACCATCCAGCTACTCTATCCTAGCCTCAGCAGTGGCACAAACCTATGACCGATCTATGACTCAAGTATGGTACCAACCCTTCTAATCAGGTATGGTGATAAAACATCACTCGATCATATAAAAGATTCATAGGAACCCATGGTGGTAATTATAAAAATGTGTATATAGTAGGCCAACACATGCATGAATCATCTTACCTTATACCAGCGAACATTACTACCCAAAACACAGATGAATATACAATAACCCACAAAGATAAATCCCTCCTATATAGGTTCCCCATATATATATATATACATTTTTTATCACAAAATGTTCCAACCAGTCAGAAATACCAAATAAACATTTAAATAATTTCATAAAACACTTTAGGTTTCCAATCAAACACACACATCTTTCAAACGACATTCATTTTCAAAGTTAACACAAAACCCCTTTTTATAACAATTCCAGACAAGATTTTACATCCTCAATATCAATTCCACATTTAGGCCATTTAAAAACCAATCTAATAGTTGATAGTGTAATTGAAGATTCCAAAAGAATTCTAACACTCCAAATAAAATATCACATCCTACAAAAATTCTAATCCATGGATGAAAATATACACAAAGTGAGAAAGTATTTACAAAAGGGTTTTTAAACTATTAATTACCCAACTAATCTGTATAAAAAATCAAATGGGTAGTAACCTCTGGTTCAATCTAAAAACCACTTTATAACATTTCGAAACCGTGGAACAGTTTTTCAAGGAAATAAGAAAGATTAAAAGATGAAGAATATTTTTAAGAAACTGAAGTTCAAATATAAAATTACATCCAATACCACAATAATTTTCAAGCTCATCCATGTGCGCACTCTGTACACCCATTGATGTGCCCACATCAAAGGTCATTACACAATTATTTTCCCAAAATCCATTTTAAATGACACATCACTTTCCATTCAACTATTTCCAAAAACATTTTATAAAAAATACGACATATCAAGCCCAGTGAAATTCCAATAAATTTAATAAAACATTTATAATGTAAAACACTAATAAAAACACTTAATTTCACATTAAATGTTATATTGACCTTCTATCAAACATGTTCATGGTGTATATACGTTATCATAAATGAAGATCCACTTCGAAAGATATTTTTAACAATGTCCACAAAAAAGAAAGAACCATACTAAACCAACCATGTTCTATATGTGGTTAAGAATCATATTTAAAAATCAATTTAAAGCACAAAAGTGTCCATGGATAGTTTCAAAAAAGAAAAATTTAGAAACTTCTACCTCAACCATGAGCGGATGGAACGAAGATTTAATGGGAGGAAGAACAACACACCATGGACTAACCACACAACCTATAATAAAATTAAAAGAAAGAAAACATAAACCCTATACATTATGGTTCATCCAAGGTAAGAAGTCCCAAAAAAACCAAGAAAATGAAAGGGGAGAGAGAATGAATGGAAAAACAACCTAAACACTATAAAAAGTACCTTATATTTGAAGGATAAGCACCATGGAGGGAGGGATATCCATGGGAAAGGGGTATTAGGACCCCGTTGGTGTGAAAAAAATGAGATTTATGAGAGGAGGATTAATCTATATTGAAATAGGGGAGAGAGAAAATAGGGGTTCATGATTTTAATGACCTGGAATGAATGCATAAGTTTCCAAATTGTGTGGTAACCATGTAGAGATCTCTAACCACGTAAGGACCGAAACACGGTTACCCGAAAACGTACCAAAAGACTATGTGTTGGCTGTGTGGTTGGTTCTGTCTGAACATATATCTACTGCACAGCCAGGCTGTACATTTTCTTCTAATTATACGGTACTCATTCACCACCAGGAAAACCCAACTGATCTTTTAAATACTAAAAAATTTACAATGGGTCTCAACACAAACATTGGCGAAAAGACCAAAGACCTATAAAAAGATCAAATAAAGTATTTTCTAAGGTCAAGGTGTGATAATTATCCTCACTACAGACAATTTATTCTCTAAATAATTCACTATGCCAATAGTGAACAAAAATATGAGTTCAGGGCCAGACAAAATTGAGGAAAACCGTGAATCCTGGGTTGACCTTAATCTCCAAAGTTCAAACCCAACCAATTAAAAAATAAACTGAAGCACAATATTGATGGAGGAAAATGAGAGTGTTATCCCCACCATTTGAATTAACTAGCCTAAAAAAACTCAAAACCCAAATGCACCACCCTGAGGGGAAATGCGGGAACTCCAAACCCGAACTAAACCAACTCCCTTAGCATGAGAAGAACAATTCCTCCAATAGGACTCAAATAGAAATCCCACTACGTAGAATCCTGGCATACATGGATGTCGGGATTGGGAAACTTCATAAAAAAACAAACAACTCTCCGTAAAAAGGAGAAAACAGCACCACTGGAATTAAAAATTCTCCAACCCAGCTGAATTTACCCCAAAAAATAGCGATAACCCACAACAGAACCCGAACTGAAAAAAGTACTGGAAACACCATCCACCCATATCATGAATCTCATACATCAGAAAACAAGAAAAGATTAATTAAAAACCAAAATAGACTCATCTACGATCCAAATACCACTTAAAAACTGATTCAAAGGACACAACTAGATGAAGAAAACTACATAGATTAAAATGTAACAATTTCATCACAACACTACAATAGAATGAAACATAAAAAATTATAACAAATAACTAAATGTATTATAATATCTCCATCACATCGTGGAGAACAAAACTAGGCCATGATTTCACACCACCTGAAACTCCATACTATGTGAAAGATTCACCCTGAGACCGTTTTTTAGGGCTCAGCTGGTTGAAGCATATCTTGCCTCATAGTTCGACCATAATATCCCCCAATCTAGACTCCTTTTTCAAGAAATTATTCATTCATAACTTCTATATATGACCAAAATGGACACAATGGTGATAGGTCTTCTGAGGGATGCGACATAACAATTTCGAACGCCTAGACTGGCCACACTGATAGCAAGAAAAATAGTATTATAATGAACTAGAAGTCATAAACATTGAAGGTGGATCCATATAAATAGGATACTATATAATACACTATTATCTATATGGGGAAACTTCGATACTTATGAGAGGCACCGAATAACAGACCATTTTCACTCTAGGAACCCACTCATCCAAAATTATTTACCCACCAGATTCTCAAAAAATTGGTCCTTAGAAAGAGGGTATTATATTTTATCTATTGAAAAATAACCCCAAGGAGAAGATAAGAATTCATTAGATCATGTGACACCACCATTGGATAATATGAAGCCAACTACTTGAAACGATCCTTTTATTCCTTCACTATTCATTGGACTTGTTGAATACACATGTGCTCTTCCCTTTTCTCTACCTTAATCTCGTTAGGTATGAACTATTAGATAAAGATGGATTTGAGGAAAACCAATGTCATCCTAACATGTAATGGTGGTGGGGTGAAAAACTCCCATTCCCCAAAGCTTAACCTTCAAATAGACCTAAAACAGAACACACCCTGATAACTTCGAGAGTTCTTGACACTATGAAAACACGCTCGACTCCTCAAGACACCCTACTACCTCTAATAGTCCTCGATCAGCACAATGAATAGGCGACATCTGATATGGTCCAAAAACAGTCTATGAATTATTGGAAACATTAGAGACCATTCTAGGTTTTATCTTCTAAAAATCCCGAATAACAAAAAACCAAAACCAACATCGATCCAAAATGAAATTGAATGAAACACTTGAGCCAAAATTACCATTTAGAAAGATAAAATATTTCTACTATAACTGAAACCACCATTATTCAAAATCCCATTTCCATTTCATTTTTTCAAAACCACCACATTTTAAAAACAACTTTTTAACCCAAAAATCATCCTTCCACAAACAAAACCAACATTCTAAAATAAATATTGGTTTCCAAAACCATATCCCTTATTCAAATCACATTAGAAAAACAAGGCTATACTTTAATTTTCATTCACCCTCCCATGGAATACCAAGAACTGTCACATGTGTATCCAACCATTCTCATCCATGCATTCCGACATACACTTCCCACACATACCCACACACATGTAAACATCCATAAAGAACACTATGGGTCAGACCAACTCCATATTCTCAAACCCAAAACACATTCAATTTTAAAAACCACTTAACCAATTTTATCCCATATCATGGAACACAATTCCATATTAAATCTATTTTAATTTCAAATTACACTTTCATTTTCAACATAAACTTACACCTACTAGAACCTAAATGAAACACAGTCAACAACGAACCACATAAATGAGGAACTAGTCCCTACACCCAATTTAGAGGCATGGAAGTGGTCTAAGCCCCATGTAAATCATAACACTAAGAGGACCCTGAATTTTTCACTTAGACTCTACATGGTCACTAATCCATGTGTGATCACAACGTGACACCAGGTCACCTCCGTTGTCATCACTAAATTAAAAAAAAAAGTGAACACCCAATTCCTGGGATATCCCTATTAACAAATGGTTCAGAATGATAAAGATTTCCAGATTCTCTTCCTGAACCTACCTCCCATGTCCTGAAAATCTAAATCTTTATCAACCAGACCCCCAAAATAACAAATGACCTTCTCTAATATTGTTTGGTAATGAACCATCCCAGGATTTCATCCCAACTAACACCTAACCCAGTCTGTGATGTGGACCGAAGGGAGTTCTTGATCTTGACGGGATGCAAACTAGTATCGGGTATCAAAACATAAAAGATAGAATGATTTAATCCTTAAATGGACCAACCATTACTAGAAAAATAAATATAACAAACTACAAACATAGAAAAAAAATAATTGAATCTCAACACAATAAATGACTGATGTGATCGTAGGATATAACTAAACAGACTGAAAACTAAAACAACCAAATACAAACTGCTTCCACATGATCTCCAGGTGACCTATTTTCACCACAAACCATAAGACAATAATTTCTCCTAAAAAAAACTAGACCAGGATAACTTTTGAAAAGAGGAACCGAAAAATGAAAAGATAAATTATGCATGAGCACTGAAATACAAAGTTAGAATTCTGAGGATAAAGCACGGAATCCAGGTGTCTCCATTTCCAACAAGTTCCATTAACACAAGTTTAAAATACATGTATAAAATAAGGTTTTGGAATTTAACTAGACAACATAATTTCTAAATATTAAAATCCAATTTCTCACACATAATTTCCAAATTCAATTTCCATTACACAATAAAAATCTATAACTAGGAAAACTTGGGTCATGCTAAAAGAAATAGATAAATATTTCATGTTAGAAACTATTACATTAGAAGTAAATAATAAATATAAATAATAATCATGGGAAATCCAGAGCATCCCTAGAAGACCCTTGTATGTATTTGTTTCAGAACGACATATCAATTTATAGGGATTCCCAAAAGTCAATAACCAATTGTCTTCTTTATCCAAGCCTCACTAGTGGAACCGCCCTCTCGCATGTCTACAACTCCATGAAGGTACCAACTCATCTAATTTTTGATGTTAAGAAAATTCCACTTGATCATCTAAAATATTCCTAGGAATTCATGGTATTAATAATAATATTGTTTAAGAAGGAGGCCAATGCATTCATGTTTCATCTTTCCAATCGCCACCGC
Source organism: Viscum album (assembly GCA_963277665.1). Classification (NCBI taxonomy): domain Eukaryota; kingdom Viridiplantae; phylum Streptophyta; class Magnoliopsida; order Santalales; family Viscaceae; genus Viscum; species Viscum album. Next base: position 182,927,714 of record OY728163.1, on the reverse strand, counting down.
ACATGCCAACCCCAAACATAGACACCAATACAGTATAACCCAAAAATGGGAATTCCTCCAATAGAAGTTCCACACACACACACACACAGATATATATATATATATATATATATATATATATATATATATATATATATATATTTCATCATACAGGGTTCCAACTGGGTCATCGATCCAAATAAACAATCATATAATTTCACAAAGAACATTTGGTTTCCAATTAGGAACACTCATATGCCAAACTACATTATTTTATAAAGATAATACAAACACACCTTTTGATAAACAATTCCAAATGGACCTTTACATTCTCAAAATCATTTCCAATTTCACGCTATTCCAAAACCAATCTAAATGTTCACAAGGTAATTGAATATGCCAAATGGGCCTTAACTTTCAAAATACGAATTCACCTCCTACACCAATAAAAATCCAAGGTTTTAAACATACATATAGTGACTGAGGATTTCCAAACTAGATTTTACACTATTTAGGAACCAACTCTCTTTTATAAAACCTTAAATGGTCTATAACCTATGCTCTAATCTCAAAACCACTTTATATCATTTATAAACCTTGCAACCATTTTTTAAGGAAAGAATATAGACGGGATGATGGATAATCCTTTTAGGAAATAAAATTTCACATAAAGTATTACTTCTAATGAGATAATTATTTTCATGCTCCTCCTTGTGTGAACTCCATGCACCCATGGATGTGCCCACATCAAATGCAATACCACAAGTATCTTCACTCAAGCCATTTTCAATGAAACAACTCATGCCTTTCAAATAGTTTAACAAAAAAATTATAAAAATTACCGCATATCAACCCCAACCCAAGTCCAATCCATTCAATAAAACATTTCTAAGTGAAAACACCCTTAAAATCTCCCTATTTAACTTTAAAGGCTCAATTGACATTTGATCGTACATGTTCAAGGTGTGTATACCTAGGAATAAATAAAAACCCACTTCAAAACCTATTTTTAACAAATTCCACCAACAAGAATGCACCATAATAAACTAACCATATACCATATAAGGGTATAAATCATTTTTAAAATTCAATTGATAGTACACAAGTGTCCATGGATTGTGATGGAATGGAAAAAGTTAGAAATACCTACCTCAACCATGTGTGGATTTAACAAAGCTTCAATTGAGGAAGAACAAGACCCCACTTAACAATTATATACCCTTGAACCAAAGAAAAATTTACCAAACATATCACTTATACATTAGGATTCTTCCAAGGGAAGAATATCCCAAAAAACCAATAACAAGAGAAGGAAAAATATAAGGAAGAGGAAAACAACCTGAAAAACAAAAAATTACCATTTATTCGATTGAAAATAACTATGGGGGGAGGTAGATCTAAGGGTCAGGGCTATTGGTACCACTTTGGTGCACCAAAACGAGTGGTAAGAGAGGAGGCTCAAGCTAGGGTGAAATTGGGGGAGAGAGAAAAGAGGGTTTCATGTTGTCAATGTCATGGAATGACCGCTTGGTTTGGCTGCATGATTTTCCAAACCATGTGGTAACCGTGTGGAGCTCTCTGTCAATGGAAGGACCAAAACATGGTTACCTAGAACCTAATGCATGTCCATGCACTATCCATGCAGTTGGTTCTATCTAATCCAAAACCTTCAACACATTCGGGCCAATGGTTTTTAATAACATTTTGGTACCCTTGAAAACCAAATAAAACCCATTAGAATAGTTAAAAACTAAAATATTTGGACCGGTGTCAACCCAAAATTCATCTAGAAGACCTAAGATGAATAAAAGGTTAAAATAAAAGAGTTCTTGAGGTCAGTGTGTGACAAAAACCAGGTTAGAATTATTTAAATCTCAAATTATTACAATAAAATATTTTCACCGTTAAACCAAAATTTCACGTTCAACATAAAACATCAATTTAACTTCACATTTTTCAATGAGAAAATAATTTTAATATTTTTACACTATCCCATTAAAAATAATTGAAAAATATATTTTTACTCATTTATTAATCTCAAAGGTTTACAATTAAACATAGAAATTCATGATCTACCACACTTTTTAATCTTTTCATGCATCACACATGATATAAATTCAAGTAGAGTTATTATCATATCAAGAGTACATTATTATTTTTTCATAGGATTTCAAATGAACTTGATTCTACATGAGGTAGATAAAAAAAACATATGATGTCATTTAATTTAAGGATCTAATTAATCTAAGGCATAACTTTTTTAGGAATTGATGTGAAAAAACGTGGTTAAAAGATAATGTTAACTATATTGTATAAATAACATTAACAGTAGTAAACGATTAATAAAAATCTACCCTTTAAAGTAAAATCTCTAAATTCCCATGTTCAAGGTGAGGTCATAAAATTTGAAATCATAATGAATGAATTTATTCACATTGAATATTTTTCATTATTTTATTCAAACTAATATTATATAAATTTTTTTAACCTTTTTAGAATTATTTCTTGGAATAAACCACACATCCAACACTAAACCACGTGTCATAAAAATCATCAGTATCCTAATAGTAATTTCTTGTTCTTACAAGTCACAAGCCTTAAATTTTTCATTTTTCATGAAAGGATATTAGTAAAAGTACAATAGATGAATCATAAACCTATCTCAGTACCTATAGTGTCGCACAAACCACTTTACCTTAGAATTTAGTGAATCATTCAACCATAACTTCCCTCATCCATAGACTTCATAGTTACAATATCTTGAAAAATATTAAATGCATAGTACTAATACATGTAAAGGGTGGAAACTTTTTATCATTCCTAAATGTTCCTTTCTTGGTCTCTATGAGAATAAAATTGATTGATGTAAATGGTAGTCTCAATGATAACATCATTTCAGTAAAAATTCATCAGCCATTATAAATATGGTTTTAACTATCCCAACATTGACATGTTACAATAAAGATTATAGTATCTTACATGCCCCATGATTCCTCATCAAATATGCTCAAGATTTATTATAAATTATTTTATCTACAAATCCTCTAAGGAGTGGAAATTGTAATTTTATAAAATCAAGCGTGGAATAGATAATAATATAAAATAAATTTACATTGATTCTAAAATTTTAATGTATGAAAAATTATGGGGAAATTTTATTTACATGAATCTATATATTACCTCAATTCAGGAGTCGTTATTTTAAACAAATTTTTCACTATAGTAATTAAATTCACAATATTTTTCATTTAAATGATTCAGCATTCAAATATAAAACATGGAATAAAATGAATTCTATGAAATAATCATCTCTTAGAAGAGTAAAGTAAAGGTAAAATTAGGGTGTGGGAATGAAATTTACAAATTATCATTATTATAGAAATTTCTAGGTTTAAAAATAAAATTCAAAAAATATTTAGGATATTTAAAATATGAACATAAAAGTGAACTCCCTTTTATCATGACACTTCATTACTTCTCCTTGTTTACTCTTTGGTGACTTCCTTGTTCAATCATGGCCCTATAAAATTAAATAATTCAATAATGCACAAGTAACATGTCATTAAATTTCAAAAACAATGTGATGAATCCTATGTTAAATACTAACAAAAAATTTAAAACTAATTTCCTTGAATTACATTAGAAGGATAACCCTTTTTATGATCCCCCAAGTGGGCCTTAGATTTTTTCTTCCTGTATAATTTATGTACCAGCTATCATCTGTAATCCACCACTAGATGGAGAATCTTATATTTGAACCACATCATGTATATTATCACATCATAAACTACTTATTTGTTATTAATGATTAGTCCATGGATAGACTACAGAAAATCCACCCCCTATGAAATAATTTATAGCTTTCATGATGGTGGTAGGATGAAGTACATGTTATCCTCCATCTGGGTTGCTACTTTTCCAAATCCCTCTTATTTTATCATTGGTTTCTCAATGTGGGTTCTTTGAAATGAATATTCAAATGGAGTGTTTGAATTTAATTTTACTTGAATAGAATTTAAAAATGAAAAATAAAAATAAAAATTATTACTTTTAATGTGAGAAGTCAGTGCCTTTTTATCTATAAGAATGGTTACTCAGACCTCCTCATGGAATCCATCTAATAAATATTCAATATGTGATGTATGTTCCATGTTCTCTGGAAAAATATAATTTTATTGTTCATTGTTTTCATCCAATACATGAAAAGGATTTTTTTGAAATTTAATATTTAATATAATGGAAGTAAATTCAAAATTCATATTGATCAAAAGTATGTGAGTATAAAACTAGGGAATGACCAAATCCCAGAGTTTTTTTGACTTCAATATCATTTTATATGATAAGGTACACTTCATAATTTATCTAAATTGATATATGAAGCTAGTTATGCTCCACTATATTTCCATCAAACTCTTCCACATGGGAGGAATATTCCACTTTCGATGACAGAGACATGCTGATTGGTTATAACTATTCAAATATTTAAGGGGCATTGAGATCATGTTGCATTATATAATCATTATATAAATTTTCCAGATCATGTTGATACCCCACAAATAGCTCAATAAGAAAATTTCTTCATCATTAATCTACTGTAGCTCTTAATGGAAGGTATGAATCAGATCACTAATGAGTTGGGCCATGGATGTTCCTCATGCAAGGCATCAACATCGTGGTTGTATTTAGAATGATTTTGAAAATCCATTGATACATCCTCATTTTAATTTTGTATAAGCATAAAATCATAAAGATTATTTAACATAACCATAAGTTGTTGATGTGATACACATGTGTCATACCTTACAACATATGTTTGGCCGAATCAGTCAGTTCATCAATAATTATATGTAAGAGTTATTTTATATAAATTTGAACCACTTTTAGTTGAAAAATCATGTGTGAGAAATTGTTCCATGAATTGTGATAATAATTTGAAAACAACATAGTAAAAAAATTTGTTTTGTTTTTTAGAAAAATGAAAAAATATCTACAAAGTGTGAAATGAAAAATTATGAAAAAAATCACTTGGCATGACAAAAAACAATCCACGTCTTGACGTACACCAATCATGGGGTATTGAAAAATCAATTATTTATAATATCCAAGAGGAACATAATGGATAACTTGGTTTGTCTTATTTGAGGATCTTTACATATTATTCAATTACTAATTAGAATTCAGCATAAAAGATTACATTTTTTGTTTTGATTAATTTTTGAAATAAATATAATTATAAATTAAAATTCTAATCAAACAAAATGAGGATATAAAATAATGAACATGGACTTATGGTTTTGTTCATGGAACCATAATTATTCATTTTTTTGTTTTTAATTCAGTATGATAATCCAATTTTTTTCTTAACCTATAATTAATATCCTTTTATTTATTTGTTATGAAATCATGAATTCCTAGACAAACCTAATTACATGTCCTCCTATAATCTGGTTTAATGAAACACTTCTATCAAGAGTGTGACATCTTCAAGGACCTATCACCACCATATGTTTTTCATCCATTTAAGATCATGAATCCAATTTTTAATGGTATATCTCTTAATTGATGAGATGGAAAACAAATAAAAAATCATATAAATGAAGTTGAGATTCAGGTCATGGTGGAATATTTCCACACCCACACACATCACCCACATCCACCAAAAATTGTATCAAAATATCATAGAATCTAATAAAAGAATTATAGAAACATGTATCCTTCCTCAAGGAAAAGTGTCATTTTATGGTTTCATCGTTGATCACAAGAGTTTGTGATGGTTGGATGAGTAAAATGATAAGATGAAGAATATGAAGAGGTAAGGAGATAGAAAATAAGAATCATAGTGAAATAAATATATTAAAACTTATTTATTGAAATAAAAATGAATTAATTATAAATATAAAATAAATTAGTATATAAAAAATAAATAAATAAGAGGGAATCCCAACTACAACACCCTGGAAATCCTCTGATTCCTTTTAGTGGAATCTACCCCTTCTATTTATAGATGGTGGAATCTTAAATTACCCTTCATTCCGTTAAAATATCTAGTATCGTGAATAATGGTGAAATGTATCTTTTCATATTGATACATGTTTAGTATGTTAAAATATCATGTGTATCCAAAATTATTGAAGAAAAAAACTATAGCATTCCCAGATTCGTTGAGGAGTAGCTTCACATGGTTATATGGCTACTAGATGGCATTTCGTTGCTGCCCATTTATCTATTTCCCCCTCTAATATACACTCTATATTCAAATTACACCAATTTGGAACCCTAAAAACTACATAAAGTACTATATAATGTTTCCTCTGGAAGACGTTTATTCATCCAGAAATCAAAACTACATTCTATCATTCCTACATAAGGCTGTGTGAAGCACTATGTTGCATCATGAATACTGGGTAGAACACTTTTTTAGGGATATGGTGAAACTTTATGTTCAGAAAAAATATAATTCCCATAATTAAATTCATTCCACTTCCATATCAACATATTCCATAGTGCATTCTTCCTTCCAATGTATATTTCTTAGTATATGAAATAGCCTTTTCATTCAATAGAACAACATCCTATCTTCCTAAAATTCCTTGGAAATTCCATATTCAAGAACAACCCACTTAATCATGACTACCATGATGTATAATGTCCCTTATGTTGGTATCCCATGACACAACCAAATCACATTCTGTGTAAGAAATTTCAAAATCCAATATAACCTTTATAGTGATAAATTGTTCAAATCTTCCTTATAGGGGTATACTCTTCTTCAAAATATGCTTCACGAACAAAATAACAGGTTCTAATGTTTACACATGTTTCTTTTATGTCCTATAATGTTATTAATTTCTCAAAAACATGCACTCCTAGTGGCTGACATAAAAATATATTGTGTGTTGTTGGTGGTGGTGGTAAGAAAGAATGTGGATGACAATATAGATAGAGTGTCCTAGTATGATGAATCTGAGGAAGGGATTCACATCACTATTTTGATACATGATGTACATTTCCCACATAAATCTCCTTCCCACATCAATTTATAGATAGTATGATAACTTCTTAATAATTAATCTCATGTCTTCTTTCACTCATGCCACTTGTTGTGGGGATGGGATCTAGCTACACCACTCACAATCATACATGGACTCTTTTGACCCTCATGGTTTTGTGAGCTTAGGTATATATTCTACAAAAACAATGCGTAGACCAACAAAACTTATTCCACTCAACAGAAATCTCTAAATGGATTTTATGATCAACTAGTGTAACATCACAAGGTTTTCTAAAAATAAATTGAAAATGGTTGAAATTTTGTTTAAGGTATATATTTATAAGTATCCTTTAAACATAATTTTATTTCTTCTATGATTTGAATTTCAAGAAACTGTCATCTACAATTGGGTTCAGTATGTTATTTAGAGTCTGATGAAACAAACTTGTTTTTTTGGTGAATAGTAACATGCCCTTATGAATAGTAATATGAATAGTAATATGAATAGTAATATGACCTCATGAATAGTAAATAATAATATTATTTTATTTTCCCATGGAAATAGGATAATGGGATCATAATTAATTTTTCAATGTCACATGAAACTAGTTGCACTTAAATATTGTTATTTTTCGAATTCACTGTGACCTTATTTAAAAATTAAATTAATAATATTTAGAAAATTATTTTTGAAAAATGGAGTTAATTTTTGAATTCTACACATCGAAAAATGGTTGGGGTAAATTTTTGGTATTTTTTTGAAACTCTTGAATTTTCGGTGAATAGTGAAATACGATAAAATACCGTATAATCAATTTATCGGTAAATATGCACTATTTATGACATCATAAGTGATGAAAGGCCACTTTCCTAGAACTCACTTGATATTTTCACTATTTAAGGCCACTTGATTTGAGATTATTCATAGTCTTGATAAAAATATTATAATAATAATTAAAATAATCTAAAATACCTCCCCTCCTCCACTATAAATATCACCCTCACTCCCCTCTTCCTACCACACCTCTCAAGCCTTGAGCATTGTCTAATTTCTGCCAAATTCCCTCCCCAATCTTCTTCCCCACGTCCTAGAGCTGCTGGTCTCACCCAAAATACCAAAATCAAATCCCTTAAGAAGGATCTCAAGGAGAAGAGATCAAGAGGTAAACATCCTCTTTCATTTTCATTCTTTTCTTCCATTTTATGTTATTATCTTCCTTTACCTTTGTCTTTTGTTGGGATATTTCATTAAATATTTCTTCTTACTGTCCAAATTTTGTATGAATGATGAGATATTCCATTCCTCTCATCAATCTTGTTTTTATGAAATTTTAAGAGATGTCGTTAGGTTGCCGAATTTTCGTAAGAAATTTCTCATGTTTTCTTTATTTCATGATTCCTTTTCTTCTTCCTTCACCCCCTATTATCCAAGAGGCATGAAATATCCAGAATCATGTATATTCTGGATGTTTTCATGTTTATGGAAAATTACAAATCATTATTCCTCTCCTCTCTCACTTATTTAAGGAATAAGAACATTGTCTGTGATGTGTCGAATTACCGACATCGTGGATGATGTAAGTTCACTTTCCATTAATTCTTTCAAGTCTGGTCATGAAAAAATTTATATGGTTGAACCAGGTTATAATATATGTTTTATAACTCATATATGCTTCTGAAATTCTTTTGTACCCATGGTTCAAATTTATAAGACTAAATGAGGTTGTAATTATCAAAGAACCACTTAAATTATCTAGAAAACATAATTAATGTTTTAACTTATAAATCATCATCATATAAAGAATCAAAGTGATAAATGGTATCATTTATGGTACTTTAAATATGTAAATACTACTCCATTACAATTCTGGAGTTTCACTTCCAATCAACAAGAACGATTCATCATGAACCGATTGTGAAAATCACAAAAGAACTCACCCAAAATAATGCAAGGAACAAAATACTAATAAATAAGGGGTGAAATGAGGTTATGAAATGACCATATAAGATGTTATAAACATGAACATGTTTCTGTAAAATACTAATAACACTCTTTTAACCATTATACAGGAGTTTTAAACAATTTTTAAGTAAGACAAGCCTAAGGTAAGGGAATTCTTAACCCGATTTCCATTCTTTGGGTTAACCTTCTACTTTTTTATTTATGTGCTATTTAAATTGATTGTGTGATGGGTTCTGTTTATATTATGTTTAATTATGTGTATTTACAGAGTATATACATATTCCATCCACTCAATTAAGTCTCACTTCAAGTATCTGATGTTTATAAGGGACTTTTCTTCTAAAATCCTCTTTTAAAATTCTGTTTTATAAGATTCAAAGGCAATGTTTTTATGATATTGTTTATATTGTATGATTATGTTTTGGTTATTGGGAATTGTTTATGATGAAGGGTGGGACATATATTTCCCTCCAATGCATTGGGTATGAGTAAGTTGGAGGTCGGCCGTATGGTTACTCCAAGTGTAACTGTGATGGTTACACAAAGTAAGGTAGCCGTGAGGGTTACAAATTTCAAGGTAGCCAAGATGGTTACAAGATTATGTAAGTAATGACCCAATATACCTCTATGATTATAATTATGTTTGTGTGGATCTTGTGTAAATCTCATGTTACACAAATTAAGATTTTATGGGTGTAAAGCATGTATTTTGAAAATGTTTTCTTACGTCATGCGTATTCATGGACTAATGTGATATTTCCTTCTTTTTCATACCTTACTGAGCCTTTGTGCTCATCCCAAGTTTTTAAATGATTTTTCACAGGTTAATGGATGAGTAATACAAGGAAGGAAGACATGTTAAATGTTGAAGAATTGTCAAGGAGTCTTGTTTTATGTTTTAATGTTTTATATTCTAAGGAAAATGGAAACTGATTTTATGTTATCCACTATGTAACAATGTGTAATGTTATGAATGTTTTGTCTTAATTATCTAAAGCTCTAAACTTGAAAAGATCCTCAATTTAAAATGAAGTTTTTTCCTGAATAAATTCAAGATTATGTATGAAATAAGTGCGGGTCTTTATAACTAGACCTCCCTAGTTATGTTTTTTCTTGTTTTGACCCTTTGGGTTGATGACTGTTAGGCTGGCCATTTTTTCCATAATCCTTTTTCAAATAATTGAGAAATTTATCTTTAAAAAATTCTTCATAAAATAAAACATTTAAACCCCATATTATTACAAACATTTATTACCCTATTTTAAATTTCCATATTTCCAATAATTAACTAATTATATGGGATCTTTCATTTAAAACCATTCAAAATTATTAAAAATGATTAATTATTGAATGAAAATATGTGTGCATCATCTGTATAGGGTTAGATGCTGGGTTTTATGGGACTAAAAGTTCAAAAAGGATCATATTAGGTTTTTATATCTAAAGGAAAAAAGGGTTGGAATATTTTGGAATGAAGAATTCAATAGTGGTTTCCATTTCATATTTGTTGGAATAATATAAACAAAATAAGAGGAAATAATTATAGTAAATCATAATGAATTTAGTATATTTTTTTAAATCCTATTATACATCACATAGATTTCGAATATATATAAAAGGAGTGCTCAAAAGTGTCTTATTATAAAATATTTAATCCAATTTATAGTTACAAGGTTTCACCAATGAATATTTGGAAAAATATTACACATATAGGAAGTCCATATCTTTTTAATTCTTCTTCCATGGTGAGACTTTTCTAATATGGAAAAGTAAGGAGTATAAATTAGTGGGTTTGAGTACATTTTTGGTCAATTAAATCACATCTACACATGCATGCACATATAGGAAGTGAATGAAGGTTAAAATAGTGTATTAAAATTATTTTTTGATTGAAAAATTAAATTTTTTTACAACAACAAGAGTTCCATAGATATCTCAATGATTCCTATGCAACAATCATGATTCAAAAATATTGAAATTAGGTACCACTTTATCAAAGAGATGAAATAATGTGGTAATATAAATCATGATTATATTTTCAATTAAAATCAAATCGTGTAAATTTTTACCTAGTAAATTGAATGGGAGAGTGAAAGAGATTTAAAAAGCTAATAAAAAACTAAAAGTTTGATCTCCTCTTTCTTTATGATGTATGAAAATAATCCCCCGATGTGATTTCAATTTTGATCCAAAGAGAAGTGATAAGATCAAATACTATTTACTAAAGTGGGATAAAATTATTATTGGTATTGTGAACTATCATGTAATCTAAAATTGTGGATAATTTTCAATGGGTTAGTTTTACTATTGAGATAAGGAATCCATGGATTTAGTGATTTTTCATATTTTTTAATTTGATAAATTGTTAAGACACCAATCAATGAAATTCTCTTAAGAGCATAACTATAAATATTTTGTGGTAAAATACACATATCATGTGAGTTAGGTTATTATGTGATATTTATCATGTTTATTGATGTTATTTTAAATATATATAAGATATCTTAAAGGTAATTTTTCCAAAAAATAAAAAAGGGTGTGATTTAAGTACACAAGGATTTATTGGTGTAATTATTTATTAGAATAGACAAAAAAAAAATGACATTGAGATTATGTTGAGATGATTAAGGGATAAAAAAATATGGTTTTATGAGGCCCTATCATATTTTTATGTATATTTTTGGCATCTACTCTAATAAAAACAAGTGGTTGATCAGTTAGCCAAGTGGTCAAATAGTTGGTCCTGTAGTCTATTAGTTTGTCTTATAATCAATCAGTTGGACATGGATCCAATTAGATTCTCATGTGGAAGATCATTTTTTCATGTTTCTAATAAGTTAATGGGATTTTCATTGGTTCATGTGGCCAATACATAATCTTATGTCCAATTCAATGGTATTTGGTTGGTTTATATAGTTGATCCACTATCTCATGGTCGATTTACATGGTATGTAAATTGTACATTTGGTCAAACTAGATTTTTTATCTAGATGGTTCAGTAACATAATTAGGTTTATCTAACTCTTGGTTGGTCATTTAATTATAAGTTATTCATGTTAGTTTTCTAGGTGACGAATTTTGTTTCCTGGTTTTTTATATTTTGAGAAAATAAAACATGAATATGATTAATGTAGTATTAAAATAGTAAAACATAACACTTGAAGTGTGATCCAATCTGTTTCATGTGATATTTTGAAAATTTTATGTAATTATCTTATCTGATACATTCTATGATATGTTTTTTTTCTGAAAAGTTTATCAATGGATCAATCAAATAACTTTTTGTGAATAATTTCCATTTATTAATTGTAGAATCTATTGTAGTGATGCTTTACTATTTTTTAGTATAAATAATCACTAGAAACATGATATGAAATGATTTTGTATTTTTTTAATGGATGACTATTTGATATGCTGGGTTATTTATCAAAATCCATTATGTGGTGAGATAAAATAGAAGTGGGGTGAGCTCACGTTTTTTTCAAAAGGAAAAAGGCATGGGTATTCTAGGAATTCGAATGTGCACAATTTATGAATTATTTTAAATATTTATCAACACTAGAAGAAAATTCAAGAATAATTTTATATTAATATGAAAAAAATAATAAGGATATAAGGGGTATTTTTTACAGGCATTTATTTAATTACTGAGAGAATATATTGTGATAATGTGGGATTAACATGACTATTTATATTGAATTATAAAATCATGGAGGATCGTGCAATATGATTCCCTTTAATGATGTTTTAAAAATAAGAAGTTGAAAATTATGCCTCCAAAATAAATTTTTATTCTATGAGTTCTAAAATTTCTAAATATAGGGATATATGATGTCTGAAGATATTTATATAAAAATAGACAATCAAAAAAATGATATAAGAGGGGGAGTATAAATCCCAAATTTTAGATAATATGACCATCTATGTAAACTCAACAGTCTTAGAGATTCAGCTGTGAGTCTATGTTTTAAAGGGATAATCATCATATGATTCATTACTATGTGATCAAATTACTATATCAACATTTAAGTCTCAATGGAAATAACATCAACTATTGGTGAGACAATTGGGGTATCAAGTGGTCTCTATGATCTTGTTGTGATCATTGAATAACCAGTGAGATGTTGTGTAAATTTTAATAAGATAATGATGAAGAATTATACAATATTATACCCTATATATCCATTTATAATTTATTATAAAATTTAGTGGATACTATATTTCTCAACATGGTCAAACATAAGGTGTACAAACCCATAATGGGATCAAACATTTTATAACTTATTGGTGACTTATCTTGTATATTTGATTCATAGAAGTGGAATTGAGTGGATAAATTTTAGATGTCATTTCTTAAATTATATATATATATTTATTTTAAACATAAATAAATTTTAAAAGGATGACCACCATTGAACCACACCCTTCTATGTGAGGAATCTATTCTTTGGGTATTTTACTCAATAAATAAAAAACTATAAGATCCACTAAAGGAATTGGGTAATTTATATATAAAAAACTCAATAGAGAGTTTTTAAATATTTAATGAATTTGGGGGACCATGTGATTCAATTTATTATTAAAAAAATAAGAAATACAACTTCAAATATCTACAAATTTCCAAATATAAATACCATTATGTCCAAATTATCTTTTGAAAAATCATTTTATGGTATGTATCATTAATTTTTCAAATGTATCATATTATTTCTTATCATTTTCTACAACTAATAAATTCTAGTAAAAAATATCATTCAATAAAATATTTAAAACAAAATAATGAAAATTTTCTAATTCATCAAAACTTAAGATGCATTTTATTCAAACTATCTGTTTTTAATCAATTTCATCTTTTTTACTCTTACCAAATCTATAAATATGTCTAAACATTTATCAAATATAACCATAAATGGACCACAAAACATATAAATATGATTTATATAATTTTCAGATATAGAAACAAAATTAATTAAATAGAAAACACACCGAGAACCAAAAAACATAGTATATTATAATATTAGGTAAAAAATAATTTTATTATAAAAATACATAAAATTTATCTGTACCTCCATCATAGTCCTCCTGTGGACCAACATTAAAAATCATAATATATGTTAAATTCTTTTATATTAAAAAATAAAATAAAAATGTGTGTTAAAAGCCTATTATGTGTAAAAATTAAATATATATCCCAATGATGATGTTTGAGAGATCACGAGGCATATATTACAAACCAACCTAGATTAGCAATTCACTGTATACGAAATCCATCAATACCTCAAGAATGATTCCCTTTCTCAAGAGGCTAACCTACCCAAAAAAAATATATCGTATATTGCGATGTTATTTTTACTCTCTAATTAAACAATTTCATAAACCAATCCTATAAAAATTAGTATGACTAATTTGTTTATTGGGAATACGAAAAAATATAAACATATCCTAAAGAAGTGTACCCATCATCCTCAATAAATAATATAATCCACATTGTGTATGTATTAAGAGCTATGGAATGAAATAATAAAAAATAAATAATCTAACAATCATAAAAAAACATGCCTTATACTACCCATAAATATATATTATCCAAAAATAATAGGAAACAAATACTATACATAGATATGTGATATCCAATAATAATGTGTCAAATGGAATTTAATTGGAATCCCAAAACCAAATCTATAAATTAGGACCATACTCCACCCTAAAACACCAAGAATCCATCGTCCTATATCAATTATCAATCGTGTATCAATTATTCTACCTTACATAGATCACGAATAACAATATCTATAGAAATTCCATAGAACATATCTATTATGTGGGTGCAACATACATAGTTTGTATTCACCACCTGACCCATTTCTATATTTAATAAGATCAAGTACATGTGGTATATTAAAATATAAATAAGGCCAGAAAATATCACAGTAAATACTATATTATAAATTAAACTAATATTCCTCAAGTGACCTATTGAAAATTACATAATTTAGTTTAGATACACTTTTTTCAGCCGTAATTAGAATCTAAGATGGTAGAACATTTACAAACCATAAAAATGGAAATTATGCACATATATTCATATATATTTATCAATTCTTTCATAAGAGGCATGTCTCCTTGTAAGAGGAAATGCTTAAAGATACAAAAAAACACACACATATTCATTCTTACTGAGGATACCCTTCTCCTCATAAAATGGAATAACATAACATATTGATATATATATATATATATATAGAATGCGTACATGTATCTGCCCAAAATATCCAACATCAATCTGAAGATAACAATATTTGAAATATAAACCAATAAAAATGATCCACATATCCTATTACATATGTATTAGAATCCTCACATAATGTAAAGGAAAATAATAAAATATGATTTCCATTAAAATTAAGAAACCAAATAATACATAAGAAATAATGAATTAAAAAAACATGTAACCGCATAATATCCACCAAGGATTGGTGAACGACACTAAATTAAACTTTTTTTATATAAAAGAAATTATTTTAATGAATTTATTCTTTAATTTCTCACTCTATACCATATCACACTATGGTCAATATTATAATATATGAGAGAAAGTGTGGTTTTAACTACTCAATTATTTTTTAACCAAAAAATAAAATCATGAGGAAGATATTATGACTCTTTTTTATGTATTTAAGGGTATATGGTATTATTAAATAGGGATATAAATTTATTCCTTCAAAATTAAATAAATATATAGAATATGTGGTAACACTACCATATAATTATTGAATCATGGGTATTAAAACAACATGGATAATAATTTTTTGATAGAATCAAATCTTGGATAAAAAGGTAGATGGAAATAAGGATGAGAGAATTGTAGGTATGGATCCAGTTAGGGAAATGGAATAAATATTAATGAAATGGTTTTAAAAATGATTAATGTTATTAATTGTATAACCATTTAACTTTATTTAAAAAAATTAATTCCTACTCAGTAACTATTGATACAACATAAACTAGTTGGTGTCCAATGGACACTCATTAACAATACATTAAGTAATTTTTAATTGAGATAAGAGCATCCTAAATCCAATTGTAAGTCACCAGGAACCCCATACCCTTCCATTGGGTACCCAATGCCACTCCTACTCCAAAATTCATGTTCTATTACTACCTTTTTACATCCCTTGGTTCCAAAATATTGATAAACATCAATGGTTAAAATTTTATCATATAAAAGATAAAAAATACGTAAAAATGAAAATATAGAATGGTAAAGATCCTCAAAAAACTCAACATTATTGGATATCTTAGTATCCATAATGTTTAGTAACCTTTTAGAGGGGAAAACTCAATCCACTGAGATCTAATCCCATCTTTATTCTCCCAAGCATTATCTAAGAGATTCAATGATTCCAACATTCTCAAATTAATCGAATGATCATCTATTGTAATACATTATTTGTAATGTTGATGATAAATAATGTTTCAAAAAGAATAAAACATCAACCTTAGACATCATATTTTTAAACTAAATGATATATATAAGATTAGGTATGCATCTCTTCAATTGGGTAAAATGTCATATTTCATGTTTTTCCTTAAACTAAGGATATAAGTTTAATATATAATTTGTTTCACCAATATGGTCTAAATATTGAATGTTTTAAGAAACTAAGGGGTTGAATTTTCTGACATTCTCATCCATTAATGATCCAGACAATAATAAACTAAGTGATATTATTTTTCACTAACCAAAATATTTAAGGAGCTTTTCAATATTTCGAATATTATTTTTGAGGGATTTTTGTAGTCATAAACAACTTCATATAAACTTTACCAATTAATTTATATTCAAAACTATGTTAGGACCAATCACTAAACACATCAAATATTTTTCTAAAAAGTGGAGAATGAGAAGTTCCACCTTAGATATTAAAAAACATAGTTATCTAAATTAATAAATAGTATCTATTATTATATACAAACTCTATATGTGATATGTGATATTTCTAGGGAAACCAAAATCAAGGATATGGGTATAATATATATCCTCTTTTGTAGGTATATTTACTCTAAATGGTAATTCATTGGGGTTTACAAGTCATACATGGTTATACATGGGTACCAAGATCGTATTGAGAACTGTTCAAAAATAGTGAAGAATACATTGGGTCATGATAATAAATAATTATCTCTAAAACCCTATAAATATTTTCTATGTTTTAAAAAAACAATTACCCTATACATCGATAAATAAATATTTAATGGGTATTAAATGGTATTTATTTCTCATATGATTGAAAATTAACTTACCAATGTGTAAGAATCAAAGATATCATGGTATGTCTGCGACAAAATTCATCATGATTTCATATCATTTTCACATTAGTAAAAAAATCTATAATTCTCCTGTATCATTTTTATGCTCTTATAACACTAATAGATTATTAAAAACACTTGAAATTATATTTTTTTCTCAATCATCATTTCCAACCAACAAAAAATTCTATGACTATCGATATATATATTTTAGATACGCAAGGATTTTGCAGCTAATTGGGGGGAGTGATATTCCATCACCACATATTCTCTCCTATCATATGGAACCACAAGCCTTAAATAAATATAAATTAATGACCATAATCATCAGACTGGCCTTTATAGATTTCCCCACTTCCAAATACTTCTTAAATAATAATATAACCATTCTTAGAGGTCTAGGGGTCCTTTACAATATCTAAAAATGATTATCTATTGTCAATATAGTGATAAATAGACCATTATTATCCTTGAAGATATCTTGGTGATTCTTAAAAAGAAAATATTTCAACCTCCATTTTATATTTTTTTCTATAATTTTTGAGAATGAGCCTACTTGAGGGCATTTAATACCCAATTTCCATTCCTTAGTGAATAAAGTATTTCAAAATAATATAATTATTGGTATTCTATATATCTATATTACCTCATATTCACATATTATTAGGAAAATATTTTCATGTGTATTTTATGGTTGGTGTCTATGAAAATCACTTCCTAGAGAGATAAGGCCTCTTGTACATCCAAGCATTCACTGCAAAAATAATTTAATAATTTTAGAAGGGGTAATTTCTTTCATGAGGAAATAATTATTAGTTACCTAGGATAATGTGTGATGATATTTTATAAATACAGAACCAAGACCCTCATGAGGTTCATTATAATTATACTCAAACCCAAAACATAATTTTTTTATGATTAATAATGAATATTTGGTAATCCTCAACATTTATTTCTAAGAGAACTAACTCACATAGATCAAAAAAATTGCAGCTATCCAATTTTTTTATTTTATCATTCATAGGAGTAGTTTTATATTAAATCTTGAATAAATTGATAGGAATGTCCTATGAAATTTCGGATCATAAAGATTTTTATCAGTACATTAGAGAATATCACAACTTATAAATTGTCAAGATCCTTAAAAATACCAGTATTTGATAACACATGGATAAAAAATTAAAAATTCACAATAAAAAATGATAATTTGTAAGGTTTAGTATATAAATAGATCTTTTTAAATATTCTGAGTTCAAAAAAGTATGTTTTTTACTATCTTATTGGGATATCAAGTATAAAAATTATTAATTTAAAAATATAATAACTAAAGAGTTAAAAAATGGATATAATAAAATTTTCATCAAATATATGAAGTTAACTATCGAGTTCTCCCCACCTCTGCTCTACTCCTCACCGCCCATCCTCAGTTCAAGTGCCATTGGTTCACATTTCCTTTCTATGCCGCTCCCCAACCATCCGTGGTAGGGATTTTTTGTTCTTTTTCCCTTGGTTTTCCCCGCCTGGTCTTGGACCCTAAGTTCCGTGCTTTGAAGGATGTCAGGCTTCATCTTCCTCTACTCGAAATCGCCTTGATTCGCAGATCCAGCTTCCCCCGGGGTCTCTATTTCCCTTCTGTCGCAGGCATTCTACGTCGGTCCCAGATCTGGGAGAGGGTCGGTAGTCCCAGATCCAAAATCTCAAACTCTTTCGTCTCTTCAGATCTGTGCGATCTTGCCTCGCGAATGACACCAGTTCCGAGGATTTCATAACACTTTTTTCCTTTCCCCATCTTCAGTACCAGGCATTCAGAGCTTCGAGACTCAATAAGTGTTTGAGGATTTCTTTTCACCTTCTTCGTTTTTCTTTGTTGGACCGTGCCTGTTTTGTGTGTGGTTTTACTGGGTTAGCTTTGCGCACCGGTCATTTTTCCGGACCTTTTACCAAGTTCCTTTTCAAGGGTTCCAGGGCCGTGGGGTCCACTAGGGCGCCGATCTTTAGGAGAATTGCAAAATCTTTTTTGGTACTGCTCTATGGATGCGGAACTTGTGAATCAATAGAAGAGGTTGTCCCTATTGGAAAAAGAAAAGGCGACCATCGGGGCACGAAGAAACGAAGACCCACTTTTGGAAAAGCACATGTCTCTACTCGTGGTTGGAAAGTTCGTGGAATAAATTTTGGTAAATCATGGTGCTCTCAAAAACACTCTATAGAACATCTGGAAACTTGAAGCAAGAGTGGCTATCTGGGAAGCGAGGGTTAATCGCTTCGTCTTTGAGATCTTCAACGAGAGAGATAGAGACAAAAACTTGTGGGGCTGACCGTGGACCTTTGATAACCAACTCATCCTCATGGAAGAATTCAATGGGGGGGGGGATATCCAGCGGGTGAATTTAACCCGCTCCCCCTTTTAGATACAAATTAAATGAATTCCCTTCCATACCAGAATGGAACTAATCATGGGAGAAATATGGGAATGTTTAGCTCACTTTCTTGACTGGGATAACTCAGAACCAATACAATGGGGACCCAAGGTTCAGATCATGGAGGAAATTGAAGTGTCAGAGCCTTTGATGAGGGAAATGTTCCTGAAAATCTATTACACCAACATCTGAATATCATTCGAGTTCGAGAAACTCCCAATCTTCTGCTTTTCCTGTGGTCGCCATGGCCATATTGAAAGAAAGTGCACCACTAAACATTAGAGTGGATCCGGTAACATTATCCTCCAATATGTCCCTTGGCTCTATGCCAAAACGAATAAATATTCTGTCATCCCTGAGACTGAAAAACAAAAGGACCATGATCGTCTCACGCTAGCACATACCAGTCAGGTGGAACCCATACTTGAAAAAGCCCAAATGCTAGGACCATTGTATTTCCCTAATGTTGGCCCTCCCACTTAGAGAGATGTTGGAGTTCATCCTAACCCACTGATGGACAAGACTCAAAAATCTACTGAGTTGGTGATGACGCACAAAGAACCACCAATACACTGATCAAATCCAATGCTAATGCACACCGAACAACCAAATATGGATCCTGACTCACAATAGGCTGCAGAAGGCGCTCTAAAATTGGAGGCCCATTGAATGATGGGGACTTCATTATTGGGCCCAATTACCCGTTGAACGTGGAAAAGGGTGCAACGAGGAGAAAGTGATGGTCCTATGTAAGACCCTAAACCCGAGGTCAGGAAAAGACATAAGGAAACAGGACACTCGGGGAGGAATCCCACCAAAATCTGGAAAAGGACATGTAGAGAAACCAGTCTAGGAGAACCAAAGGCGGCGGCAGGCATGACCCAGCCCCCCCCCCCCCCTAGAGCAATAATTACTTTTTGCTGGAACTGTCGTGGGCTTGGAAGCCCACGAATGGTTCGCATGCTTCAGTGCAATTGTGCTCAAAGTCACCCCCGTATGGTTTTTTTGTCCGAATCCATACTAGAAAACAAGTACACCAATTGTATTGCTCTGAAGTGCGGAGTCAATGACTGCTTTCCGGTGCCCAGACAAGGCCATTCTGGGGGCCTCTGTCTCCTTTGGAAGGACCATATCGACGTCAAATTTTTTTCTTTATCCTCGCACCATGTGGCAGTGACTATTCAAACAGACTCTCATGCACCCTGGACCTTTGTGGGATTCTATGGCTGACCATCCCATAATGATAAGTTGAAGTCAGGGGATCTTCTGTGTAAGCTATGAAATGACATACCGAGCCATATCCTCTTCGGATGAGATTTTAATGAGATTATGTTCCATAATGAAAAGAGGGGAAGAATCATTCGACCCTCAGTTTCGAAGTCAAACTTCAAGGACACGATCTCTTGGGTAGATCTGGTCGATCTGGGGAACATAGGTAATCCTTTTACTTTGTTCCGCGACAATACTGAAAGAACCTGCGTCGCTGAGTTTCATTACAGATTTTTGGGCTCTACTGATTGGATTAATATTTTCATCATGTTTCATATCAGCCACATGGCCCTAAACTTCTCTGACCACTGTCCAATTCTCATTGAGTGCACACAAGGCGAACACAATAGACAACTTTGCAGACCTTTCAGATTTGAGAGCTTCTGGGAAAAAGATCAGGAATGCAAAGAGGTGATCAAATCAACTTGGAAAAGCACCCAAGTGGATGTTTGCCTCAATCTACAACAGGTCACATCTGATCGGAGTTCTTGGAGCAATATGAAATTCCACCACCTCGACTGGTATTGTGGTGTCCTTGAAAAGAGACTGAACAACCTCCTCAAACAACCCACATCTAATTGCATTCTCTCTAAGATTGGAGACACGCAAAGAGAGCTGGGCATGGCCCTGTGTGTCGAGGAATGTTTTTGGGCCATGCGAGCATGGGATAACCACATTAAATAAGTGGACTCTAAACCCCGGTTTTGTCACCAAAATTCATCATCCAGGTATAGGAAAAATGCAATTACTTGCATCTTAAAACCCGATGGAAGCATGTTTTCTGACACCAATGGTATCCACGAGGCATTGAAATAATATTTCTAGAACCTCTTCAATGCAGGAACCCCTTACATGTCTGTCGTGGTGGAAGATTGTATCAGACCTGTGATCACCGATGAGATCAATAGATAGCTCACCAAAGATGTGACAGATGATGAGATTCACCTAGCTCTTAAACATCTTCGTCCCACTAAGGCCCTAGAACCGGATGGGTTCCACTCCCTTTTCTTTAAACAATACTGGCACATTATCGGTCCCGACATCTACAACATGATGAAAAATATCTGGGTTGGGACTACTATCATTGTTGTCATCAATGAAACTGTCCTTTTCCTTATCCCCAAAATCATGAAACCTCTGGTGATCCCTGATTATAGACCTATCAGCCTTTGCAATGTCTCTTACAAGATCTTCTCAATGATCCACGTCAATCAGCTATGACCTTGGCTTCTTGATATTATCTCTGAGAGTCAAAGAACCTTCGTGGCCAAGAGGCTGATCACTGATAATGCGATTATGGCCCATGAAGTGTTTCATTCCATGAAATCATGATCCACCGCGAAAAGAGGAACCATGGTCTGAAAACTTGATATGACCAAGGCCTACGATAGAGTGGAATGAAACTTCATTCGTGTAGTTATGCTGAAAATGGGTTTTTATAGTAAATGGATAGATATGGTCATGGAATGCATTTCGACCATCTCCTTCAAAATCAAGGTCAATGGGGAGATCAACAGAGGATTCACCCCATATCGAGGCCTTCGCCAGGGAGACCCCCTCTCCCCTTTTCTCTTCATACATGTGGCTGATGTGTTTTCTAATCTTAATTCTAGGGCTGAAGCCTCCAAATCTATTCATGGGGAAAAGGTATACCGTGTTGGCCCACCAGTGTCACATCTTTTCTTCACCGACGACTGTCTCCTGTTTTCCAGAGCAACAATTAATGAATGTCGGGTGATCTGCCAAGTGATCCAATAGTATGAGAGGGCGTCTGGCCAATCGATCAATCATGGAAAATCTGAAATTTCTTTAAGTGATGGGGTGCCTCTATCTAAGAGGGATGAGCTCTGTGAATCAGCTGGTATCCATATGGTTGTGAAACATCATAAGTTCCTTGGGATTCCCATGGTGATTAGCCGATCCAAAAAAGAAATCTTCGCATCACTTGTGGACAAGATTGAGAAAAAAAAAATCTAGGCTGGTCCCCTAAAGGAATCTCTAAAGCGGGAAAAGATACCCTCATCAAAGCCATCATCCAGTCCGTCACCAGCTACATTATTTCCATGTTTAGGATCCAGGCTCACATCGTCGACTAGATCCACACACGCACTGCCAATTTTTGGTGGTGGAAGAATGATGGAAGGAATCGACCCCACTAGTTGGCCTGAGAGAAACTCTGCAAATCCAAATCAGAAGGAGGTATGGGTTTTCGGAATATCTTTCTCCTCAATGATGTAATTTTGGCCAAGCAAGGATGGATCCTTCTTAACCATCCATCATTTCTTTGTTCACGGGTTCTCCGGGATAACTACTTTTCCCGCACGAACTTTCATGCTTCCTCTCTTGGTCCCCGTCCCAACTTCCATTATAGAAGCATCCGGGGGCTAAAAATCTTCTGGAAATAGGTCTAGGATGGGGGATTGGGTCTTTCTCATCGTTCAATATTTGGACTGATCTTTGGCTTATCGATAAGGATGGTATGCAGGATACAACCCCAGTCCAACAAGGACTTGAAAATGCCACGGTTAGCTACCTCCTCTCTTACCAGGGACAGGGGTGGTGTTTGGAAAAAATCCTTGATTGGTTTAATTAAAGGGATCAAATAATTATCCTTAGAATTCCATGGTTCCCTGATGCAGGCCTAGACCAGCTTTTCTAGATCAATGACATCTCGGGTGATT
This sequence comes from Viscum album, assembly GCA_963277665.1. NCBI lineage: Eukaryota > Viridiplantae > Streptophyta > Magnoliopsida > Santalales > Viscaceae > Viscum > Viscum album. Next base: position 182,904,101 of record OY728163.1, on the reverse strand, counting down.
ACACAGTGAGGTTCCGCTACAGACTGGCTCTTGGCAGCCACTCAGTCGGCCAAGATGAGGGAAAATAGCATTTGATTTGGATGCTCAACATTCCCCCTAAGTACGCCAATTTTTGCGGCAGATCTGCACGGGAACTCTCCCAACCATGAGCCTCCTCAGTTACCACCATTTGGCCAGTACTACCTCTTTCCACATCTGCTCGAACATTCCAGAAACTCCATTGTAAGCCATAATTCACTGCCCTGGAGCTAAGAAAATTTGGACTAAATGAAGCCCATCTTCGGCCGCTTCAATTACATCAGCCTCTGACCTTCCTGTTCTTCTGACGCGTTGGTGCTCCTCTCTTTTCTTGGCTTCTTCAGGTTCTCTTTGCACTCTGGCAGGGATTATTTGGGTCCGGCGCAACGATGCTGTTTTTCATCAAGCTCACAAACCCCCCGAATTCTGGATTGAACGGGCCACCTCTTGGATTGAGGGCTGGAAAGCACACAATGGAAAAATTATGCAAGGTGTTTCACTCCCCTTACCCCCTCACTGGAATCCCCCAACGGAAGGGACTCTTAATATTAACATGGACGCGTCACTCACAAAGGTTGGGCTTGTTGCTCTTGGCCTCCTGGCCCGAAATCATCTATGGAAAATCCTTGCTGCATTGTATAAACCACATCGGGCTTTTTGGGATCCTACAGTTGCTGAGGCCATGGCCATCCTTGCCGGTATATTGCTCACCTTGGAATGTGGATGGATTGATATCATTGTTGAGTCTGACTGCCTTACCATAATCGATGCTATTAACCCCAATGATGGTGGGCTCTAGTATTTTGGAATCATAATCAGTAGAATTCTATCACTTTTCTAATGCTTCCCTCTATGCACATTATTCTTTACCAAAGGGAAGGGAACAATGCGTCCCATAAGCTTGCGGCCTCAGGCCCTTTCGACTCTAACCAGCTCTTGCTGGACAATTTCCCTTCATGGATTTTCACATCTACTTCTACTGATTTTAGTCATTAATGTTTCTTGTTTTAATCAAAAAATATATCGAGTTATTCTATCCAAATGTAATGAATATATATTTAATTTTACAATAATTTCATTAAAAATATATTTCTAGAATATCACCGAGTTTTAAAAAGAGTATATTACATCCCGATTATAGGCTAATCTATGAAAATTACTCATCCACTTTCAATTGATAAAATAATTCATTGATCTTAAGTAATGGATTAAATTTAGAAACATTTACCAAACATAGCGTCTGATAGTCTATTACAAAATAATTGACTCCCATTACTTTTCTTATTGAAAAGAATTGTTTCACAGGAAGGATATGTGTCAAGTGTGATGAAACCCTTATATTTATGGTCTATAAAAAATTCAATTAAAATAGCATTGTTAAGCCAATACAATAAAGAATATTTTTGAATGAAACCATTAAAAAATAAGTCAACCATGAAATCCACATATCACATGTGATTCCATATTGAAAAATAATTGAAAATATAGATGAAAAAAACCATACCACTTAGGAAAAGGACTTTGGTTTCTCATCTTCGAAATCTATAATTACCAAAAAAATATATATGAATTGTGATCACTCCAATATTTCCTTGATCCATACCAATTTGACTGAATGATAATTTATATTATCCAATAAGAAAATCAAGAGTACTAAGTTATGAAAAGGGTGAGATTCATCATCAATAAAATTTAAATGATCATCAAACATGTTTAACCACACCATAAAAATATCACATAAGGTATTTTCATATTAAGGTGAAAAGTACCTTAAAATTATTGAACCATACCTCTATTACTAAATAAGAAAGACATATCTTACTCTTCTTTAGTCACATACATAATAGAGTATAAAATTACAATAGCATATGTGACACATATACACCCATTCTTAAATGAGATACCAATTAAAAATGTTTAAGGTAATGGAAGGAACATATATAAAATAATATTAAGAAACATATAATATAAAAAATATAACATATCACTATATAAAGTCTTCGTGTAGTACTACATGTAGGTAAATAAATTTAAAATAACAAGTTAGCACTGTCATGATATCCCAATGGGTGAAAGAGTTTAATTGTAGGAGGTTCCACTAACTATTGACTCATAACACACAAAATAAATCTTAAATAGGTTATCCTATTGAAGGACAAAAGTCCTCCAATTTCCTATCAACTTGTCCAAAAATTATATTTTGGTGTTGGCTCATTCCCTTGATTAACACTCTTTAAATGGGGATTATTTTTCAATATTTATAGGTGAACGTATTATCAATACATATGGAACATCTTTTCCAAATAGTAGATATTTGTTCTGATTTATTCTAAACACTCATACTAGAATCATAGAATCTGATATCTTAATGATATATAAGGAATCAGTGCACTTAAACATTGATTTAAATCTTTTACATCCAAACTATATTGACCACCAAATCAGTATTCAGACAAGTACCTGCATGGTGTTTAGATCACCTCCTCGTATTCTATAGGTTATTGACTAACAACGTTGTTTTGATAATAGTACATTAAGGAATATATAACCTCATGATCATAGTATCAGAGTGGTATATCAAAACAATAATATACAATAATAGAAGTAGTAATAAATGACAAACATAGTGGCAGAAGAATAATATCAACTAAAAATAAATGGCCAGTGCCAATAAGTATAATAATGTATTCCTAAGAAGATGATACTACATGATACAAGCAGGAGGTAAACACGAATTATAGAAAAATTAAAATAAATATATCCCAAAGGATAAAACCTTTATCATTATGAGTACTAGTTCATTCATATGCTCCCAAGATCTCAATTTCACAGAACATTACCTGTAATAAATCCATAGACCTGCAAACATGGAGATCTTCATAGGTAGAAAAATGCTTCGGTGGGTTGAGAAAGAAATGAGAAATAATTTGGGTAGGCCACCACCAAATGTGTATAATTCCATCGAATTCATGTGAAACATATTGAATAGTGTGCCATCATAGATGAATACAATGTAATAAAAAAATGAATACATAACACTTCAAATTGGGTTCCTAAATAGGCAGCGAACTAATTCTACCTACTTCAGCGTAAGCTAGATGTCTGCACCAAGAGATCATGTATAGGTAATATGGGAGATAAATGGAATCATATAGAAAAAACATAATTTTATCTACCCCATAATTTTTCTTTGGCTATGTAGTCACACCACTATGACATCATTCAAATAATCTCATGTTGTAATCGTAACAATGATAATAATAAGGCACCGACGGTAATCCATGAAAATAATTAATCAACTCCAGAAATGGTATCTTGATCACATAAAATGAAATACTTAAAGAAATCTCAAGGGTCCCTATAGGTAAAACCCTATGATTTTTTGAATTATTATTTTTTAATTAATTTAATCTTTTTGATATTTTTTATTTCACGTAACACTTATAAATATTTATTTTATACATATTAAAGCACTATGTTTGGATTTCATTATACAAAATTCCAAGTTCATCATTAACTACATGAAATATAAATGTTATATTACAATATACATAAAACTATGGTCGGCTTACGTCTCATACTAACTTCCCTCAAAGGAATTTGTAATACACAAAACTGAGTGTTACCGAACAATAATATATTATTAAAAATATATATAATAAATTATAACCTAGTTGTCAAATTAATATTCATTAATATTGCTAACTAAAATATGTAAAAATATGGTTCTCAAAATAAAAATAATTAATTAATTATATATAAATGAATATATGAACCAAATTGAATATAAATAGATTATTTTTATAGAAAACTGGTATTATGCTCACAAATTTGTTTTAATATTTTAAATAAAAAAATTACATTTAAAAACTATTATTATTATAATATATGTCTTATATATTCAATATTATATTTTTTATATTCATCCAATTTATTTGATATACATAAGATAAGAACAAACCCAATATTATGCTTAAAACCATATATTTCTATAAAGGTATTTTTACAGCTTTTATGGAGAACCCATTTTTAATCCAATTTTTTGGAACATTATATATTTAAAATATAAAAATAAAATTTACATTTCTAATATAATAATAATAAGTATGTTGGGATAATTTTTTTGGTTTTTTGGTTAACTTCCATTTTTATGTAAATAGTTATATATACTGTATTTTAATTCAAAACTACATTTTCATCTAATTTATATAAAAATATAATTCATTTTTTAGTTGTTTTATAATTATAATTATATATTATTTTTATCAATAAATCAAAATTAGGAGTTTTCAATCAATTTCATTTTAAATTGACTATAAAAACTTAGTAAACATTTGAATGTTTTTTACATTAAAACCCACATTGTCGACCCAACTATAACATTATATTTAAATTAAATTATTCTCATTTTGTGTTTGGAATTTAGAAAAATGAATTCCATATATGGAATATGAAAATTTTAATATTTATAAAAAATATACTTCATTTTTTTTATAAAAATATTAGTGAATCAATTATAATTAATTACAATGAATAATGTTATGTTATGATTAACTAAGGACTAAACCATAACATTAATGCCCAAATATAGCTATATAATTTTCCGAAATCCATTTTTATGACATATTTTGATCTTATCCTCCATTTTAAAGGCATTGTACAATTATTTGTGAAATTTAAAAAAAATGTAAGTGGGGTTCCTTTCTTTTATAATCATACAAGACTTTCCACTACTTCTCCATTATAAAAGGCCTCCTATTCTCCCACTTCCTCACACCTATCAAGACAATTTGGATTGAACAAAACCCTAGAAAAGATTCTCTCCAGAATCACTAAATTTCTCTTTGAATCCACATTTGGGAAAAGAGCCTCCCAAGAAATCCCTTTGGTGCAAACCAAAAGTAGCTACCCAGTTAAGAGGTAACACCCTCCATTAAACTTCTTCCATTTATTTTCATCCTCCACTCCCAGAAACCTTATTATTCAAAATTAATATAACAAAACCATTATCCTAAATTAACAATGATTATTTTACATTTTTAATTATACCATAACTTACACACACATCCATCTAATGGGTAACGAACATAGTGTTTACATGTAGGCGGACTACCACCTCGATAAACAGTGATTGTTCAATTTTTCTTTACCTAATCTAATGTTGGAAATTATGGTGGAAACTATATTTATATATGTTATAAATAATAATAATTATTTATTTAATCTTATTCAATTATTTAATAATACAAATCTGTATACTTTCAATTTTTTGTTAATATAATAATTTCATTTTAGGAAGTGTAGACTATCGCCCCTTAAAGAGATGTGATTATTTAATACACTACATGGAATGTATTAAGGATGGATGTACTAAATATATATTATATATATTATATAATAAATCCAATTTGACGATGTTATATATATATATATATATATTTCTTTCTTTCTTTTAACATGATAATTAAACAGAAATGGAAATCATGTGTACATTCGACTTGTCGTCTCCTTGAATGGTGTATTCTATTTAATTAATCTATATTATTTGATATATTATAATACACATATACTAGATTTATATGTTATTTATGTAATTGTTTTATTTCTGTATTTTCCCTTCGGAGTGGCGATGCCCTAGAGGAGTACTGGCGGCGATTCTATAGCAGAGATATTCGTTGCTCCGGTCCCCTCCTCCCCAGCGGGGGGAGCGGGCAAGGTCTTCCTCCATCATTATTGGCTTAGTCCTTCTCCCCTTTCACAAACACATATTTACATCCCCCCTTTCCATCTATTTCTCTTTTCCTTAAGGTCCCCGACCTTCTAAAATTTTTCCCCAGCTGGCGCTTTCTATGAAAGAGTTCAATGAGGCCTTGGACCATCACCGGTTAATGCTTTTGGTTCCTTTCAGAGGCGGTCATCCCTCTATCAATGTTTTCAGTTGGTTCATATTTGATTCTTTGGATCTCCAAGAGCGTGCAGTGGTGGGTCTCTTGGATCGGCGACACCTGATGGATCGCTTCTCCTCGGAGGATGACCTGATAGTCACCTAGTCCTGAGACCCTCGTGCATTCAATGGAGATGGTTTTTCTCTTCTCCTCTAGTCTACTGAACTCATCATGATTCGCAACGCACCCTCATCTAATGTTTGGGTATGCTTACCAAATTTAAGCCTTCCTTTCCAGAACCCATCAATTATTAGAATGTTAGGAAATATGGTAGGAACATTTCCGTGCTTTGATAGTCGGACGTTGGTGGTATGTCATCTGATATCTCCTTGGGTTTGCATCGAGGATGAAATTTCAAAGACCCTCATGGAGTGGCTGTGGATTTCAGTTGGAGAGGAGTTTCATTGGAGGCAAAGGGTTGTCTTTGAATCGTGTCCTGGTTTCCGCCTGGGATTCCCCAAAGTTGGGATCTTGGTCTCTATCTGTCACTGTGGGCGTATGGTTCCCCAATAGGTGATCGGCACAACTGAGGGGAATTTGTTGCTGGATGAGGCTGGTGAGAGCCAAAGGGTTCGGTCTTTTGATGGTAGGGATGAAAAATAAGTATGGCACAAGGGTAATCTAGAGATGGTGTAATACCTAGGGGAAGCTGGGGAGCACAAACCAGACATGATACCTCCTGGTCCAAGTGTAGTGGCAGTCTTCACAAGGCTGCATGGCGACTTGGATACTCACCCCAGTAAAAAGACCAGGTTAGGGAGAGCTCAGGCTAGTGAAGCTACTAAGGGTACTCAAAACTCAGTTTCTACTCCCAATTAGGCTCTGGGGAGGTTGTAGGAGATGATGAAGCAGACAGATCAACTGCTGGGCCTGAGACAAGTCAAATTCCCAACTCTTATGCAATGTAAGTGAGGGATGATATAAACATGGTCACTAGAATGGTGTCTAATGGAAAGAGTAAGTCAAGTATAGGCCATGAATGTGAGTATATTTCACTGTGGGATCGTATGACACTGGACTCTAGGAAGGAATTAAACCATAGGGAAGCTCATTCCTGTATTTCCCTCAACAACTGGTTTGGGAACTTGAGTAATGAGGGGAGTGTGAGGGACACTCCAAGGGTTTTAATGAGACTGATTCTAAAAGTGATGGTCTAATTTTTTAGGACAATGGATTGGGAGGGGAGGGAAAAGACTTCCACAACCCAAGATGGTAGAAATGGAACAAAGCGAATAGGCACCCAGGGTGCTGCATTGTTTCTTGGAAGACAAAATAGAAGGGGCGCAAAGACTAATCTTTTCTACCTAGACCGATGGAGACCCAGTAGGTTAAAAATGATGGGAAACCCAAGGAGATCAAGTCCCAATCAGTGGGGAGAGTGGATGGACAACAAATCTTGGTCACCGAGTCACATGAGAATGAACCCTCTCAGGAATGAGATCAGTATGAGGAGAGGCACTTTCATATAGAGGAGGTGATAACAATGATAAAGGTTGATGCTTCTACGGTTATGCTGAGGGAGGCAGGAGCCGGGCAACTGACAAGAAAGGTGTAGTGGAAGAGGAGGTGCAACTGGGTGAATTGGCCTCACCTGACGAGGTGAGAGTGAAAGGGATATGTGGGGAGCCGAAAGGGGAGGCTATGATCAGGGAAGAACCATGGGAGTTTATAGTGCATTTAGAGGAGGGGATGGCTGAGAAGGTGGTAGACATCCATGATTCTGCTGAGACTATGGAACAGATGAAAGTAAGACCGATTCAACTTGACAAGACCAAGGAACAAAGTGAGTGGATTGACAAACAACACCAAATCCTAGTTAGAGGTTTCAACAACAAGAAAATATATGAGGTGGAGTTATTTTGATCGTGGGGGAAGTTGGAATCCCATTTCTAAAGCATCATCAGAGTTGACCCAGGAAAAGAGGTAACATACCTCTTCAAGAAATTGTTTAAGGATAGAAGGTCTTCAGGTTTTAAGTTGGTCATTAATAATTTTCAAATGTGCTATAGTGTTTGACGACAAGGGTGTACTTGTGGGTTTCTCACTTTCTCCATAAAAGTGTTCTTATTTATAATAAAAATATATATTTGGTTGGTTTTATTTCTGTAATAATAATATAAGTATAATTATCAATGACATAACAAATTAAGACACATGTGATGAAAAAAGCGAATATTATCTGAAGTGAATCCTAAACATAGGAAGGTTATCAAGCAGGTAATGTAATGTCTAAATAAACCCATATATGGTATACGATATAATAATATGGTTATGTTAAATATGTATAACAGATTTATTTTTATTATACAGGTGGTTTGACGGAGTTTTATGAGAGTTAAGACACAAGGTAAGGTGATTCCATATAACTTTTTATTTACATATGATACATGATATTTTCAATACTCTTTCATTATGGGTTTTGTATGTAATGCCGATGAATTTATTACGTGTATTTTATTCTGAAATTTATGGGTATTCACAAGTCAATTTTATGATACTTCTTTCATGAGTTTTGTGTTTCAAAAGTTACCAAATCTGTAAAATAGTTTTGTCTCAACTTTTCTTCCTTGAGAATCATGATTTGTTAAGCACCTAATTCTTTTTAGAGATATATGTACTTCCATTTTACATTTTCTATCATGAATATACTCATTTCCATGATATTTTAAGCTTCATGTAATTACATTTTCTTACATAGAGATTATGATCCCATGTTAACAGGTGATAATAGTTTATTGAAACAATCTCATCGCTTTTCTAGATTTATTATACTTATGCCAATTTTGATGAAATATTATGATCCATGTCTTAATAAATTTATTATTTTTATTTCTCTTTGGTTATTCAAGATATATTCATGTACTAGTACCCCAAAAATACACTTTGATATATAATATTTTTAATAAAGTGTGTTTAATACTGATTGACATTACCCTCTCTACGGTTGGAAATCCATGTTTTCTAAAAACAGTTCCGAGAATATTATTACATTATCATAAATATTTAAAATAAATATTAACCCTTTTCTCTTTTACCAATCTCAAACAAATAATCTTATTTTTTCTTTAAAAATAATGAATTTTTAACCTTTTTACCATGAAAAATGAATTTTATGTTTACCTCTTATAACATGTAAAGATTTACCTATCGACATTTTATTGAAGCTTACTTTTCATTTTTAAAAGTTTAATATTTAACAAAAAAAATTAAATGTACTTTTCAATATATGTATTTTTCAAAATATTTTCAGGATTATTTTATAAATTTTCATACAAATTTTTTTTCAAAATGTTTTAAAGACTTACTAGTACTCCCTCGAGCATTCTCACGACACTATAAAAAATTATTATTATCAATAATAGAATACCAATTTTGAAATATAATAATTCATATTAATATTGGTAATGTTTAAAACAATGAGTGGTACATAAAATGGAATATATTGAACAAAATTTTTGGAAGTATGATGTCATTTATTGAGATAGAAATATTAGTGTAAGAGACAACATGTGATAGACAAAAGGAAAAAATTAAGCTTCCAAAGAACACGAAGTCACCCAAATACTGCATCAACCAACCCCATTACAGACCTAAAAATGATAAGAAAGAACTATAGAAACAAAAAAAAGGAATGCTCCAGTGAAATACATACCAAACTGCTAACCCATTGCATTATACAATGCAACATGGGCGAATTTGAAAATGGTCATTGCAAGGACATAGTTAAGAAAGAGTCAAATTGGTGTCCTATAGAGGTGGCACAATAATTATTAGGATGAGGATGATTGATTTATTCTTCTTTCTAAATGAATCAATCCATTGGTCGTCATGGTTGGCGATGTATACGAAGTAGATGAAAACAGTCTCATATAAAGAAACACAATTTCATATGGAACTATTAATAATGAACAGAAAAAAATATATAGGAGAAAATTGAACACATGAACATTCTTCATCTATTAAAATTGACCATAGAGGATACTTTTTTATGCATACCTGACCTTCCTCAAATTGAAAGCTCTTGGTTGCAGACCCGATCCAGGTAATTTATTGCAACCTGTTTGAAAACATTTTAACAGAATTTGATAAGGTACTACAACACACTTTAATATATAACAGATTATAACAGATTATAACAAAAAAATTTGAATTTTACTCTACAACTGAATAAATGTATTTAAGGTATGTTTTTTGTAAGGTACTACAACTCAATGTAATACAAAATGGATTATAATAAAAACAATTCTTGAAAACTTGAGTATTCATTTCCTTCTATAAGAAATCAATCAAGGAAATGATTCTATACAACTCTATTTTTTTATAAAAGATACACATTTAAATGGAAATGGGTACAAAATTATCAAAGAAGATGTAGAGAACAAAAGCTACAGCTTAAACAGAAATGGGAAATCCACATGGGCCACAAGTGTATAGAAACTAGAAGCTATAGCATGTCCAATCTCCAAGGGATACACATATCTGTAGGGTCAAAGAACATGATCATTGGTATTTTGCTGATGACACTTGTCAAGCATAACCCTTGTAGAAAAACACACAAAAAACATACAATAAATAACAAAAAGAAAATTGCAGCACAACCATAGTGGAGAACCAGATAACCCAAAACAAATAATCTATAATCAGAGCTACACCATTGATTCCCACCATTCCCCACCATAAAATAGTGTCCCCCCCACCCACCCTGGTACACTGTTACTCAGTTAGAGACTCTACTTGAACCATAAAAAACCAACGATTAACCATAACTCACTATTTTCAAATAAGATCCGAAACCCAAAAAAATGAAAATGCGGAGGGGGAAATCAGGAAAAATATGAAAGGGAATCCACCAGCATGGAGAGACCATGTAAAGGATCCATGATACATCCATATGAAGCGTTGTAGTGAACAGAACACAAAACAATAATAGGAATAACAAATAAAATCCATAAATGTCCCAAGAAATCCATGAATGTAATGAAAAATTAAAGAAAAACCACCACATCCCACTGCCCAACAGGTTGGAATTTCCTCTATTAAAATAGTGCGGATTCTGTAGAATAGAAGCAGTTATAGTGACACAACCCGACAACAGACACCCATGTTTTTATTCTTTTCTCGGTCCCGCGACTCTGGGTAGAGTCCGGTTTGGGTTCAGGTTTGAATTTTTGATGTTTTGATGTTTTCGGTGGGTCTTGGGCCAGTGCGCGGTCACCGCGCATTCAGTCCGGGTGGGTGTGCGGTCACCGCGCATTTGGTCTGATCATGCGTTCAGACCTGGTGAGTGTGCGGTTTCCCACCTGTTTAGTTAAATAATAAAATTAAATGAATAAGTTAAATTGATTTTTTTAATAAAATCTTTAATAATAATAATATTAATAATTTATATTATTGTTATTATTATTAAGATTATTAATATTAATATTATTATTAAGATTATTATTATTATTGTTATTATTATTAGTTTAGTATTATTCCTTTTTTTCTCTTTTCTTTTATTATTTACTTCTCATTTTATTTTATTTTTATGTTTATTTATCCCACCTTTCTTCTACCCATTTTTTTCTTCTTCTTAATTTCTCCTCCTTTCTCCTCTTTTCCACGTGGCTCCCCCCCTTATTTTTACTCCTTACCGTAGCAGCTGATGCACCCTACCTGCTACAGTGCCCCACTCCGGCGCCCTCCCTGCTGAGCCGCACCTCAGCCTCCTGCTCCTAGCACCCCGTCAGTGCCACGTCTCCCTCAGGCCACCTCGCCTGTTCCAGCACTGCCCTTGCCCGGTATCACACCCTGGCTCCCCCTTAGAGCGGATCCCATAGAACCCCCTCCCTGTTCGCTCCATCCAGCGCTGCCCCACTCCTATAGTGTCAACCTCACTCCAGCCTCTTGCAACGACACCCTCCTGCAGTCCACCGGCTCTTCGCCGACCTCCTTGTACGACATTTTCCCACCGTGCCACCATCAAGCGCCTCCTCGCCTGCAGCCCACATTCTGGCCTGCCATCTTCCAGCACCTCTGCCCACGTCTCGGCCTGCCAACAACCCAGTGGGGCTGCCTTTCCGCGTCCCGGCCTCGCCGAGTCCCTCAACCCACCTCTTGTGCTCCTGTTTTTAAGCCTCCGCCAGCCACACCCTCCCCCCGTAGGGCCTCATGCAGCCCGCCTGGGCTCCTACTACGTGACGTCGCCTCAGCATGGCTCCCTCCTCCAGCCACCCATATGTTATGTCCGGTGCCTCCTACATCATGCACAACCCGTAATCCCCCTTCTCCATCTCTTCTTCGCGCAGCAACCAACACCTCTTTTGTTGCAACTCCCCCTCCTCTCTGCTTCCTGCATAGAGCGCACCCTATGCAGCTCCTCCAGCCTTGGCTCGCCCTAACCACGTCCAGAACCCAGCCGACTAACCTCCTGGTCCGGCTCACCTTCCCCGCTGCGCCTGCCTGCTACTACAACACGGTGGCTGCCTCTTTTCCCTGGCCACGCCCTCCGGCAGCAGTGCCTGCCCACATCGACTCCCTACCCAGTGGCTCATGTTCTCCCCTTCTTCCTCCCGCATTGCACCCGCGCATACCAATAGGACCCACTTGGCCTCCTCCGCTGTCCGCTACTGCGCAGCAGCCCTGCGCCCTCTCCTTTGTCCACTGCCGCACAACATCCCAGCACCCGGGCGTCCCGATCTCCCCCCCGCTCCTCTAGACAGGAAGACATCCTGCTCGACTCACTCTCACCCTTCCCAACAACTGTCTTGCATAGCCACCATCCGGTGGTCCTTGCCTCACCACAGGTCGGAATGGGTCCATCCGCTCAGACGCCTTCTGCTGTTCTGGAGTGACGCCCTCTGATTTTCTTCTTCTAGTCGCAAACCCCCGTTGGTATACCCCTTTTATTTTATGCCCGTTTGAAATTTATATTTGATATATATATAAACACACATATACATATACATATATATATATATATATATATGCCTTGGGTTGATTAGAGTATTTATTAATTAAATGTTATTTGGGTCAGTTTAACGTTTTAGGACCCGGACAGGGCGTTTTCGAGTGAGCACCACGCTATGCTTTGTTTCTGAGTTTGCGTCATCGTAAGGTGAGGGTTTATTCCCGCTGCTTGTTTTCACATACATTAATTGGGGTTTTTTTATGTTTTGAGTTCTTAGTGTTTTTTTTAGAGTACGTTGGACCATTCTGTGTGGTGTCAGATGTCCGTCTTCCATTTCATCTCGGTCTCGAGGTAGGTCCCCCACTGCACTCACCTTTAAATTTAGAATTTATTAATTTCTTGATGTTTTATTAATTTTAATAAATAGAAAATAATATAAGATGATTAATTTTTAAAATATTATTTGGTGTAAAAAGAGTCTTTTATTTTATACATGACTCTTGAAATATTTTTGTGACGAGCGGACACCCAGTAGTGGAAGAATGCCAGTTTGGAATTTAAACATAATTCACGGAATTTCAAATGTGGTTATGGTTTTAAAGATAAAAGGTTTATTATGAACAAGAATTTCGGGTTTTTTTGACAAATGAGGTTTTTCTTTAAAGTTAGTAAATACAAGTTTGGCACTTTAATGAAATAAATTATTTTTGAAAAACTCACTTTGGGGTTACTAAGGGGTGATCTTTTATGTGCGTTGATTGCATAAGTTGTGTGTGATATTTGTGAATCGTGACTGATTGATTTACATTATGGACACAACCCTTTTTATTGTATGTTATGACATGGTAACCTGGCATAGTGAGTGAATCTTCTGATAACTATTGGTGCACTAGTTTAGATTACGCATTGGCTAGTGGCCCCATAGTACGGGAATACTGATTTATTACTGCTATGGGGATTGGGGCCCTCGGTTAGGCCATGCAAGGCTATGCAGAGCATTAGGTCATTATGACATCATCGAGGTAGACCATGCTTTCAGTATGAGTCACATGTATAGTACGTTCTGGATTGTTCATGATCTCCTAGGTTTGACCCATGTTTCCTTTAATGTTTATTTGTATGTGGCAGACGATTGAGATGTCTAGTTCAGTAGTTGGCCCCTATGTGCCACTTTTTCCATTGCCCTTAGTGTGTGTTGCGTGTTGTGTGGTTTTCCTTTTCGGCTAATAACTGATGTTTGGATTTCTAAATGGTTCGCAAAAATTTTTTTAAAAATAAATATACATATTCATTTCAAACATTAAACTTATTTTTAAATTAAAAAGGGCAATGGGATGATACTTGTTTTAGAAATGAAAGTGTATGTGGAAACTAATATTTTATATAATTTACTTCAAACCTGGAATTGGTAGATTCTTTATTTAATGGTAGTGCTTTGGGAATAGATATCTGGCTAGCCTACTGAGTTATAATACTCACGCCTAAAGTTCTTTTCTGTTTTTAGTGTTTGATCAGGCTACATCTTGGGTGCGTTCGCCTTGGGAGACGTTTGGTCATGAGTTGGATAGTGACCCACGAGGTCACACGGGGATAGTGGTTTTCTCTTTTGGTTAGTTTCTTTTTCTTTCGTTCTTGTTTAGTTACATTACATTGTTTATTTATTCGCGCTACTCTGTTTTATTTCTACTACTTTATTTACTTATTTTAACTAGGGAAAATCGTTCCAACCGTCTCTGTGGATGCCCTGACGCTTGTCTCCAGCCTGGGAGGATCGGGAATGCCTCTCGGTCCATGTCGCGGACTGGATCAGGTGACCGGTTCAGGGTCGACCCAGGTTGGTTCGTGACAAAATGGCATTAGAGAAGGTCTGCTATTAGCGGACCTCGCTTTTTAGAGCAGCCTTTGTTATTTGGGATGTCCGGTAGATAGATATTAGGACTGTCGGGGCTTAAGAGGTAGGTTGTGGGTCGGTGCCTGATCACCACCACTCATGACAATCCCTGAGTTACCAGGGTTACTTCTGGATTTGAATATTTTATCTTTGGTTGTTTTGGATTGAGGAATGACAATGGGGGGGGGGGGTGAATAGGTTCACTTTGCGGCCTCACATGGGGTGGTGATCCATTTGGAGTCCAAGTGCCCAGTTTATGGTCCTCTTAGTGTTATGCCTTACTTGGGGCATGGCTCACCACCATGTCGCCGGGTCAGACATATGCACTAGTTTCTCATTTCAGTGGGTTATTACTACTTGTGTTTTGTTTTAGTCTCAGTTGATTTGACTGTGCGTTAAATGTGAAAAAATATTTAGATGGAAAAGTGTTTCTTCAAAATTGTTTTTTTAATTACTAAAGTGGGTTTTTAAAGAGAAGGGGTATCGGATTGGAAAATCTTGGCATGGGTTTGGATTTGGTAAGGAAAAGAAGTGTTGGAACCTTGGAACTCTTTATGGAGGGTCACACGTGCGTAGGTATGTATAGAAGTGCGTGAGGGCACTTGTTCGCAGGTGATGTGATGAGGATTGAATAAACGCACATGTGACAGTTCATAAGGTGCTATAGGTGAGTTTTTAAAATTATAAAAAGATAATTGGTTTAGAAAAGTTATTTCTCCTTGTGTTGTATATGTTTGGATTATGGGCCTATTTCCCTTAGCCAGTGTTGTTGCTTTGATTGAGTTTTGTCTTGATGCTGGTTTCGATGGTGTTTTTTGTGTTGTCATGAGTATGCCGCCTAGAAAGCCTCCAAAATTTGTTAATGAGTAATGCCCAATTCTCTGTTCCTTTTGTGTGTTGCTTGATTATCGAGGTAGTCGAAGTCTGTTATAGGTAGTTGTATTGTTCTGAAAGAATGTGTGTCTTCGGGTTGTTTGGAACTCCTAGGGTAGTTAAGGTTCGTACCGCCCTTGAGTTATTTGAGGGTTCAGTTCTGGGTTAGTAAAGATGGAATGTATCGTCATCATTAGAGTTTTGGGTGTGATTAATGATGGTTGACTTCCGCGAAGGTTCCCCAACTGGCAAGGAGTGTGGTCCAGTGGAACTTGTCTCCATGAAATCATCATCATCGGTACCAGCTCCTAGTTCGTCGGACCTCTCTCTTGTGTAACACTGGTATGGAATTTTCGGACATTGTAATCCATCATGTTGCATCCCTATGAAAATTTATGACCATCGTGGTTGTTTGAATCAGCAAATGGAAGGATTTAGAGACCAAAAGATGAAAATTTCTGACTGTGAGATGGAGATGCTTCAGCTATCAGGGCCCCAGCCACAGGTCACAGGGTGAAGCTCGCGCACATTCAGGAGTTTCTGAGGGTGTTTGAAAACTCATCCTAGATAATTTCTTCAGCTTTTGAATGGAAATATCAAAAATTGTCTTTTTTATATTCTCATTGTTTTCATAATATCATCCTTGTTGTGGTGTCGTGATGAGCTCGTTTCCCCAAAATCCATGCAGTCTTATCTGCTCTAAGTGTGGTTCTTGTATTGTTTGGTCTCTCTGAATGGTGTGATCCTATGAATAAATGGACATGTTCTGATTTTGAGTTTGTCCTAGCTGTGTTCGATAGGGGAATGTTCATTTTGTGAAGTTGATGGGAGGTGTTGAGTTAATTTCTTATCCTCAAGTTACTGGATTGTCCCGTATCAAACTTTCTGTCAATGTCTCATGTGTGTTGTCTAGTCCATGTGGGGAAAATTAATGAGTTTGGTTTTGGGAGCTCCTGTGTTTCCCCCCACCTTGGGTGTGGTTTGTTCGGGATTCAATGGTTTTTTTATTAGTGAATTCTTGTGGTGGGGAGAACCCTCTCATGTTCTCCCCTTCATCTCGGGGAGTGGTTTTCCTTGAATTGGTCAGTTGTGATGTTTGTTGGGAATGGTTACCCCAAAGCTCTCGGTTCTCTATGATTTTGTCTGGGAATGAACTCAAGTTCTGTCAACTATTGGCTTGGTGACTTTCTAGGGGCAGAAAGTGTCTGTGGTGGGGAGAATTGTCACACCCCAACCATGAACACCCATGTTTTTATTCTTTTCACGGTCCCATGACTCTGGGTAGAGTCAGGTTTGGGTCCGGGTTTGAATTTGAGATGTTTTGATGTTTTCGGTAGGTCTCTGGCCAGTGCGCAGTCACCGCACTACTAGCAGTCACCACCCATTCGGTCTGGGTGGGTGTACGGTCCCTGCGCATTCAGTCCGATCATGCATTTGGACCTGGTGAGTGTGAGGTTGCCCACCTGTTTAGTAAAATAATAAAATTAAATGAATAAATTAAATTTAAAACAATTTTATAAAATGTTTAATAATAATAATAGTAATTTATAATATTGTTATTATTATTATTATATAGATTATAATTATTATTATTATTATTAAGATTATTATTATTATTATTATTAGTTTAGTATTATTACATTTTTTCTCGTTTCTTAAATTATTTAATTTTCATTTTATTTTATTTTTATCTTTTTTTATCCCATCTTTCTTCCCCACGTTTTTTTCTTCATCTTTATTTCTCCTACTTTCTCCTCTTTTCCTCGTGGCTTCCCCCCCTTTTTTTTACTCCTCATTACAGCCGATGCACCCTACCTGTTGTAGTGCCCCGCTCCGGCGCCCTCCTTCCCGAGCCATGCCTCAGCCGCCTGCTCCGAGCACCCTGCCAGCGCTGCGTCTCCCTCAGGCCGCCTCGCCTATTCCAACGCTGCCCCTACCCAGTAGCACACCCTGGATCCCCCTTGAAGCGGATCCTGCGGAAACCCCCTCCCTGTTCGCTCCATCCAGAGCTGCCCCACTCCTGCTGTGTCAACCTCACCCCAGCCTCTGGCAGCGGCACCCTCCTGCCATCCATCGGCTCTTCACCGGCCTCCTTGTCCAGCCTTTTCCTGCCACGCCACCATCAAGCACCTCCTCACCTGCAGCCCACATCCCAGCCTGCCATTGTCCCACACCTCTGCCCATGTCATGGCCTGCCAACTGCCCAGTGACGCTGCCTTGCCGCGTCCTGACCTCACCGAGTCCCTCAACCCACCTCCTGCTATCCGGCTGTCCAGCCTTCGCCAACCACACCCTGCTCCCCTATAGCCTCATACAACCCGCCTGGGCTTCTGCTGCCCGACGTCAACTCAGCCTGGATCCCTCCTCCAGCCGCCCATATGTTCTGTTCAGCGCCTCCTACATCATGCGTAACCTGGAATCCCCCTGCTCCATCTCTTCTTCGCACAGAATCCAACACCTCTTTTGTTGTGGCTCCCCCTCTTCCCTGCTTCCTGCACAAAGCACACCTTGCGCAGCTCCTCTAGCCTTGCCTTTCCCCTGTCGTGTTCGGCACCCATCCGACCAACCTCCTGGTTCAGCTCACCTTCCCCGCTGCGCTTGCCTGCTGCAGTGACACAGTGGCCGCCTCCTTTCCATGGCCGCACCCTCTGGCAGCAGTGCCTTCCCAGATCGACTCCCCACCCAGTGGCTGCTTTTATCCCCCTCTTCATCCCACAGTGGACTCGAACATACCGCTTGGACCCTCTTGGCCTCCTCTGCTGTCTGCTTCTGCACAACAGCCCATCGCCCTCTCCTTTGTCCACTGCCGCACAGCAGCCCAGCACCCGGGCACCCCGATCTTCTCCCCCGCTCCTTTGGACACAAAACCGACCTACTTGATTCACGCGCACCCTTCCCATCGACTATCTCAGATTGGTGCCATCCGGCATCCCTCGCCGCACCCCTGGTCGGACCATGTCCAGCCATGCGGATGCCTTCTGTAGTTCTGGAGCGACGCCCTCTGATGGTCTTTTTCTAGTCGCGACCCCCTGTTGGTATACCCCTTTTATTTTATGACCATTTGAAATTTATATTTGATAAATATATATATATATATACATATATACGTATACATATATATTCCTTGGTTTTCTTAGAGTTTTTATTAATTAAATGTTATTTGGGTCAGTTTAACTTTTTAAGACCCACGTGGGGCGTTTCCAAGTGAGTTCCATCTTCGTGCTTTGTTTCTGAGTTTGCATCATCATCACACTTCAATTTTGAGGTGAGGGTTTCTTCTCGCCGCTTGGTTTTTCATGATTTAATTGGGGTTTTTGTTTATGTTTTGAGTTCTTAGTGTTTTTTTACAGTATGTAGGACTTTACTGTGTGGTTTCGGACGTACGTCATCCATTTCATCTCGGTCTTGAGGTAGGTCCCCCACTGCACTCACCTTTAAATTTAGAATTTATTAATTTCATAATGTTTTATTAATTTTAATAAATATAAAATAATATAAGATGATTAATTTTTAAATGATTATTTGGTGTAAAAAGAGTCGTTTATTTTAAACATGACTCTTTAAATATTTTCTTGACGAGCGGATGCCCAGTAGTGAAAGAATGCCAATTTGGCCTTTAAGCATAATTCACAGAATTTCAAATGTCTTTCTGGTTTTTAATATAAATAGTTTCTTCTAAACAAGCATTTTGGGTTTTCTTGAGAAATGAGGTTTTTCTTTAAAGTTGGTGAAGGCCCATTTCACACATTAATGAAATAAATTATTTTAGAAAAACTCACATTGGTGTTACTAAGGGGTGATCTTTGGTGTGCATTGATTTCATGAGTTTTGTGCGATATTTGTGCATCGTGGATGATTGATTTACATTGTAGACGCACCCCTTTTTATTGTATGTGTGGACATGGGAACCAGTCATAGTGAGTGAATCTTGTGAGAACGATTGCTGCACTAGTTTAGATTACGCATTGTCTAGTGGAACCATAGTAGGGGAATTCTGATTTATTGCTGCTATGGGGATTGGGACCCTCGGTTAGGCCATGCAGGGCTATGCCGAGCATTAGGGCTTTATGACATCATCGAGTTAGAGCATGGTTTCATTATGAGTCACGTGTATAGTACGTTATGGATTGTTCATGATCTCCTAGGTTAGACCCATGTTTCCTTTAATGTTTATTTGTATGTGGAGGATGATTGAGAGGTCTAGTTTGGTAGTTGGCCTCTATGTGCCACTTTTTCTATTTCCCTTAGTGTGTGTTGCGTGTTGTGTGGTTTTTCTTTTCGGCTAATAACTGATGTCTGGATTTCTAAATAGTTCGCAGAAATTTTTTTAAAAATAAATATACATATTCCTTTCAAACATTAAACATTTTTTTAAATTAAAAATGGCAATGGGCTGATACTTGTTTTAGAAATGAATGTGTATGTGGAAACTAATATTTTAAAAAATTCAGTTCAAACATGGAATTGGTATATTCTTTATTTAAAGGTAGTGCTTTGGGAATAGATATCGGGCTAGCCTACATAATTTTAATACTCACTCCTATAGTTCTTTTCTGTTTTTAGTGTTTGTGCAGGCTACAGAATGGTTGCGTTTTCCTTGGGCGTCATTTGGTCGTGAGTTGGAGAGTGACCCGTGAGGTCCCACAAAGATAGTGGTTATCTCTTTCGGTTAGATTCTTTTTCTATTGTTCTTGTTTAGTTACTTTATGTGGTTTATTTATTTTGCGCTACTCTATTTTATTTCTGCTGCTTTATTTATTTATTTTAACTGGAAAAAATCGTTCCCGCTGACTCTATTGATGCCCTGGTGCTTGTCTCCAGCCTGGGAGGATCGGGAACGCCTCTTGGGACATGTCTCGGACCAGCTTGGGTGACCGGTTTAGGGTCGACTCGGGTTGGTTTGTGACATACAGAATACCAGAAGATTGGTTACCTTATTTTTTATAATAAAAGGATGGAATTTCCTTTGTTCAAAATAACAGGATCACCATATTTCCTGTAAAAAAACAAATATATCAAACTCTAGAACATTATTATGACTATCATTTACCCCTTAAATTGTAAACAATATAAAATTGCTGATTCATTAACCATACATCTTATCCTGCTAGAGAATTTGTTGGTAAAAAAAATACCAGGATCAAACATCCTTGATCCATAAATGAGATGTGTATCTTATGTTTCTCCTCTATGATTGTAAATTGAAGACATTCATTACATCAGCATATGAAAATTCATCAATATTTATTTTATCCGCTATGCATGGATGCGAAAAATTGAAGTACGTGTGGCATCTCTTAGACATGACCCACTAATCTACACCTTTGCATATATCCACAGATCCATTGACTTTTCCACTGAGATGAATATCCCATTATGGATACAGATCTCACTGAATCACAACATAATCATATGAAAATACTACCTTATCATGGTTTTTAAAATCTATTAAAAATAGAGTGGTTAGTAAAATTTAAAACTAAAAAAACTAAAATTAAAGTCACATCAACATGCAGATCAGATTTAAAAAACACAAACTGACATGAAAATCATAATGATGAAATAAAAAAATGTATAGAGCTTGCTTCCTAACATAATTGATCAATAAATTATCAATGAAGGATGAAAAGGAATAGAATTTTACATAAAACAATTGAAATAGAATGTGTAAAATACTAATGTAATGAAGTTCATTGGAAAATAATTTTACTAAAAATTGACCTAAAGCCTCCCTCTACCAGAAAGATTTTCTGTGAAAACCCACCTTGTGGAAAAAAGTATCAGTGTATGAACTTGATACAGATGGATTACTTGGAATAGTTTTAGTAAGTGATGCCTCTATCTTTGGACTGCATGTTGGAGTCATGAAAGGTCCTCTAAAGATATTAATGATTCATTAGTGTCTTTAGAATTCTCTTTGAAAACTTCATCTACCACATGAAAGGTATAAACTGCTTCATATTCATTCTTATGTGAACCTAATAAATATAAAAGGAGAACATTCAGCTGGGAACATTTAATTACCACAATATTTAATTTACGTTACTCCATACAATTCATATCTCTAGGCTTGATTTTTCTGCAATGATAGATATATACTTTGTGAGAATAAACAATTAATTTTTTCTTTGTATTTACTGAAATAAAAGATGAGGATTACTTATCTAGCACAACCCAAGTAGCATTTTCCATTTGGTTAGATTAAAACATTACTGGTAAAATTCTTATCTCCATGATTGATTTTTCTGAAATGATATAAATATACTTTGTGAGAAGAAACAATTAATTTTTTCTTTGTTATTACTGAAATAAAAGTTGATGATTACTTGTCCAGCATAGCCCAATTACCATTTTCTTTAACCATACATCTTATCCTGCTACAGAATTTGTTGGTAAAAAAATACCAGGATCAAACCTCCTTGAGCCATAAATGAGACTTGTATCTTATGTTTATCCTCTTTTCTTGTAAATTGAATACATTAATTGCATCAGCATATAAACATTCATCTATATTTACTTTATCTTCTATACAGGGATGAGAAAAATTGAAGTACGTGTGGCTTCTCTTAGACATGACCCATTGATCTACACCTTTGCATCTATCCACAGATCCATTGACTTTTCCATTGAGATGAATATCCCATTATGTATAAAAATATCAGTAAATCATAACATAATCATAGGAAAACACTACCTTATCATGGTTTTGAAAATCTATTCAAAAAAGTGTGGTTAGTAATATTTAAAACTAAAAAAATGAAAATTAAAGTCACATCAACATGCAGATCAGATTTAAAAAACACAAACTAGCATGATAATAATAATGATGAATGAAAAAAATTTATAGATCATGTTTCCTAATATAATTGATCATCAAATTATCAATAACCAAAGAAAAGGAATAGAATTGCGCATAAAAAAATTGAAATAGTAAGTGGAAAATAGTAATGTAATGAAGTACACTGGAAAATAATTTTACTACAAATTCATCTAAAGCCTCCCTCTACCAAAAATATTTTCTTTCAAAACCCACATGATGGAATATAGGTTCAGTGTATAAACTTGATACAGATGGAGTACTTGGAATAGTTGTATTAATTTATGCTCCTATCTTTGGACTACTTTTTGGAGTCACGAATGATCCTCTAAAGATAGTAATGATTCATTAGTGTCTTTGGAATTCTCTTTGTCAACTTCATCTACCACATTCAAAGTATAATCTACTTCATATTCATTCTTATGTGAACCTAATAAATATAAATGGAGAATATTTACCTGGGAACATTTAATTACCACAATATTTCATTTAAGTTCCTCCGTACAATGATTATCTTCAGGCTTGATTTTTCTACAATGATATAAATATACTTTGTGGGAAGAGAATATTAATTTTTTCATTGTTATTATAGAAATAAAAGTTGATGATTCCTTTTCCATCACAGCCCAATTAGAATTTTCTATCTGGGAAGATTAAAAAATTGCAGGTAAACTATAAAACAGAGAGATGATAAAGTATTCCAATATATAGATATATTTTTTTCATTATCGAATGAAAATAATCCTTATGAATATATTAAAAGGAACCCACCATTTATGGTTAACAGTGAAAATGGAATGTGTGTTTGTTTTTTCATGTCGTAAGTTGGTGTGACAGATTTATTTGTAGAAAAACTTTCAATAGTTATTGGTCATGAAACAGTGATATTTCAGTAACAATATATATTGTCAAAAAACAATAGGTCAGTTTTACCAATTTTCATTAAATTATTTTTCATAATTGAAGCAAATGTAATGCAAAGGACACATTAATATGAGGTTACCATCAATGAGTATAGGTGACAATGGAATTCATGCTCCTCTCTGAGTGAATCCTATGGGTGTTAGACGTTCAATTGCAAAAATATTTTCAAGAGGTCATTATCATACTGTTGGGACCAATA
This sequence comes from Viscum album, assembly GCA_963277665.1. Classification (NCBI taxonomy): domain Eukaryota; kingdom Viridiplantae; phylum Streptophyta; class Magnoliopsida; order Santalales; family Viscaceae; genus Viscum; species Viscum album. The sequence continues at coordinate 182,880,545 of OY728163.1, read as the reverse complement.
GGGGCCTATATACCCTGAGAGGGGGGGTGAATCAGGGTATGGATATTCTTTTTAAAAGTTCTTTATGCCCCACTGGATCTTGACCTCTTTGTTATAAGGTTAACTTTGTTTTCACTTGTGTGTTTTATTATGATCACTTATTTTCTTCTTTATCTTTTGATGATGCATTAAATGAAATGCAGGAAATTCAGCAGGCAGACACAAAGACTTTTACTTGGTTCACCCTCACTGGGCTACGTCCAAAGAGCATACGCCAGCAAGTTGCCGGTCTTACCAAATTCCACTATTCTTCACTAGATGCGGATACAATGGTTCGGGATAGATCACTTCTATTCCCAGGGTAACTGCCTTTACAAGGTTTAGGGTCAGCTCACTGCTTACCCAAGGGTCACTCCCTGTTTCTCTCTCTCTGGCTCACTGCTAGTGGAGAGGATCACCTTCATCCTATTCCTTCGCTCACTGCTCTGGAAAGGATCTACTCATAGTTTATAGACCTGTAGATCTCTTCATTTTCATGAAGTAATGCATCTTCTTCTGTATGTAGATCCTCTGTTGAAGTCTAACTTTCACCCATAGATAAATCTCTCTTTGCACCAAAGGTATTGGGAAAACTTCCAGCTTCCATGCAGCCCGAAAATCACTACTGGAAATAAACCTTACTTGGAACGCAAGTCAATCTCGGCACGCAAGTATCGACGTGCAAGTCACAACTGGCATGCAAGTCCACCTCTCACACTTGCGCGACACAAGATTCTTTAACTCCAAACTTGCGAGACACACTTCCTTTTACACCCAATCTAATTTTGGTGCACAATTGCCAACAATCGTCCTTCTTCAGATCTGGCGCGCAAGTCCCACCTGCGCGACACACCACCACATGCGCGACCACCACACCTGCGTGACGGGAGATCTGATTTCTCAAAGTGTTGAACTCCAGTGAAGAATGAGGATGGGTGGTCTAGTATTTACAAGAAATTTGACCACCTTGTGCGATGGTGCGCAAGTCTCCCTTCGGAGCACAAGTCTCGACGCGCAGGTCACTTCCCCTGCAAATCACTTGTGGGACCCAATTCCAAACTTGCGCGAACCTCTTTTTTTTCCATATTTTGAACTTCTAATCTTGAAAAACCATAGACGCGCATGTTCTCAAGCTTCCAAGGCATCAGCCCACAAGTCTCTTTCACGGAGCGCAAGTCATTTGCACGACACCACCAATACTTCCGCGACACTTGTCCCTTTTCCATATTTTGATGATCTGATCTTGAAAAACATATGGCGCGCAAGTTTCCAAGCCTTAAAGTACACTGCACACAAGTCCCTTTTCCAAAAACCACTTTTCTTCATTTGGAAATTTTTAGGCCCAAAAATTTGGAAAACACAGGAAAATGGTGCCACCTTGTATCTGTTATTTTGTACCACCTCCAGATCATCCATTCATTTTGTCAACATTCTTAGGTAAAACATGGATCGTTGAACTCAGATCTTGAACTCGATAATCCATCATGAAATCTTCTTTGTCAATAAATGTTTATGTCATTGTTTTGATTTGTCAACAATCACCACTCATATTTCCACTTTATCAACAAACACAATCACCTCAAAAATGCTTCAATGAAACTTTGAGTGATTTTTTCCCCACAATATCCCCCTTTGGGTTTGTTGACAACTCTTCCATAAAAAGATACATCGTTGATTCATCAGCCACCATTCCCCTCATTGGGATTCTGATAGAAATCAAGGATTTACTCAACACATACTTTAATCCCACATGAGCAATGCTCGGCATGAGAAACAAGAGTAAATGAAAAGTTCATCAATGAATCACTTCAACTTTGACATCCACTGTTGACACCAATCTAATACCAATTGCAAAATTGTTACCAATTGTTGATACTTCACTGATACCAATTGTTGGAAATATTCATACCACATTCCAACACCACTCTTCTCTTCTGCTTTTATCACGATCCTCAGCTGTCATGATATCTATGCTTTGATCGATCACTTCTAGCATCGTCAGATTTAATACGCTCCCCCTTTTTCATTTCTCCCCCTATCTCACTACTCCACCTATCAACTTCTCCCCATATCATTCATGATTTATCAAATTGCCACACTGTCTCCCCCTTGAACACTCACTATTTTCTCCCCCTTTGTTAACGAACCCAAAGGTTACTCCTTTGTAGTCTGTAACAGAGTAAAGAACACATATCAGCAAATTAGGGAAAACACATCATACCTCAGGGAGAGGGGGGTGTATGGGTCCACATCAACACTATTTTAAGTGCAGGGAGTCGACTGAACTCCCAGAGCCAGTCGATGTATCTCAAAAGAATCTCTGGGTAAGGCCTTTGTCATAATGTATGTAACCTGTATTTCTGTAGGCATGTACTCCAATTTCACAATTCATTACTCAACCTTCTCCTTGATGAAATGATATTTGATCTTATTGAGTTTGGTCCTTGAGTGATGGACATGATTTTTATAAGATTGATAGTACTTGAGTTATCTCACTGGATCCCGATTGGAGACTTCACTTCAACTCTCATATCTTCAAGCTACTGCTTCATCCTCAATAACTATGTGCATGCTTGAGTGGCCGCAATATACTCAAATTCGGCGGTGCTCAATGAAATGAAATCTTTCTTCTTGATAAGCCAAAAAAATACACAATCCACCAAGATAGAATTCACCAGCTAACATTGATTTTCTATCATCCGCTGAACCGGCCCAGTCTGCATCAATATATCCCAATAACTCTATCTAATATTTTTCAGTACATGTCAAGACGAAATCCACTATCCCTAGATATACCGAAGTATTATTTTCACTACAAGCATGTGGCTTTCCTTGGGATTACTCTAACATCTCGCATCCTCATCTTTCGATAATTTCATCTGGGTAGCAACCGGAGTTTTCAACTCCTTGGAATTCTCAATGCCAAACCTTAGAAAAACCTCTTTGGCATATTTTGATTGAGAAATGAATGTTCCATTCCTTCCTTGTGTCACCTGTAGACCATGGAAAAGTGTCATCTCACCAATTAAAGACATTTTGAACTCATGTTTCATGAATTCAGAAAACTATCTGCAATGTGCTTCATCTGATCTGCCAATGATTATGTCATCGACATAAACCTGTACCAACTACCTTTGATTACTTTTGTGGTTGAAATAGATATTGTAATCAACTCCACTACCCTGGAAACAATGTTTCTTCAAATGATAATTAATCCTTAAGTACCATTCTCTTGGTGCTTGTTTCGGCCCATATAATGCCTTCTTCAGCCGACAAACCTTATTTTCATCCTCATGAATAAGAAAACCATTAAACTGGTCGATATTCACTTCTTCCTCCAGAACTCCACTCAAGAATGCATATTTGACCTCCCTCTAGAGCAGTTTGAGCTTTCTTTTCACTACTATGGCCAATAATATTCTGATTGTCTCCATCCTTGCAATCCGTGAAAATGTCTAATCAACTTCAATACCCTCTAACTGGGAGTATCCTTTGCATACTGGTCATGCTTTGTTTCGAACCACTATACCAACTTCATTAATAATGTTTCGAAAGACCCATTTAGTCCCGATTATGTTCTTATCTGATGGCCTCGAAATAATCTCCCATGTCTGGTTCTTCTCAATCTGATCAAGCTATTCATTCATAGTCTGAACCCAATGTTCATCTTCAGCTGCATCAGCAATGCATTTTGTCTCAACCTGTGATAGTAATGATGTTTGCTGCAGTGATTTCATTATTCTTGTCTGAACTAGAGCTAACTGATCACTGATGATATTATGCTTGTCAATTTTAGCTCGACTCTTTGGCTTTTGTGTAGATAAGGATTTTACATCCTCATACTCACCATCAGTATCTTCTTCTGAATTATCTTCAGTCAATTTTTCTCTCCCTGAGTCTCTTATCTCTTCCGTAATTTTAACAGAAAATTTATAACTATTTCATTTTTCAATGACGTCATTTCATTGAACATATTCTCTCAAATTTTTGTTAACACAACTTTGATTTTCTCTCACTGCTTCTTGGTATCCTGAAAATAGTCAGCTGATACCAAATTGTTAGAAAAGAATGGACAATTATGAAATACATGAATTTTTCTGCCTCTCCCTCAATATTTCTTCTTGATCAGAAACAATCATCCTTTATATCCCATTGATATGTTTCATCTGATTAGTAGATAGAGATATCCTGGTATGTTACGAAACACTTCCTGTGGTTAGACAGACCTTTTAGACCCATAAAAATTCTTCTTCTCCTTCATCATTTGTTCTCATCTCCCACTCGGAATTGATCCATTAACAATATCTCTATGCCAAATGAGTTGGAACTCGGTGTAGGAAACAAGAGATAGAGTTAATAACACAATAACTTCCTGTTGTGCTCTGTTTCTCCATTTCTTTTTCATTTCTGGTACCTGAATTGAATCAATTTAAACTTTGGAGCATATCACTTATCCACTTTGCATCTTTAGATGCCACTTCCCCTTGGACCATTTCCCCCTAAAACCTGAAAGACATGACTCATCAGTTAATAGCATTTATATTCATAGGGAGAGGGGTTCTTCTGGAATCCTCAATAAGACGATTGTGGTTGATCCTGATGGGTCAACCCTTTAATTCATTCTTAGAGCACATCACACTCCTTTCGTGCTTCCTCGAGCTGCCTATCCAACTTCAACTGCTTTGGCCATATGACTAAGCATTTATTACCTACACACAGAGTCTTTTTCTGATATGAAGATTCTGTAGGCCTGGCCTTTCCCGCAATTTGGCATTTAAACCCACTGGTACACATTTCTATCTTTGATGTTCTACAAAAATTCCATTTTCCATGATTATAACACTGATCATGAATCTCATTTCTTTCCATCTTCCCTTGCTTCTTCCACCATTGTAGGTATTTTCCTTTTTCCACCAGTCATCTCTGTGGCACATGACTTTTTAATTTTTCAACGCATTCTTTGTTTATCTTCCTTTTATCAGATTTATGAGTCACCACCCTATTTTTTGTTGGTGGTGGGTACTCCACTGAACATACATTCTCCTTATTCACAGTTGTAGTGTCTCCTCCTTTTTTCTTCCAGATACGTTCATGTTATTTCTTAGAGGGTGGTTGTGAGTATGATAGAGGAGGTGACAGATACACCTTTTGTTCTGCTCCATGTGATTCCCATGAGGCTCTAAGCCTATTATTCACCTTACCACTTTGTCTCCCAGTGTATAATTTCTCATTCTACATCACTAAAGACGTAATTCTCTTTCTGGGTTCCTTTTTCTTCCCTTCATTCTTCTTGTTACACTGTCTGGACAAATGCCCATGATCAGAACATATGAAACATCTTCCATCAAATACATACCTCATTTCATCATTTCTATGTCGAGATGTTGATGTATCTTGAGTTTTTCCTCTGACATTGATCTCATGAGTATCCTGACACATACTCATTGTGTGTCCCTTTCTACCACAGTAGTAGCATCTGATGAATGTTTTCCTCTGAGCGACTCTTCTTTCTGATTTCTCATGACTCTTCATCTTATTCTCAGATTTTGAACATTTTCTATTTTCGTAATATTAAATGTATTCTTGGGCCTCTAAAAAAAAACTTGATTTGTGACCGTAAATCCCACAAAAATAACACATGTTGTCACTTCCTTTTGAACCTATCCTCTTTGGCCTATCTCTAGAACCTACAGGAGTTTTCTTACCTCTGTGGATTTTCACTACATATTTCTTATCATGCATAGGAGTGGGATCATCATATCCGACGCCAGATTTTTCCATGCTGTATGATCTTGGAGTTGAGAAAATATTTTCTTGTTTCTCCTCAGAAATCTCATACTTCCTTTTCATTTTATCATCACCTTTCGAAGGACAATCAAATAATAGGTGCATCGCATCCTCCAACTTAGGTTTTCCATTTTCCTTTGATATCTCCATTTCTTTCGTGGATTTTTCTATCACTTCCATCAATTTTTGAATCTTTATATATCTTGATTCAAGTTAAGAATTAATTTATTTTCTGAGATTCTTCTGGCTCCTCAACTCATCTTCAAGTTCCTATGTGAACTTTTCCACCATGTCACTTTTCTCCTTCACTTTCAATTTTTCTTGAGAAACATATTTAGAGACAGATTCATTCTCTTGTTGTAGCCTTTGATTCTTCTGAACATCTTCAGACAACTGTGTTACTAGATCACCAATTCTAGCTTTTAGATTCTAAACTTCATCTGACTTTTGATTCTCTTCATAATCACCAGCCTTTTTTTCCTTTAATTTTAGCCATCTTTTGTAGTTCTTCACATTGAGAATCATTCTTCATTTTTAGGTCAGTATCCACACCAATAAGCCTTTGATTTAATCCTCTTAGCTTGTTGAACTCAATTTCCAATACTTGGATCTTGATATTTTTAGATTTAACTTCTTCATCCAATTTCGGATCCAATTTTTTTGTCATGTTGACAACATCTAATGGTGGCTTCCTTCTCAAAACTTCCTTATCATCAGTTCTTTCGGTATCGCTTTGATGTTCATGTATTTCAATCATTGAAGCATCATGATTGAGGGAATCAAACTTTTCCCTATCAGATTCATCCATTCCTTCCTTCAATAACCTGTTTGATTCTTTTAGTTGAATCACACTTTTTCCATAAACACTTCCACACTGAGGGATATCTCATAAATTCTGATTCTTCTTTGATGTTTTTTCCTTTTCCATGGCACACCGAGATTAGAACAGACTGATTCTTTAACTACACAAATCGACTCCACCAAGTCGGAGCAAAAAAATTTGATAACAACAACCTTCTCTCTGATACCAATTGTTGGGACCAATAGGGGGATATACCCTGAAAGGGGGGATGAATCAGGGTATGGGTATTCTTTTTCAATGTTCTTCCTGCCCCACTGGATCTTGACCTCTTTATTACAATGGTCACTTTGTTTTCATTTGTGTGTTTTATTATGATAACTTATTTTATTCTTTATCTTCTAATGATGCTTTAAATTCTATGTAGGGAAGTCAGCAGGCAGAAATAAAGATTTTTACTTGGTTCATCCTCACTGGGCTACGTCCAAGGATCATACGCCAGCAAGTTTCCAGTCATACCAAATTCCACTATTTTTCACAATATGTGGATACAATGGCTTGGGATACATCACTTATATTCCCAAGATCTCTGCCTTTACAATGTTTAGGGTCATCTCACTGCTTACCCAAGGTTTACTCCCTGTTTCTCTCTCTCTAGCTCACTGCCGGTGGAGAGGATCACCTTCTTCATCTTCCTTCAGTCACTGTTCTGGAAAAGATCCACTCACAATTTATAAACTTGTAGGTCTCTTCATTTTCATGAAGTAATGCATTTTCTTCTATATGTAGATGCTCTATTGAAGTCCAAATTTCACCCGTAGATGAATCTCTCTTTGCACCGAAGGTATAGGGAAAACTTCTAGCTTCCACGTAGCCCGAAAATCACTGTTGGAAATAAACCTTACTTGGTGTGAAATTCAATCTCGGCGCACAATTATCGGCGTGCAAGTCACAACTAGAGTGAAAGTCCACCTCTCACACTTGCTCAAAACAAGCTTATTCAACTCCAAACTTGCACGACACACTTCCTTTTATGCCCAATCCAATATTGGCGTGCAACTGCCAACAATATCCCATCTTCAGATCTGGCGCACACGTCCCACTTGCGCGACACACCACCACTTGCGTGACCACCACACCTGCACGATGAGAGCTCTGATTTCTCAAAGTTTTAAACTCTAGTGAAGAATGAGGAGAGGTGGTCCAGTATTTATAGGCAATTTGACCACCTTGTGCGACGGCACGTAGGCCACTTCCCCTACAAATCACTTGCACGACCTAATTCCAAACTTGTGAGAACCTCTTTCCTTTTCCATATTTTAATATTATGATCTTGAAAAACCATAGGCGCGCAAGTTCTCAAGCTTCCAAGGCATCGGCGTGCAAGTCTCTTTCACGGTGCGCAAGTCATTTGCGCGACACCACCAATACTTGCGCGACACTTGTCCCTTTTCCATATTTTGATGATCTAATCCTGAAAAACATATGGAGTGCAATTTTATAAGCATGGATCATTGACCTCAGCTCTTGAACACAACATTCCATCATGAAATACTCTTTTTCAACAAATTTTTATGTCATCATTTTTCTTTGTCAACAATCACCACTCAGATGTCCACTTTGTCAACAAACACAATCACCTCAAAAATGCTTCAATGAAACCTTGAGGGATTTTTGAAAACACCTACGATAGTGTAAATTTTGTATATATGCAAGAAAGTTTAATGATAAATAAAGGGAGTCATTAAGGTGTACATAATACAAATAAGATAACATATTTTTCATTGTTTCGTGAGAGTATTCTTTGAATCCTCACCTCATCATGTCGAAGGAAATTTCATGTTTGTACTGTAATTTTTTTTATTTAATTGTCAATAAAGTGAACATAATAATGTATTGAAAACCATTAAATATAATCTATCCTATAAACTACTGTAATTATTATACAGTCCATGTGATAAGTGATAGTTATAGTGATCCTAATGAAATATATAATTAATTATAGCAGTGATAGTGGAATAATTTTGTATTGAATGAAATAGGATACAGTTATATCAGATTATGCCATAGACATTGATGTGACAAGGATATCAAGAGAAACTCTCCTAATAATGAATGTTGAAAAATGAATAGTCAAACATTTTTATGGTAGGGGGAGCTGGAGTATTAGAATATAAGAAATATAGTAAGAGTGTCTCATTAAATCTAGTATAACTACAAATAAAGTATGATGGGCAGAAGGGAGTAAATTTCCTCAACATTACGATAATATACCTACTTTGAAACTTTAGATATGTAAGATGTCTGAATAACCTGTCATTGATAGGAAGGGATTCCTGGAGAACTTGGTGGGCTTTCGCCACAATAGTGGATGGTGATGTCGAATGTGGAACGGATTGTGCTAGGAGAATAACCATGAAGTTTAATACAGGATACTAAAATAAAATTCTAGAACAAACCTAATAGGTATCGATAATTTCTTAAAACTTGTAATGATTTTGTGGATAGAAGGAAAACATGAGTGAATATTTTAAAAAAAGATACTGTGTGTGTGGATTAATTGAGGCCCCATACTCTTCAATCAAACACCTGCAAATGGGAACAAAATAAATGGACAATGAATCAATCAACATTTAAGAGTTAAGAATGTTTGGGTAAATGTAGGGTTACCTCCTATTTAAGCAATAAAATTCCAGAGCCGAAGATTTATCGAAGGAATCAATTGATATCGTATGTAAATGACAGATACTGAAGTGAGTCGTTCAGATTAGAAAGTGTGAAGTCAAAGTCATCATTCAAATATGATAACCTCCTGATGATATCAGTCTAATGGATAAGATTTACCGTTGAACTAGAGGACTCAAACAGAGCGGAACATCAGATGGTGGTTTGCGGTAGGAGAAGTAGTTTTCGGGAACACTAGGAGAGGTAGATCGCCTTGTGGTTTGTGAATAAAGTGGAGTCAGATCATATGGAGAACACGCAGTGGCGGAGCGATCAGTAGAGGTCATGAACGGATGAGGATGAATAGGTGGAGGCAGAGTGGAAATGGATTGAACCCTAATCGTAGTGGAGGGAAATCCCAAGGGAGGAACCACATGGGAAATGGAAACGCCGACGATGATGCGCAATATTGGAGGGAGCGACAGTAGTATTTTTGGTGATGTGGACACATACTCTGGTGACACATAATCTGGAGTATTCCTAGTTTATTATAGATAATAGATAATAGATTAAATATTTTTCAAGATATTTTAAATGAAATTACTTCTAAAATCCTTTTTGAGATTCCTCCATATTTTTTCAATTAAAAAGTGTTAATTTTTTTTACAAACTTTCTTTATATGTTCTCAATTTATTTTAATAAAAAATAATTCATAAAATGTTTTTAAGTTTATGTTATTTTTTTAATGAAAATGTTTCTCAAAATGATTTCACATCTTCTTTATATGATTTCATGTTATTTGCTAAGAAATTGATTTTTTTAAATTTTAATTGTATTAAAATGATTTTTTCAAATAAGAAAGTTGATTTTTCTCAAAAAATGTTTTTCAAATATATTTCCAATTTATTTTCATCTAAAATAACATCTATTGATGTTATTCACACCCTTATAGGAAATGATCTAAGTTTTTCATTCATATCCACTCTATGAATGGGTTATGCATAATGTCATGGCCTTTATGAAACTCATTTCTCTTCCACATGTTTTATTTTTATGAAATAAAATTTTCTTTCAGAGTTTATGCTTTAATGAATGATTATTAACCCTCTATCATTTCCATTGGTTATGATATGATTAAATATTTAGGATACCCATTTCATTTCTTTGGTTATGATATGCTTGTTTATGATTTTATGTCATATGTATGTATGATATCACTATGAGATAAGAGGGACCTATATATCCCTCAAATGCATTAGGTAAATATTTATATCTTATGAGATATACATGGATGTAATGTTGAATGATATATGTTTAGTATTAATATGCTATAATGGGAGATGAACTCGGTTCAGTAATATTGGTCTGGAATGGGGGTTTACCTAGTTCAGTAATGCATGGATAGAATATGGGTATACCTAGTTCAGTAAAGGGATTTTTCCACTAAGATGTTCTTTGTATAAATGACTTGGATACTTTGGAAGTTAGATTATAATATTATTTGTTTTCAATGTTTCAATTCTTTATTTCAGTGTCATTCATTCATGGCCTATGTCGTTTATTTACATATGATTCATGTCTTATAAACAACCAATATTTATTCCTTGATTAATGTTTAAGATGTTTGAAATCCAAGGTATGATCTTTTAATTTCATGATTGTGTTCTCATAACATTATGCTCATTATTATACTTATATATCTTTCTTTTTACCCTTACTGAGTTTTTGAGTGTACCCCTTTTTATGTTTCCTTCAACATGATTTGATGATAAGTAATATGTTTGATGTGTCTAAGAAGGGTGATATTAAAGAAGAACCTAGTGTGAGATAATGTTGATCACTTATGTACTAGTTTTTATGTTTTTATGTTTCTGAAGGAACTAGGCTAGTATATTATTTGGGTGACTATTTGTATAATTTTTTAGGTATTCTATAAAGTTCTTGTAATGTAAATGTATTTTAAGATCTAGGTCATTACAGTTTCAATTGTAGAGAGGTTTGGGTTAACCATTGGAAACTTGGATTAGAAAACTTTAGTGATATTCCTTGAAATATTTATAGGGATATATCTAGGGATGTCTCTTAAGATAAGTATATGTATGAGTCAATTTTTAGGAAAATGTCATAAAATTTTGGTAAAGGATAGAGTGAGTGGCTTCCAAAAAAATATCCATGTCTGGATAATACATTTGTATGTGGATCGGGCACAAGCATACCTAGGATAACAACTCCAAAAAGGTGTTACATGCCTGACTTGGGATAATCTAGTATATAAAAATGAGTCTTTCTTAACACCTAGTTTAACACTCTTGGTGGTTATACATTGGGAATTGAAAACCTCTTCCAGAACCATTATGAAGGATTTAAATAGGAGTTGGGGATTTAAATAGGAGTTGGTTATGAATAACCTAGGATAAACCTTAAGAGTCATATTTTAATAAAGGTGTAACAATATAGAAATAATATAAGTTTTTTTCATGATTATGTGATTCCATACTATGATAGTAGTTTCTTACACAATTATTAATTTTCTTATATAATAGAGAGAACCAGATGGAACTAGATTAATATACAATATGATGGAAAATATTTTGATTAGTAGTCAAATGTGAAGATCTCTATTGTGAAGGAGGTTGTGATCATGCCTAATCATTTTTCAAGGAACAAGATCAACAATGTGTACATTAACCAAATCTCAGACTCACCAAGGAAAAGAAAGAATGAGATCGCATAGAGTTCAGGTAATGGAAAATATAGAGGAAAATTGATTAGGGTTCCATTATTTCAGGAATGTGGAAATAACCACTAAAGTAAATGTCATATAAAAACAATAAAGTGTTTTGAATATGGAAAATATGGACACAAAGAATGTAAATAAAAATAAAAAATGAAGAGTTCAGTTAACAAAATGAATGGGAATGTTGGCCTACCAACATTATCATCAATTTATGATTAAATTAAATGTGGAGAGTGTGTACATTATGAAAATCAATGTCATATGTGGATGTATTGTGAATAGAATCAGCATGGTGGTAAAATTAATTATGTTTATATTGATTATAACGATACCAAAAATGAAATAAGAATGGAATAGGTTGTTTTAATAGAATTTTTGATAGGAATTATTAAATTGAGTTTGAAAACTGTGAATACATGTTTCGTATTCTTGGAAAAATTTGTTAAGGAATACGTTGATGAATACTATGTAATGGTTTAAGAATAAATTTTTATGAATAGAGTATTTAATTTCTAAATTTAAATGATTATGAATTATTTGAGTGTTTTTAGTATAATTTCTCAATAAATATTGAAAAGGAAATCTTTATTAGGGATTAAGAAATAGAAAAATTATTTCATCGAAAGGAGATATTTTGGTTAAGTGAAGGTAACCCTTAATTAATTCCTGACATTGAGAAAATTATATTTTGATAAAGATATAATAGATATGAATAAGAAAATTAGACATTACAGATTACCCGAAAACTGACAATTGACAATGTGTTATATATCACCATGGATAAGGTTTACAACTTCTTGGATTCAAAGAATATATCGAGTAGTCTGTGTGACTATCTTTATAGGGATTTGAATTTTTTAATTTCAAAGGGTTATAAGGTTAACCATTTATAGAAATATTATGTTAATCATTGGATGATGTTTTTGACAATAATTTATTATCGTACCATATGATGATTTATATATATTGTGTAACCAATTATAAGAATATGGTGTTGATAATAACTAAAGAAAATGGGATGGCATATCATGGATATCATGATCTATAGTGCACCAGGAATAAAATAATTCACATTCCATTTAAAAAAAAGAGGCAAAGTAGATCATGTAATGTCAAGGGTTAATATTTTTATGAAATCATACAAGTTTATATTTTCCTGAAATTTCTAGGAAAAAGGATTTTGAAACAAAAAAAACTTATCCAATGTTCTCCATTTATAATGGATCAGATGATCTTTTACATCAATGCAGATTTATAGCATTGTGATTGTTAACATTTAGCTGACCTTATTATATATCACTCTCCATGAGAACATGATGGATATATTTCTCTTCTATGTCCATGTTTTTACTTTCTACCTATTTACTCCCATGTGTAAACCTAGTTATGTGTTACTTTGGGTAACCATTATCGTTCCACAAATCCATTTTAAAGGGAATATTTATTATTCATTTTTACGATGTGGGATTATTTAAATGAAACATTCAAGTATTATACCATTGATAACTAAGATGAATTTAGAGGGTGAAATTCATTTTATGGGGGGTTAATGTAACAGGTAGATATTTTTTAAGTTATATTTTTTAAATTTATTTAACCTTTTTTATATTTTTCATTTCACACAATAGTGACAAATAGTTATTTTGTATATAATAAAGCACTATGGTTGGATTACGTTTTATGCAATTACATATTAATCATTCAATACATGCAATATAAATCCTATAATTCTCTATACAGAACACTAAGGTAAGATTACTTCTCCTACTAACTTCCCTCAATGTCTTGTGTAACACATAAGACCATGTGTTACCGAAAAATAATATATTATTAATATATATAATAACATATAACCTAGAAAATAAATTATATTTTATGAATATTATTAACTAAATTATGAATATTTATGAATTCAAAATATAAAAAATGATTTAATTATTTAGAAATGAATATTAGAACACAATTGGATATAGGGGGGTTATAGAAAACTAATATTATACTCACAATATTGTTTTAATCCTAATAAATTAAATAATTACAATTAATAAGTGATATTATTTTAATATATAAATTATATATTCAATATAATTTTCTTTATATTCATTCAACAGATTTGACAGACATAAGATAGGAGCACACCCAATGTTATGCTTAAACCCCTATATTTTATAAAGGTAGTTTTATAGCCTTTTAATAGATAACCCACATTAAATCAAATTTTTGGATCCTTTATAAATTCAATATTTCAAAATAACCATCATATTTGGATGATGATAATAAAAAAAATTACAAGATATTTATTTTTTATTTTTTTCTATTATGTTTCATTTTGTAGAGAATAGCTACAAATATTGTATTTCAATTCCAAACTTCATTTTCATCAAATTTATTAAAGAGGATGAATTATATTTAAAAATAGTTCTAAATTATAATAATATAGTATTTTCATCATTCAATACAATTTATGTCATTGGAATCAATTTCATTTTGAAATTTTCTTTAAAAACCTAGAAATGTTTTAACGTTTTTACTTTAAAAACCCACATTGTCGACTCATATTTGGTGTAATATTTCAATTAATTTCTTCTGATTCTGTTTTTTTTATTTGAAAAAATGAATTCTATATTGGGAATAAAAATAATATATATTTTATAATAAGTTTAACATAGTTTTTGACCAATAATCTTAGTGAAGTAATTAGAATTGAATGCAATGATTATGGTTAAATTAATCTTAACTACGGACTAAACCATAACATTAAGGCCCAAATAGACCTATAAACCAATCATAAATCTGAAGGACAGAAATATTTTGATCCTATTATCCCTTGGATCTAATTTTTTAAATTATTGAACAACTTTCAATAAAAAATTGTTATGATGTTTCTTTCTTTTAAAATAACACAAGAGATTCCACCCCACCACCATTCTAAAAGTACTCCTATCCTCCCACATCCTAAAACCTCTAAATGAACTTTGGATCGACCAAAAATCTTACCAATTATATCACAATAATACCTCCCTTACTATTTGAATATTCCTTTGGGACTAAATCTTCCCAATGTAACCCTTTCGTGCAAAAAAAGGACTTACCCGATTAAGACGTAACACCATCCATCAAAATTCTTATTTTTATTTCAATTATCCACTCCATAAACCTTCTTATTCTAGAATAATATAACAACACCAGTATAAAATATATAATATTCTATTTTATGTAAATATTTTGAACTAAAATTACACACATATCCATCTAAGGGGTAAAGAACATACAGTTTATGTGTAGGGGTACTGTGAACTCCAAAATGATGACGGTTCAATTTTTCTTTATCATCCCTCATGGTGGACATTATGGTGGAAATATTTTTTATATATTTTATATATATAATTTATTATTTCTTAAATCTTATTTAATTATTTTACAACACACATCATTATACCTTCCATTTTGTGTCAATAAAATAATAATGTTTGAAGAAATACAAACTATCACCCCCTTAAAGCGATGTGATTCATTCATAGGCCACATGGAATGTATTACAGATGGATTTAATGAATATATATGATATATATGAATTAATAAATCTACTATAATAATTATATATATATATATGTATTTTACTTTCTTTCATTCTTCACGCCAATTAAAGAGAAATGGTGTTCATGTGTATGTATGGCTTTTCGTCTCCGTGAATGGTGTATTATGATTCATACTTCTACATTATATGAATTATTATAAATAAATTTAATATATATACATGATATTTATATCATGTTTTAAATTATGAAATCATGATATAAATATAATGACCAATGATATAACAAATTAACATTCATGGGATGAATAAAGAGAATATTATCTGAAGTGAAACCTTAACATAGGATGGTTAAGAAGTGGGTAAAATATGTTCTCAATAAAAACATATATGGTATATGATATAAGAATATAGATTTCTAAAATAATTATAAATAATTTAAATTTATTATATAGTTTTTTCGAATGAGTACGATGAGAGTCAAGACACATGGTAAAGGTATTCCATCTAACTTTTTTATTTCTGTGAGATACTTTCTATGTTTTCCAATCTTTCCTTTTTTGTGGTGTGTATACCACCCATAATTCTATTATATATATTTAAAAGTATAATTATGGGTATTCACATGCCATTATTATGATCCTTCTTATGGGGTTTTTTTAAATTTTACCAAATATGTAAAATATTTTTGTCTTAATTTTCATTCTTTGAGACGCATGTTTTGTTATGCACCTAAATAATTTTTCAAAGTTTATATCATTCGTTTTACATGTTATATAATGAATCTAATTATATTCATTATATTTTAAGCTTCTTGTAATTTCATTTTATTACATGGAGATTATAATCCCTTGTCAGAAAGTGATAAGAATTTGTTGAATCAATATCATCACTTTGCAAGATTATTTATGTGTATTCTTCATTTGATGAAATATTATGATTAGTCTCGCAATAAATTATTAAAAATTATTCCTCTATAGGTATTTATTATATAATAATTTATGGGTTTCATATTATTATACTTTGATATATAATATTTTTAAGAATGTGTTTTTAAGGAATCCCAACATTACCCTCTCTTCAGTAGGAAATATATATTTTCTAAAAAGGGTTCCATGAATATTATAACATTCTCCTATAATATGTAGAAGAAATTTTAAACAATATTGTTTCTATTACTAATCTCGTCAAATGAATCTCCTTGCCTCTTTCAAAAAATGGAATTTTTATATCCTTTTTCTGGTCAATATTTAATGGTTTTTTACATCATATAACATGTATGGATTTACGAACTATCATTTCCATCAAGAATCATTTAAATTTTTAAAAGGATAATATTTAGGAAAATGTTTTTTTAAATGTAATTTTAAAGAAAAATTCTTTTTAAAATCTTTTCAATCATCTATTATAAGTTCGAAAGTAATATTCTTTTGAAAATGTTTTCAAGCCTTATTTACATGTTTTATAAATATTTTCGAAGAAATGATTTGTTTTCAAAAATCAACCTTATTACTTATGTTTTCAAGAAAAAGGATTTAAAGGCATTTTTAATCATCCCCTATAATTTTCCAAAGTGTTTACAATGAAACAGGTTTATAAAATTATTTTTATATTATGTTATATGGTATGAGGGAAAAAGGATTTCAAACTGATTTCATGTGTTCTTTATAATTTTTTACCATATTTGTTATGAAAATGATTTTTAAATAGTTTTATGTATTAAAAATCTTGTATCAAATAATGAAGGATATTTTTTTCTAGATTATTTTTAAAATATATTACAAAATTATATTTCCACTAAGATAACATCTCGTAATGTTACTCATGCCCTTGTAGAAAATTATCTAAATGTTCCATTCATATACTTTCTATTTATGGGTTATTAAAAATTTCATGGTATTTATGAAACTTGTTTCTCTTCCATTGGTTATATATCTATGAAATTCATTTATATTTCACAGGTTATGGTTTGATGAAATAATTATGAAACCTCTATCTATTACATAGTCTAAGATATGACTATATTTTAATGATACCCATTTTATTTCATGGTTTATGATATGATTGATTATGATTTTTTGGCACATGTACGTGTGATTTATTAATGAGATGGGTGGGAACTATAACTGCCTCTAATTATTTGTGTAAATATTTATATCTCATGAGATAGACATTACTATAATAGAGAATGAACATGGTTCCTTATTACAGGGATAGATCATGAGATGAACTTGGTTTAGTAATAAAGGACTGAAATAGGGGTTTACCTTGTTCTGTATTACATGGTATAAATAAAGGTTTTCACAGTTCAATAAAATAATTTTTCTACTAAGATGGTATGCGTTGCAATGCCTTAGCTACTATGAAAATCATTTTATATTATTTTGTGTTTTAAACATTTCCATGTTTTATTCCTATATTATGATTTCATAGATTATTCCTTTATTCCATTATGATTCAATTCTTGCGAATAACCAATCATTATTATAAGATTCATGTTTATGATTGACATGCAGTGTATGATCTACTGTTTTCATGATCATGTACACATACCCTTATACTCATGATTATGCTTACATATCTCCCTTATTACACTTAAAGAGAATTTGAGATATAATTCCCCTACCCCAATTACCCAGAGTCAGTGATTTATTACATATCATTGGCATGATACAAGGAATCATGTCTCAAAAGACTGATCAGTTTAGTATTATTGGAAACCATATACATACATAAGTTCAACATTTTAACTTGAAAAGAAATAAAAAACTTATTTATTCAATTAGAATTATCAAATCCACCTAGAGTATACCTAAAAATAACTCATAACTAACTTCTTCATATCCTGGAAAAAAGAAACATAAGAAAAGGGTGAGCTGAAACACTCAGTAAGGGTTAGCAATACAGCGGAAGATAACATAAACATTAGGCATGGTGAATAATTGAAAATACATGCCTTTACAAATAATAAACATGAACACATTATGGTAGGAATATGATCTGAGTTAATAATGCAATAATAAAACATAGTCATGGGTATTCTACTAGTCGAATTACCACACGAACCATTAAGAATATTTTCAAAATGAGGGAATGTATAATGCGGGACATTCTAAAACATTTTTTCAAGGCCTCAGCCAAGATTTCTAAAAAGGATTAAGGCCTCAGCCAAAACCATACATCAAAATTGCGAATGAACTCAGCCAATTCAATGTCTAATTGTCTAATGAGACCTCCAATGCATCGAACAACTATAGCGGGCTCCACCTGTCACTTACTAAGTCCTATAAATTCCTCATATTAAAAGGTTGAAACATAACATAAACATTCGTATTAAAACTAGCATACAAAATGTCAATAAATTAACCAAAAAACCAAGAATGGTATTAAGAAACACATCCCCAATCAAATATATCTCAAAAAATTCAATACAATAAGGAATATTTGTATCATAATAAATCAACTTTGAACAAGTTTAAAATCAATCAAAGGATATTGACATAGATGAAATCAAAACTATTTGAGAGAAATATCTATTTCTATTTTTAAATCATTTAATAGTCAAATAATTATAATAGAAAAAAATTACTTTGAAAATATTCTTATAATCTTGTATGGGAATCTTTGACGATGTTATAATGGTAGAAAATAGCTGCACCCACTATATAAGTTAAAAAGACATTCTTAGATTAATTTTGTTGAAAAGGGTAATAAATTACCTTGTTTGGAAAACAATGGAAATATTCCATCAAAACATATAAGGTAAAATAAGGTAATAAATTAATTTAACCCATTTTATACTAAATAGTAATATTTTAAAATAATTTTTTTAGAAAAAATGGATGTGGATGATAAAGAGGTCCATGTAGACACTTATGTAAAAACAACCTCAGATAATAAAGAGATTGTAAAATTTACCCTTACCTTGTACTTTTCCATGGTCAATGGAATGTTATACTCCTTTATAATAGTTAGATAATTGTTATTATATTATACAAGAACTATATACATAAATATGACACCATATATGATCTTCTAATATTACTTTATTAATAATATTTCAGTAGTATCATCATTTAGGGTGTTAAATGATTTGTTTTCCTTTATATGTTTGGTTACATAAGCCATGTTTTTTATTGATAGGATATATTTGATTCATATCCAGAATTATATTAACTTCTTAAACATTATTTTTAATCATAAAATGAAAATTATTCTGTAAATTACAATGGGGAATGAATCTCATCGCGTTCTTGGAGACGGTAATATGTACGTATTCATGAGCGACAATATCACTATAGTGATGGGGAAATCATATGTAATTGGATGTAATATCATATATGAAGAATCATTAACAATTTATATATATTATTATCATCAATTATACTCATTATTATACACATCCAAATAATTATGTGTTTGAATAACAAACTACACCATGACATGGAAGCGGTAAGTCGTACGTACGCACGTATGGTGAATTTGTCATTCATAGGATAGATAGAATAATTAATATAGTTTCTATATATTTATAATAACATACCAGTATGTATAAGATAATGGAATTATTATTTTTGAATGGAAACAACAAAGAAAGAGGAAGTGGAAGAAGAAAAAACATTGAAAGAGGTGGTGAAATAATTACCTCTTCTTCCGGTGATTCCTTTTGAGTTGATCAGAAGGGCACTATATATTTCCTTTCTGATCAATGTAATTCATCTAGGTTGATGTGATGGAAGTTGGGAATATATTTGGGCAGGGGTTGGCCGATCCAAATGTCTTTGGAGGTGTGAAACTGAGAGAAGGTGAAGTACCCTTTTATAAAAGACATGAGGGTCACTTTAGGAAAATCTTGAAATATTATTTTATAATAAAATCATTTTCAGTTTCTAATGGATCTAAAATGATTTATTTATAGGCTATGGTGCGGATGGGTTGAAAAATTCTCAACCAATTGGTTTTTGACAGGTTTAGGTCACCATATTAACCTTATCGTTTAGATTTAACTCTTAGTTAAATAGTTTGACATTTACCATGTCCCTTTGTATTTTTATATTATATGGTTAATAAACATTATATAGCAATCCAAGTGAACCACAAGTGGTTAATTATTAATATATATATCCTTTTCTATGTCCTTTGGCCTAACCTTAGAGTTTTAGGAATATTATATCATTTAATAATATAATATTTTTTTTAAAAACTCATTTATGTCAATTATGACACTATTTAGTATTCTGTTTTTGTTAAAGTCATAACAGCCTGATTACTTCGAACAAAAATTATTTTATCAACCCTAACATGTCATACTTACCTAGAAAATTAGTACAATTAATCAAAAGTCTCAAATTACATTTATTTTCATAT
This sequence comes from Viscum album, assembly GCA_963277665.1. Classification (NCBI taxonomy): domain Eukaryota; kingdom Viridiplantae; phylum Streptophyta; class Magnoliopsida; order Santalales; family Viscaceae; genus Viscum; species Viscum album. Next base: position 182,859,637 of record OY728163.1, on the reverse strand, counting down.
ATATAATATTAGTTATTTTAATCTTTCATTAACAAGGTCACTACTACATCATTATTGTGTCATAAAAAATTTATTTATTTAATGTCTAAAAATTATAAATAAAATACCATTATTTAGAAAATCATTGTATAATTATATTTAATATTTATAGTCAAATTTATCTTATGTGTAACCCTATATTAAATATGGTTTAGTTATTAAACATTGAATTTATCAATATTAACTCTTCTAAAATAAAATAATAATAAATGTCCAAATCTAATCCAAGTGGACCAAAAGGATCATATATTATTCCTAGGGTTGTTTTGGGTCGAATTAAACTTATCCAATAGAATTATTACACATTTTATGGTAATTATAATATCATTTTTACCCTTAATTACCCTATTTACTTTTAACCGTGGTGAATAAAAGTCAAAAGTTACTATTCATGAAAAATTATTTTTATCTTATTGAACCACATATTACTTAATAATGTCAATTTTGTCTCTCGGAATTTTTGAAATTCAACTCACAGAAGTGGAAAGATTATGTTTTAAGCAAATTTTCCAATGCTCATAGAAGGTGGGTAAAAGAGGGTAAAATGTTAAATAAAATATTATATATTTAACTTATTATAAAATGACTCTAGTAAATTACATTGAACATATATAGGTATTATCTATCTATTTTGACCTATAATAAATTTAAAAAAAATAAATAATTATTTTAAAAAAATTTGGTTTTGAACAATAACGCAGTGTTTTTCACTATTCATCAAAAATTGACTGTTTTTGGAAAAATACCAAAAATTCACCCTATGCTAATTTTGATATTACGAATCCAAAAATGAAGTCCATTTTAAAAATTAAATTTTACAAATTTTCAAATTCTAGGTATTACTATTCATAACAGCTGGTTTGATTAGTCGTGGTGTGTTAAAACTCCAAGTGGCGTACAATGCAAGCGACTGCATTATTCAAAGGGAATCATACTGTGCAAGCTTGGGGAGTTACATTCTCCCCTCCCTAAAATAATTTCATCCTCCAAATTTATATAATATTACTACATAAAAAGATTTGGGTGTTTCATCATCATATGTTTCTTGGGTTCCCACCTTACCTCGTCCATCTTATGGTTTCTCCATAGAACTTTCACAAGATGCGTCATCCGGTTTCTCAACACGTTTTCTCTTGTATCAAGAATCTTGACAGGATATTTACATTAAGATAGATCATGTCCCAGTGCAATTTCCTCAAAGGTGAGTACATGCGTTGGGTCAGGCATTTATTTTCTCAACAGTGATACGTTGAACACATCATGAACTTTGGAGAGACTTGGAGTCATTGCCTAACGATAACCTACAACTCAAATTTGTTCTAGAATATTGAAATGTATGATGTACCTGGGACTCAATTTACCCCTCTTATCGAAATTTATAACACCCTTCCATAGAGATACCATCAAGAAAACATGGTCTCCTACTTGAAATTTCAAATCCTTCCTTCAGTTATCGTTATATCTCATCTCCCTAATTTGGGCTGCTTTGATGTGGGTTTGGATAATCTTCACCTTTTCCATTGTTTCCTCAAAATGTTCTGGTCCTAGGAGTTTCCTTTCACCAACATAATCCCAACAAGTTTGTGTGTGACATCTCTTGCCATATAACGCTTCATATGGTGCCATCTGAATACTTGAATGGAAGCTATTGTTATAAAAAAATTATATCAGAGGTAAATATTGATCCCACAAACCTTGAATGTAAACTGAGCAAGATCTCAACATGTCTTCTAAGGTTTGAATAGTCTCTTCTGATTGTCCATCGGTTTGAGGGTGGTAGGCAGTGTTCAAATGAAGTACAGTATCTCGGGCCTTTTGAAGACTTTTCCATAATCTTGATGTAAAATGGGGATCACGATCTGAAATAATCGATAGGGGTACTCCATAAAGTCTTACAAATTCATTAATATATATTCTTTCCAGATTTTCAAGTCATAAATCTTCTCTTATAGCATGAAAATGGGGTGACATGGTAAGACGACCAATAATGACCCATATTGAATCATTCCTTCTATTATTAATTGGTAGTCCCATGACAAAGTCTACCATAATATCATCCCATTTCTACTCTGGTATGGGAAGAGGTTGCATGAGTCTTCTAGGATGTTGTCTTCTAGCTTTCCCTTATTGACAAACCATACATTTTGACACATAATCAGAAATCTCTCCTTTCATGTTGTCCCACCAAAAATGTTCCTTCAAATCTCTATACATCTTGGTTCTCCACGAGTGTATATAGAAATTGGAGCTACGAGCATCATCCAACAATTCCCTTTCTCGATCAGGTATATTGGGGACACAAAGTATCTTCCCAAATTTCAAAATTCCATCTTCATATATGAAGTTACTCAATCCCCCATCATTCACAGGTTTAATATTCTTTTGAAACTCCTCCTCATCAATTTGAGAACATTTTATCCTTTCTAAAAAAGATGGTTTGGAAACCATTTGAAAGAGTATATATGTTTCACCTTCCATGGTTATTCATATATCCATCTTTACTAGATCCATGAAAATAAGACCCCTTTCAACTCTCATCTTGTTCAAAACTCCATGATCCTTTCTTCTCAAAGCATCTTCCACCTTAAATTCCTTCGTTGGGTTGGAGTGTATAGTGAAATCATAATCCTTTAGTATTTCAATCCATCGTATTTGCCTCATGTTGAGATCTCTCTGTGAGAAAATATACTTCAAACTCTATCATTATGAATCTAACATTTTTCACTATAGAGACAGTGTATCCATATATTCAGAGAAAATATTACAGCTGCTAACTCAATATCATTAGTGGGATAGTTTTCTAATGAATTTTTAGCTGTCGTGATGCATAGGCAATAACTCTATCATTCTACATATCGACACAACCAAGTACTTTCCTTGATTAATCACTATAAATAACGAAACCATCATTCCCCTATGGTAGAGTCAATATAAAATCATTGACTAATATTCTCTTTAGTTCTTCCAAACATTTTTCACACTATTTTTTCAAACAAATTTTACCCCATTATGTCTGAGCTTGGTTAATGGGTTAGCTAACTAGGCACCATTTTGGACGAAACGTCGATAATAACCTTCTAAACCAATAAAATTATGTACCTCAATTATACCTGTCAGTACTGACCATTCTAGGATTGCCTTGGTCTTTGAAGGATCAACATAGATTCCATCCTTAGAGAAAATATGGCCAAGAATAGAAATCTCTTGAATCCAGAATTCACACTTTCTAAAATTCCCAAATAATTCATTTCTTCTTAGGGTTTTCAGAATACTGCTCAAGTGATTTTCATGATCTTCGTAGCGTTTTGAGTAAAATAGGATATCATCAACAAATACCACTACAAAGTCATCAATATATTCATCGAAAACTATATTCATTAAATCCATGAAAATAAAGGGTGCATTAGTCAGTCCAAAAGGCATTACTATAAAATCGTAATGCCCATACCTGGTTCGAAATGCTGTTTTCAGAATGTCATCCTTCTTACCACATAATAGATGATATCCAAATATAAGGTCAATCTTTGAAAAATATATATCTCTATGAAGTTGATCAAATAAATCTTCAATACAAGGTAGGGGATACATGTTCTTTATTGTTATAGCATTGATCTCCCTATAGTCAATACACGACCTCATAGATCCGTCTTTCTTATTAACAATAAGGACTGGGACTCCCCATAGAGAAACACAAGAAAGAATAAATACCTTATTACTTAATTCATATAGTTGTTTCTTTAGTTCTGCTAACTCCACAATGTCCATTCTATAAGGGGTCTTCAATATGGGACTTGAACCTGGTATTAAGTAAATGGAAAACTCAATTTCTCATTCTGGAGGTTGTCCAGGTAAATCTCCTGGAAAAACATCAAAATATTCTTTCACAATAGGTACATCCTTTATTTGAACATTTCATTCCTAAACCAAAGTTATTTAATTCAATTCCTCCCTAATAATTGAATTTAGTAGAGCTACTTGCGATGGATCTATATATGAATCAAAAGGTGATGTTTCTTCTCTAATGGTAAGGTACTCCTTATCATCATCGAAAATTGTAACCTCCATCTTCTTACAATACATTTTTGCATCATGGTTTGAAATCAAATCCCTACTATGGATTATTTCAAATTAAATCATGGGTATGACAATGAGATCAGTCGATAAATAAAATTTATATGTCTTAATGGGATCTTATTCACAAAGCATTGTTCCAATGAAACTTCCCTTAGAAGTTTTGACTTACAACTCCCTTGTTAAGTCAAATAGAAAATATATAATTTTCTTATCAAACTGGGAAGATATGAAACATTTTGATGAACTAGAATCATATAAAGAAATGGATAAACATAAAGAAACCATCAAATTACCTTCCCCTTATCTCTTTCAGAGCTTCAACCTTAGGAGTAGTGATTACATAAACTTGACATTGCTCCCTAATAATTTTTTGAGGTATGTTTCCTTTCCACTTAGAAAATTCATGTGCATAATATCCCATCTACCAGTAATTGAAGAATTGAACATTGGTAGATTCTTTATTCCCCTTAAAATCACTAGCAAGATGGCCTTTCTGTCCACATTTTCAGCATACTCCATTCACTTTTTGATAGGCACTAGGGTGCTTCCTTCCACAATAATCACAGGGTGGAAATTCAACTCTTCCCTTCTTCCCTATTTACTTATATACTTTCCCACAGAGTTTTCAACAGATCTCTTCTTCTCTTTCTTTCATTTAAAGTCATAATATATAGAGAATTCCTTCTCTGTTTTGATAACACATGAGACAATATCTTCGTACGATAAGAAGGATTAAGAGACTAATGCTCGACTAAGAAATGGTTTTAACCTATCAAAGAATCAATCAATCTTAATCCTTTGGTTATGTATATAATATGCATCTTGACTTTCAAACCTTGTAAAGATAGCCTCATACTTTACGACATTCTCATCCACCTTTTTCCTCCGACTCAAAAATTTCCTTTCCTTATCCGCTCGATGGTCACATGGAAAAAAGTATTTTTCTAAGAAAATATCATTAAACTACCTCTATTCCATAGTTGATACCTCTTCATACTCCTTTGTGTTTTGGATTAATGACCACCATTGATATGTATCACCATTGTGGTGTTAAACTTCCATGACAACTTTTTCTCTTTCGCTACTCCCCAAAGCCTAAAATATTTTCTCTAAGGAACTTATCCATTTCTCATAAACAAATGGATTTGTATTCCAATTGAATGTTTGTAGTTATTGCCTCATGAAGTGGTCTAACATTGATCCTCCACGTTGTGGATCAGAGTAATCCATACTGGTAAGGTTATTATTCATAACCTAAGTGAGTTTTACCTGTTTGGTGATAATATGATCAACACCAATTGCATCACCAGCTCCACTATGATTATATTGAGTAGGAGGGAAGTCCCTACATGGATTATGTGTGTTGATACGATTCTCATTCCTTCCACTGGGCACCATATCTAAACAATCCCATACACTAGATTAGTTTATAAATCTCAATACGTAATTTCAAACTCGTAAAACACTTAACATAAATTGAACAGTTTATGGATATAATCTATAATCATAAAAAAAATTCATTGAGGAAGTATATAATCATATATCCTTCATAATGGTTTTTAATGAAAATTTTAATTATCCTAATCATATCCCCCAGAAGTGTCATAACCAAGAGTGCAGCAAGGCTCATTGTCCTGTACCATGATACCCCGGGTCAAAGCCGAAACTCTTTATCAGAGTTTTCACACCTAGGTAGAACTGTGCCAGAGCCGCCTCTACCTACCTGTATCCAAAAAAGGATGTATTGCTGGGAAAATTCAAAAAATCATTACATTATTGAAATTATAGGAGGTTCTTCTATACTAATCTTCAAATTCTATCTTATGGTAATGTTCTCTAATCACAGATAACCTAAATCTAGTTTCCATGATTTTTACTAAACTTCCTCTAATACCAACTATAATGACCCTACCCTAGTTACCCAGAGTTGGTGCTTTATTACACAACATTGTCATGATACAAGCAATCATGTCCCGAATGACCGATTGGTTTAGTATTATTGGAAACAAGATACATACATAAGTTCAACATAACAACTTGAAAATAAATAAAACAATATTTTATTCCATTAGAAACATCCAAGCCTCCTAGATTATACCTACATGTCACTCATAACTAACTTCTTAATATCTTGAGAAAATTAAACATAAGAATGGGGTGAGCTCAAAAACTCAATAAGGGTAAGTAATTCACCAGAACATAACATAAACATTTGGCATGGTGAGTAATTGAAAATATATGCCTTTAAAAATAATAAACATGAACACTTTATGGTGGGAATATGATTTGAGTAAATAATTCTGTAATAAAACATAGTCATGGGTATTCTACTAGCCAAATATCTACATGAACCATCAATAATATTTTAAAAATGAGGTAATGTATAATGTGGGACACTCTAAAACATTTTGTCTAGGCCTCGTCCAAGACGTCTAAAAATGATTAAGGCTTCGGCCAAAACCATATATCAAAATTGGGAATGGCCATATCCTATTATACGTCTAATGGTCTCACGAGACCTATGAATGCATTGAGGAGATATAGAGGGCTCCACCCATCACTTACTAATTCGAATACATTTCTCAGATGAAAATGTCAAAACATAACAAAAACATTCATATTAAAACTAACATATGAAATGTCAATAAATTAACCAAAAACCATGAATGGTATAAAAATAACACATCCACGGTCATATATACCACAAATCCTTCAATACAATATTGATGATTTTTATCCTAATTAATTAACTTCGAACAAGTTTAAAATCCATCAAATAATGTTGACATAGATGAAATCAAAACTATTTGAGAGAAATATCTATTTATATTTTAAATTCATTTAAGATTCACATAATTATAAAATAAAACATTTATTTTGAAAATATTCTTATAAGAGTTTAAGGGAAACTTAAATGATGTTATAATGATGGAAAATATCCACACCCGCCCTATAAGTTACAAAGACATTCTTACCATAATTTTGTTGAAAAGGGTATTAAAGTGCCTTGTTTGGAAATCAAAGGAAAGATTCTTTTCAAAACATATAATGAAAAATAAGGGTATAAATGACTTTAACCCATATTATATTAAATAGTAAAAATGTTTTGAAATACATTTTTAAGAAAACACAGCTTTGGATGATACAGAGGTCCTAGTAGATACTTATATAAAAACAACCTCTGATAATAAAGTGATTATGAAATTAACCCTTACCTTGTACTTTTCCTTGGATGAGGTTAGTTTAACCTCCTGTATAATATTTAAATCATTATTATTAAATTATACAAGAACCATTTACCTAAATATGATATCATATATGATCCTCTAATATTTCTTTGTTAATAATATTTCAGTAGTATCATCATTTCGGGTGTTAAATGATTCGTTTTCCTTTATATGCTTGGTTATGAAAGAATTTATTATTATTGATAGGATGTATTTCATTAATATACTGATTTATATTAAGTTTATAAACATTATTTTTAATCATAAAATGAAAATTAGTTTTTAATGATTATGATGGCGAATGAATCTCATCGCATTCTTGGAGACTGTAATCCGTATATACGCATGAGTGACAATATCATTATATGATGGTGAAATCATATGTAATTGGATGGTATATTATATATACAGAATAATTAACTTGTTATATTTGTTATTTTCATCAATTATAATCATTATTATACCCATCCAAATAATTAATTGTTTGAATAACAAAATACACAAAGACGTGGAGACAATAACCCATACATATGCATGTATGGTGACTTTGTCATTCATAGGATGGATAGAATAATGATTATAGTTGTTCCATATTTATAAAAAAATCACAGAATTTATAATATACTAGATTTATTATTTTAGTATGTAAGCAACAATGGAAGAGGAAGTGGAATAAGAAAATAACTTTGAAATAGGTGGTGAAATTATTACCTCATTTTCAGGTGTTTCCTTTTGGGTTTATCAAAATTGATCCATAGGTAGGATTTCTGGTCAATTTAATTCCTCTAGGATTAATTAAGGAATGTTGGGAAGATATTTGGCAGGGTTTGGTGAAACCAAATAGATTCATATGTGTGAAATTGAGAGAAGGGGAAGTACCCTTTTATAAGAGAGGTGAGGGTCTCTTTTGGAAAAGGTTAAAATATTATTTTATAATAAAATCATTTTTGGTTCCAACTGTATCAAAAATGATTTATTGTTTGGATAAGGAGGGGATGGGTCTAAAACCTCTCAACCAATAGGTTTTAGATAGGTTTAGGTTACCATATAAATCTTATCTTTTAGATTTAACTCTTAGTTATATAGCTTGACATTTACCAAGTCTATTTGTATTTTTATATTATATGGTTAATAAACATACTATAGCAAGACAAGAGAACCCCAAGTGGTTCATTATTAATATATATAACCCTATATAAGCCCTTTTTCTGATCCTTAGGGTTTTAGGAATATTATATCATTTAATAATATAATATTTGTTTTAAAAACTCATTTATGACAATTTTGACACTATTTAGTATTTAGTTTTTATTAAAGTCATAATATCATGATTACATTGAAAAATTTATTTAATCAACCCTTACATGTCATATTAACCACTAAAATTAGTGGAATTCATCAAAAGTCTAAAATTATATTTATTTTGATATTTATAATATCAATTATTTTAATCATTCATTAAAAAGTAACTATTACATCATCATTGTGTCATAAATAAATTTAATTATTTTAAGTCTAAATTTTATAAAAAAAAATCCATTCAGTGTGAAATCTTTTTATCTATCTATTGAACATTTATAGTCTAATTTATCTTATTTGTAACCCTATAATAAAAAAGGCTTAGTTATTAAACATTGAATTTAACAGTTTTAACTCTTCTTTAAATAAAATAATTATAAATGTCCTAATATAATCCATGTAGACCTAAAGGATTATATTTTATTCCTAAGGCTGTTTTGGGTCAACTTACACCTATTCAATAGAATTAGGACATATTTTAGGGAAATTATAATATCATTTTTACCATTAATTACCCTATTTACTTTTAATTGTGGTAAATAAAAGTTAACAATTACTATTCGCCAAAAATTATTTTCATCTTATTGAATGAAATTTTACTTGATGATGTAAGCTGTGTCTCTCGAATTTTTTAAATTTAACTCACAGTAGTGGTAAAATTATATTTTATACAAATTTGAAAATTTTCGTAGAAGGTGGGTAAAAGACTGTAAAATGTTCAATAAAATCTTATATATCTAAACATATTATAAAATGAATCCAATGAATTACATTGACCATATATAGGTATTATGTATCTATTTTTACCTAAAATAAATTAAATAAAATTAACTAATTATTTAAATAAAAAGTTGGTTCTAAACAATAACATAGTATTTTTCACTATTCATAAAAAATTGAATGTTTTCAGAAAAAATAACAAAAATTCACCCTAAGGTAATTTTGATATTCTGAATCCAAAAATGAAGTCCATTTTGAAAATTAAAATTTATAATATTTTAAAAAGTGGTAATTACTATTCATAATGACTATTTTGATTGGTCGTGGGGTGCTAAAACTCCAAATGGCGTACAACGTAATCTACTGCATTATTCAATGGGAAACGTACTGTGGAAGCTTTGGGTGTTACATGTGATCACCTCTATGCATGTTTCCTTTCCAAGGATATGAATATATGTATTAATATTTGATGTGTCTGCGAAGGGTTCTATTCAAGAAGAACCTAATGGGAGATAATGTAACTCACTTATATATTAGTGTTTATGATTCCATGCTTCCAATGGAACTAGACTAGTATGGTCTTGGGTGTCTATTTGTATAATGTTTTATATTTTTCGCCAAAGTGATGTATTCTTAATGGATATAAATATCCCTTTTGTTACAAAATAGGAGCCTCTGATATATCAAATACCACAAAGTCCATCCATTGAAAACCATAATGGTGTCCCTCGTATCACTCATGGCGTGATAAACTATGAGTTCATACAATGTATTTAATATAGGGGATCAAGTAACACCTGAGGCATGGTGTAGACATATTTCTAACAAGTTCTCCCATGGTTTCTCCCCTAGGTAAACAGTGTCATCAAAGAGTGTAAATTATCCATATAAAAAGATGGTATAAGGAAAATGAAGTATAATTCTTGGCATGTCAAATAATTCCATCCCAAGTATGGTGAGTCCATCCACGACGTCCTTATGGAGGCACTCGTGTTCTATTTGGGCCTGCAAATAGGCGATTCATAACATTCTAAAACACAACCCAAAAACAAAGAAATCATTAATTCATGTTAAACAAGTTAGCCCAAACATTTTATTTAGGCCATGAAATTAGACCATAAGGCTAAAGACAATAGACATATATTCTAAGCATAAGTCCAATGCTAAAAAGAAATTCCTAAATGAAAATAATCATAAGAGGAATGAGTCAACCATAAGCAAAGATAATTTAATATAAGAAATTAAGAAAAAATTATGTGGTTGGGGTAATAAGAAATGAGATATGAAGCATAAGACCAAAGTAGTAAGTTCATGGTATATTTCTAATGAATCAAATATGCTGCACAAAGAATAAGAAATAAAATGTAAATAATGTGGTGTTATGCTCAGGGGCCTAAATTATAGCCTACAATTCATTTCAAATCAATTTATAGATTTTAGGTTTGTAAAAATGATTGGTGAAACACACCCAAAATGGTGTTTAAACAATCAAGGATCAAGGTAACTTGGCCCCAAAAGAGTAATTATGCCCATAGAAGTGGAAAAGTCAATCCGATAAACCAATGGGTTTATTCACAGATCACGATGGTTGTATTGGACAAGGTAACGGGTACAATTTCATTTATTTGAAAAAAAGGATGTGTCACTTGATGATTCTGATAACATGATTTGATTTATTAGGGTTCCAAATAAATCAAACAGACTAAGAAACACCATAAACATATAGTGAATTATGTCACACCAAAATAGAACATATGGAGAGAATATAAAAAAATTGATGAAATAGGAGTCGTATACTTACCAAGGGTTCTCCGAAAAAATTTAATAAATTTGAATCGGAGGTTGGATGGGGATGACACAACCATTCCTAGAGGAGAGGACATGGAGCATAAGTGGGAGTGGGGCTGCACATCGTGAAGATGAAATGAGGGAGGAAGAAGGAGGATTGAACATTAAATAAATTAAGAATAAATGTTCAATTAACCCAATCATAAAAGGGTATGTCATTGGTTTGCACGGTGGTCTAAACCATACTCCCACAATGCGCCGAGGAACTTCCCAAGAATCCCCTCACATGGGATGGCCACCGAGTTTGGACAACTATTTGTTGCCTGTGAAAAATCCCACTATCAAAAACCGACAGGAGGGCGCAAGGTCATTTACCTCCTCCTTCATTGTTTAAAGAAACCATTCTGTACAATCTACTCTACTAGACTAGGCCATACAGTTTCAGTCCAACTGTATTCCCTACCTACTACTTCATTAAAGAGGGATTTTGGGCCCCAACACTCTTAAAACATTATAGAACACCCAAAGAGCCCCTCGGTCCATATACGATGTTAAAAAATATAACATTAAAGTTTTATAAGTCATAGTATTCTATTCTGACGCTTGATTTAAAAAATGGACCATCAAAAAAATGAAAAAAATTAAAATTCCCATTTAATTTCATCCAGCCCAAAAATAGAAGACGCTATAACCTCTATTTATACACAACTCATTATCTCATTCTAGTGTCAATTCATCCCAAGATGATATTCAACCTATATTTCAGTCTAGTTTTAAGTAGAAATATCTACAAATTTGGTTAGAATTTATCTCATCTGAAATAAAAAAATTATGATATCATATAATATAAAGAGATTTTATATTATAACATGAGTTCTTTAAGGATAATTAAAATCCATATAAAAGATTCTAACATTAGATCTCTTTTATCCTTAATTATGTTGGGTGTGAAGGAAAGAAAATTACTAAAAATTTTAGAACAAAACATCAAGACAATTATACCAGGTTATATTTTAACATATTATTTAAACATTATTCAACAAAGGGTTTTAGGGTAAAATTTCACATGGACAACCTATAAAAAATAAATAATGGGTAATTCTTGGTCCATTGTGGATTCATTCATAGCATTAAAAAAATCATGAAGTGAACCCTCTGAGTGTGTAGTTTCCTCATGTTTTTTGATTCATATGAATATAAAATGTCTAAAATTAACCCATTCCTCTAACACATATAGGGAGGAATCACCACCAATGTTTGATGTATGTAAAAACAATAAATATCATATGGAATTTGTAGTTGTTTTTTCCTACTGAGGAGCGCTCTACCCCTCTTCATAGAGGAGGCGAGCAAGAAACTCTTAGATGTGAATATACTTATGAGGTATTATGATATTAGTGTTCTCATTATCCCATTTTTTTCATAGTTCATTGTGGTCTTGGAGACTATATTTTCTACGTTTAAGTATAAAACCACATTATATTCATCTTCCCTAATAAATAAACTTTAACAAATTTAGGAATATTATAGAAATGGTTATACTATAGCCCATTCCCTTATCTCATTTATAATTTTTTTTATTTTTTTCAAATTAATTAATTATATACTAATATGTTTCTCATAAGTGATTTCACCAATATAAGAATATATTTCTAAAAATAACGATTTATATTAAAAATTACAAGAGAAATTACATTAATATCATCATTACCAATAATTAATTATGAATAAATTAGTTATTTACTGTTGATATTATATTAAATTAAACCTCTATATGATTTTTAAAATTAAAAAGAAAACAAATGATGGAAATCAAAATTTAAGTATACCTTTAAGTGTCTATAGAGTGAAACCCAACCACAATGCATGATACTAAATGGGAATAAATCTAAGTAAAAAAGAAACCATGTTAAACTTGGACCACATCTGGTAACTCAATCTTCCACCATAATTATTCTAGGAAGACATAAAAATGTCTTACAACATTGTTCCTCAAGATCTTATTTCTTTGATATTTATAGCCATATTACACTATAAATCATTCTTTCACCATTTTCTAATTACCCAAAATGAATTACTTATTCATCTATATTCGATCATGAAAATACCATAGGAAAACATATACATTAAAATTGGATAGTGTAAATTCTAATGGATAATTTGTGATGTATTAATTAGTGTTTAATCTTCTTTGGATTTTACTATAAGATTGATAAACCCTATGTAATAACCACCTGACCAATTCTTACATTTTACATTCCAAAATATAATACTATCCATGAATGATTATTTTTTTGCCTATATAATAATATAAATCACATTATATATATATATGAAATCAAAAAAGTTTGTAAACAAAAATACATATCCAATATATTAGACAAACACAAATACATGGAAACCCATAAATATATATGATCCTAAAAGAAATGAAATCCAATTATATAAATTAGGGGTGGGAAAGAAACAACCCTATTTAAAAAAACCACAATATATAAAAATAAATCTGATTTTTTTTACTTATGGTATAGTTTGTGGTGTTGATTGAATAAACCATTGTGGTTTCTAATATTGATTATGTTTTATAAAACCATGCTTATTTAACCACACTACACCTTATTATAAAACATTAACTTCTAATTTTCTAACAACACATTTGATGCACCTATTCCCTATATCATCCCTTCATTTAGATTTTATTTTTTTTAATGATAATATCATTTCACCATTTCTATAATTTTGTATAAATTATATTCCAAGTATCAACCAATAATTATAACCTAACATAGATCTATATCTAGGATGTTAGAAAAAATAGGTTAATCACCAATCCAAAAAAACAAAATTAAAAAATTATGTTTTAAAAAATTAATTAATTCAAACAAAACCACTTTTAAATTGTTTGTCTTTTATATATGAAAATCAATCCCAAGATTGTTGTTTTCAGAGGGTTTTACTCCAAACCAAACCAAACATATCCACAAATTCTCATACTATACATATATAGGTAATATCCAAGGAAATAAAAACAAAATAAAAAATAATAATTTCGTGACCATATCCAAATAGGAAAACTAACCATGAATCAAAAATACTAATTGTCGTAGATCATGCATAAATCAATAATAATATATTTGATCCAATCCATTTTAACGATTGTGAATAATAAAGACCATTAAAATTTGAAATTAAATTATTTAAGGAGTGATTATAATGTATGTAATTGTTGGTCACCACATTACCCCTACATATCTATCAGAAAATTAAGTTCATGTAATGAAATAATAACATTTTCAAGTAGTGAAAATATCTTAATAGATAATTTATCTTAAATATTGGAATAATAAATACTAATATACCTCAAGTGACATTATCCTAAATACATAATAAAATCAGATACACCTACTTCAAGCTATTCTTGGAAACTAAGATAATGGAAATTGGATATCCTATTTAAAACATAAAAAACTACATATTTATAAATATATATATATATATATATATAGTAATCCTCTACCAGGAGGACCACTACATCATAAGACATAGTGTATACATATATTCCTCAAACAAATTATATGTTCTTACATAAGAGTCCCCACTTCTCAAAAAAATGAGCAATAACGTATCAAAATATAGATATAGAGATATATATAACTATTGTTGGTGTACATGTAACAACCCATAATATCCATAATAAATAATATGGTATATTATATGAAATATAAAACAATACCGATTATCTACAAATCTAATATCATATAGGGATGTCACATTTCTCCGTTGATCTTTCCATATTATCTTTTATATCATTAGTGTAACACCCCAAGCCTCCACGATACACTTCTTTTTGAATAATACAGTACCGTGTGTTGTACGCAACTTCGAGTTTTAACACACACCACAACCAATCAAACTAGTATTTATGAATAATAATACCCACATTTTGAAATTTTATAAATTTTATCATTCAAAATGGACTTCATTTTTGGATTCAGAATATCGAAATTATCCTAGGGTGAATTTTTGGTATTTTTCTAAAAACATTCAATTTTGGATGAATAGTGAAAAAACACTAAGTTATAGTTTAAAACCAAATTTTATATAAATAATTATTTACTTTATTTAAATTTACTTTAGGTAAAAATAGACACATAATACCAATATAAGTTCAATGTAATTCATTGGAGTCAGTTTATAATAATTTTAGATATATAAAAATTTTATTGTACTTTTCACCGTCTTTTACCCATCTCCTAGGAGAATTTGCAAATTCATATAAAACATAATTTTACTGTTTTTTTGAGTGAAATATTGAATATCCGAGATACACGGTTAATATCAAGGAGTAAAATTTGGTTCAATAATATAAAAACAATTTTTGGTATATAGTAACTTTTTACTTTTATTTACCACGGTTAAAAGTAAATAGGGTAATTAAGGGTAAAAATTATATTATTATTACCCAAACACATGTCCTAATTATATTGGATAAGTATAATTCAACCCAAAAAAACCTTAGGAAGATAATATCAACCCCTTTGGTCCACTTGGATTAGATTAGGACATTTATTATTATTTAATTCAAAGAAGATTTAAAAGAGTTAAAATCTACTTTTAATAACTAAAACATTTTTAATATGGGGTTATACATAATATAAATTCAATTATAAATATTAGTTATAAATCTAAAATTATTTCCTACATAATTGTATTTTATTTATAATTTTTAGACATTAAATAAGTTAATTTATTTATGACACAATTATGATGAATTAATTACCGTATTAATGAAAGATTTAGATAATTGATAATATAAATACCCAAATAAATTTAATTTCTAACTTTTTATGAATTCCAATAATTTTATAGGTTAATATGACATATTAGGATTGGTTATATGAATTGTTTTCGAAGTAATAATTCTGTTATGAATTTATCAAAAATAAAATACCCAATAGTGTCAAAATTGACATAAAAGATTTTTTAAAACAAATATTATATAATTAATTGATATTCTATACATAAAAATCTATGGTTAGGCCAAAGAATTCATATCATTATAGGTGTATCATTAATGGACCACTTGGGGGTCTATTGGGAGTTTATAGTATGTTTATTAACCATATAATATGAAAATACAAAGATACATGGTAAATGTCAAACTAATTAACTAAGAGTTAAAACTAAATGATAAGGTTAATAAAGTGACCCAAACCAGTCTAAAACATATTGGTTGGGTGGATTTCGACCCATCCCCACCTTATCCTAAAAAAATCAATTTGGAGCCATTATAAACCGAATATAAATTTATTATAAAATAATATTTTATGTTTTTCCTGAGCTACCCCTCACCCCTATTATAAAAGGGCACTCCCCCTTCTATCAAATTCACACCTTCAAAGCCTTTTGGATCAGCCAAAACCTGCCCAAATATTCTCTAAACTTCTCTCACATAAACCTAGATGCCTTAGTTTTATCAGAATGCCAACATATGGATCCCTTTTGATCAAATCAAAATGAAGAACCCAATGAAGAGGAGGTTAACCTACCCTCGACCAAGGAAAAGTACAATGTAAGGGTTTATTTCACAATCTCTTCATTATATGAGGTTATTTATACGTAATTATCTACTAGGAACTCTTTATCACCGACATCCATGTTTCTTAAAATGTTTTTTCATATCATTCTTACTATTTTACGAACTATGAGTTAAAGTCATTTATACCCTTGTTTGAATTTTTATAAGAAGTTTATAAAGGAATATTTATATCATTTTCCAGACAAGGTCCTTTTTAACCTTTTCGATAGAATTAAGGTAGGAATGTCTTTTTTAACTTATATGGTGGGTGCGGCTATTTTCCACCGGTAAAAAATCATCGAAGCTTCCCTTACAAGCTTATAAGGATATTTTCAAAGTAAATGTTTTATTTTATAATTATGTGACTTTTAAATGATTTAATAAAAAGAGACATTTCTTTCAAAAAGTTTTTATTTCATCTATGTCAACATCCTTTTATGGATTTTAAACTGATTTGAAGTTGATTTATTATGATACAAAACTTCCATATTGTATTGCATGTTTTGTGATATGTTTGATTGTTGATGTGATATTCTTATACCATTCCTGGTTTATGGTTATAGTATTGACATTTCGTATTATAGTTTTAATATTAATTTTTATGATATGTTTAAACCTTTTCATATGAGGAATTTATTGGACCTAGTAAGTGACGGGTGGAGTCCGCTATAACTCATCGATGCATCGATAGGTTTCATGAGACAACTAGATGTGGAATTCCCTGATGCCCTTTCACAATTTGATATATGGTTTTGGCCGAGGCATTAATCATTTTTGACATCTTGGACGAGGCCTTAACAAAATGTTTCAGAATGTCCGACATTTTACATTTCCTCATTATGAAAATAATATTGATGGTTCATGTGGTCATTCGACTAGTAGAATACCAATGATTATGTTTTATTATGGAATTTTTTACTCATCTCATATTCCTGCCATGAAAGCATTCATGTTTATTATTGGTAAAAGCTTTTGGTTTCAATTATTCACCATGATTAATATTTATGTTATCTTCCTATTTATTTCTTACCCTTACTGAGCGTTTGAGCTCACCCCTTTCTTATGTTTCATTTTCCCAGGATATGAAGAACTTATTTAAGAGTTACTTACAGGCGTTATTTAGGAGGGTTGTATGTTTCCAATAGAATAGATTCATGTTTTATTTATTTTCAAGTTGTAAAGTTGAACTTATGTATGAATCTTGTTTCTAATAATACTATACTGATCAGTCTTTTGAGTCATGATTTCCTTGTGATAATTCCAATGTTGTGTAATAATGCACCGACTCTAGGTAACTAGGGTTGAGGCGTTACAGTTGGTATTAGAGGAAGTTTATTACAAACCTCGGTAACTAGATATAGTTAAACTCTAATTAGAGCACATATCCCCAAGATAAACTTTGAGGATTAATATAGAATAACTAACTAGAATTTTGGTATTGTAATGATTTTGTGAGTTTTATGAGCAATACATCCCTATTTGGATACGAGTAGGTAGAGGTGGATCTAGCATAGATGTACCTAGGGGTAAAACCCAAAAACACCACTTTGAGCTGGACTCAAATGGGAACTGGTGCACGACAACGGGGTTTGTTGTACTCTTGGTTACGACACTCCCGGGGGATATGCTTAGGATAATTCTAATTTTCTTTGCAAACAATTATAAAGGGTTTATGAGTATATACTTCCTCAAAGAAAACATTTTAATGATTATAGATTATATCCATAAACTGTTCAATTTATGCTTAGTGTATTACAATTTTGGATTTATGTATTGTGACTCATAAACTAAACTACAATATTCCATTGTTTAGAAATGGCACTTAGTGGAAGGAATGGAAACCATATCAATGCATGCACTCCATATAGGGATTTACCTCCTACACAAGATAATTAAACTAGAGCCAGTGACACAACTGTTGCTGATCAGCTTGTCACCATACTAGGTCAACTCCCTCAGGTTATGAATAATAACCTTACCCATATGGAGTACCCTAATCCACAGCGTGGATGATCAATGTTAGATCTCTTCATGAAGAAACAACCACAACATTCAATGGGGGTACGAATCCACTAGTAGCTGAGAAATGGATAAATTCCTTCGAGAAAATATTCCATGCCTTGGGGAGTAGCGAAAGGGAAGAAGTTGTCCTAGCAGTTTACCGCCTCACTAGATATGCTGATCAATGGTGGTCATTGATTCAAAAATTGAAGGAAGATGATTAAGTAAAAAATATCGAAGGGGGGGGGGGAGTTTAAAGAAATTTTCATAGAAAAATACATTCCTCATGACCATTGAGTGGATATGGAAAGACAATTTCTATGTCTCAGGAAAAAAGGGGATGAGAACATCGCAAAGTATGAAGGTAACTTTACTAGGTTAGTGAGGCATACAGTAGATTATATACGTAACCCAAGAAGTAAGATTGATCATTTCATTGATGGGTTAAAACCATTTCTCCGACGAGCATTAGTATCAAAATCCTTCTCATCATATGAAGATATTGTCTCATGTGCTATCAAGTCAGAAAAGGAATTCTCTAACTCTTATCACTTTAAATGAAATCAAGAGAAGAAAAGATCTTGTTGAACACTCTGAGAAAGAAAATAAGGAAACATGGAAGAAGGGAAGAATTGAATTTCCTCCCGGTGATAATTGTTCAAGGAAGCACCCTAATGCCTGTCTAAAAGGACAAGGAGTATGCTACAAATGTGGATAGAAAGGCCATCTAGCTGGTGATTGTAAGGGGAAGAAAGACACTACCAATGTTCAATGCTTCAATTACAGGGAGATGGGACATTATAAAAATGAATGTCCTAAGTGTTAGAGAAACATACCTCAGAAAAGGCCAAGGGATCAAGGACACGTTTATTCTATCTCTACTACTGATGTAGAAGCTCTAAAAGACGTGGTGGTAGGTAATTTATTGGTTTCCTCATGTTTAGAAAATGCTTTATTTGATTCTGGATCATTGCATTATTTCATATCTTCCCAGTTTTCTAAGAAAATTATATATTTCCAATTTGATTTAACAAGGGAGTTGTCAGTCAAAACTCATAAGGGAAGTATCATTGCAATAATGTTTTGTGAATCAGTCCCCATTAGAGCACATAAATGTTATTTATCTGCTGATCTCATCATCATACCCATGATTTAATTTGATATAATCCTCGGTATGGATTGGATTTCAGACCATGATGCAATGATTTATTTTAAGAAGAAAGGGGTTACAATTTTTGATGATGATGATAAAGAACACCTTATCATTAGAGCAGAATTGTCACCACCTGATTCTTATCTAGATCCACCCCCAGTAGCTCAACTAAATTCAATTATCAGGGAGGAAGGGAATGAAATAACTGTGGGTGAGGAAAGGAATATTGAAATATATGATGTACCTATTTTGAATGAATATGTAGATGTGTTTCCAAAATATTTACATGGACATCCTCCAGAATAATAAATTGTGTTTTCCATTGATTTAATTCCTAGTTCAAGGCCCATATCGAAGACCCCTTAAAGAATAGCCACTGTGGAATTAGTGGAACAAAATAAACAACTATAGGAAATGAGTAATAAGGGATTTATTTTCCCTAGTGTTTCTCCATGGGGATCCCCTATTCTTTTTGTAAAGAAGAAAGATGGATCTATGAGGTTGTGCATTGACTACAGGAATATCAATGCTATAATAATAAAGAACAAGTATCTCCTACCTCGCATTGATGATTTATTTGACCAACTGCATGGAGCTCAATACTTTTCAAATATTGACCTTCGATTTAGATACCATTAGTTGCGTGTGATGAAATAATACATTCCGAAGATAGCATTTCAAACTAGGTACGGGTATTACGAGTTTAGAATAATTCCTTTTGGATTGACTAATAGACCCTCAAATTCATGGATCTAATGAACATATTTTTCAAGGAATACCTCGATGATTTTGTAGTAGTATTTATTGATTATATCTTGGTATAATCCAAAAGATATGAAGATCATGAAAATAACTTACAAATTATCTTGAAGTCTCTTAGAAGACATGAATTATTTGGGATGTTTAGCAAGTGTGAATTTTGGCTTCAAGAGATTTCTTTTCTTGGCCATATAGTTTCAAAAGATGGAATCTCCATTGATCCTTCTAAGATAAGAGCAGTCCAAGAATGGCCAACACCGACGACTATAACTAAGGTATTCATTTTTATTGGTTTAGCAGGTTATTATCGACGTTTCATCCAGAATTTTGCTTGGTTGGCTAACCCATTAACCAAGATCACACGTAAATGGGTTAAATTTTTTTGGACAAAAGAGTGTGAAGAATGTTTTGAAGAACTGAATAAAAGATTAGTCAATGCTCCTATATTGACTCTACCAGTGGGGAATGATGGGTTTATTATTTATAGTGATTCTTCAAAGAAAGGACTTGGTTGTGTCCTTATGCAGAATGATAGGGTTATTACCTATGCATCACGATAGCTGAAAATTCATGAGAAAAACTATCCTAATCATGATCTTTAGTTAGCTGCTGTAATCTTTGCTTTGAAGATTTGGATACACTATCTCTATGGTGAAAAGTGTGAGATTTATGCTGATCACAAGAGTTTGAAGTATATTTTCTCATATAAAGAACTCATCATGAGGCAAAGGTGATGGCTTGAACTACTCAAGGACTATGATGGAACGATACACTACCACCCAGGGAAGGAAAATAATGTGGAAGATGCTTTGAGCAGAAAAGATCATGGAGTTTTGAACAAGATGTGAATTGAAATGGATCCTATTTTCCATGATCTAGTGAAGATGGACATGGGAATATCCATAGATGGCGAACCATCAATGATTTTTCTATTGGTTTACAAACCATATTTACTAGAATGGATTAAGAGTTATCAGACCGATGATGAAGAGTTTCAAAATAAGATTAAACCCGTGAATGATGGGAGATTGAGTGAATTTGTGTATGAAGATAGAATTTTAAAATTTTTTAAGAGGCTTTGTGTTCCCAATATACCTGATCTAAAAAGAGAGTTGTTGGATGATGCTCAAAGTTCTAATTTCTCTATACACACTGGGAGCACCAAAATGTATAGAGATTTGAAGGAACATTTTTTTGTGGGAAAACATGAAGAGGGAGATTGCTGATTTTGTGTCAAGATGTATGGTTTGTCATCAAGTTAAAACTGGAAGGAAATGACCTAGAGGAGTTTTGAAACCTCTTCCCATACCTGAGTGGAAATGGGATAACATTATGATGGACGTTGTCATGGGACTACCAATGACTCCTAGAAGGAACGATGCAATATGGGTCATTGTTGATCGTCTACTAAGTCAGCACGTTTTAATTCTATAAGGGAGGATTTACCACTTGAACGTCTATCAAGACTATATATTAATGAAGTTGTGAGACTTCATGGAGTACCCCAGTCAATTGTTTCAGATCGTGATCCACGTTTTACATCAAGATTCTAGAAAAGTCTTCAGAAGGCCCTGGATACTGAACTTCGTATGAGCACTCCCTACCACCCCCAAACTGATGGACAATCGGAACGAACTATTCAAACCATAGAATAAATTTTTAGCTCTTGATCACATGACTTTCAGGGGATGTGGGATCAATATTTACCTCTGGTAGTATTTTCCTATAACAATAGCTTTTATTCGAGTATTAAGATGGTACCATATGAAGCGTTATACTGAAGGAGATGTCTCACACCAACCTGTTGGGATGACGTTGGTGAAAGAAAACTTGTAGGCCCGAAACTAGTGGATGAAATGATGGAAAAGGTGAAGGTAATCCATATCCACATCGAAACATCTCAAAGTAGGAAGAAGAGCTATGCCGATAACCGAAGGAAGGATTTGGAATTTCTGGTAGGAGATCTTTCTTTCAAGAAGGTATCACCATGGAAGGGTGTTATACATTTTGGTATGAAGGGAAAACTGAGTCCCAGGTACATCTGACCTTTCGAAATTATAGAACAAATTGGGGATATAGCTTATCATTTGGCAATGCCTCCAAATATCTCCCATTTTCACGATGTCTTCCACGTATCACTGTTGAGAAAATACATGCCTAACCCAAAACATGTACCCACCTATGAGGAATTAGAACTGGAACACGATCTGTCTTATTGTGAAGAACCTATCGAGATTCTTGATACAAGAGAACAAGTGCTAAGAAACCAGAAAACTTATCTGGTAAAATATCTATGGAGAAACTATAAGATGGAAGAGGCAACATGGGAACTAGAGGAACATATAATGAAGAACCACCCAAGTCTTTTCATTCGGAAGTATTCTAGAAATTCTGACGATGAAATTATTTGAAGGAGGGGAGAATGTAACACCCCAAACTTCCACGGTACACTTCTATTTGAATAATACAATAGCGTGTGTTGTACACAACATTGAGTTCTAACACACACCATAACCAATCAAACTAGCCATTATGAATATTAATACACACTTTTTAAAATTTTATAAATTTTATCTTTCAAAATGGACTTCAATTTTGGATTCAGAATACCGAAATTAGCCTAGGGTGAATTTTTGGTATTTTTCTGAAAACATTCAATTTTGGATGAATAGTGAAATATAAATGAGTTATAGTTTAAACCCGGATTTTATTTAAATAATTATTAACATTATTTATATTTATTTAAGGTCAAAATAGACACATAATACCTATATAAGTTAAATTTAATTCATTGGAGTCAGTTTATAATAATTTTAGATATATAAAATTTTTATTGAACTTTTCACCGTCTTTTACCCAACTCTTAGGAGAATTTTCAAATTCATATAAAACATAATTTTACCACTTCTGTGAGTGATATTTTTAAAATATGAGAGACACAGTTAATATCAAGGAGTATAATGTGGTTCAATAAGATAAAAATAATTTTTGGTGAATAGTAACTTTTTACTTTTATTTACCACGGTTAAAATTAAATAGAGTAATTAAGGGTAAAAATGATATTATTATTACCCTAACACGTATCCTAATTCTATTGGCTAAGTATAATATGACCAAAAACAACCTTAGGAATAAAATATCAACCTTTTTGGTCCACTTGGATTAGATTAGGACGTTTATATTATTATTTAATTCAAAGAAGAGTTAAAAGAGTTAAAATCAAAGTTTAATAACTAAAACATTTTAATATAGGGTTATACATAAGATAAATTAGATTATAAATATTCATTATAAATCTAAAACAATTATTACATAATGGTATTTTATTTTTAATTTTTAGACATTAAATAATTTAATTTATTTATGACACAATGATGATTCAGTAATTATCGTATTAATGAAATATTAAGATAATTGATATTATAAATACCAAAATAAATGTAATTTTAGATTTTTTATGAATTATAATAAATTTATAGGTTAATATGACATATTTTAATTGGTTATATGAATCATGTTTGAAGTAATAAGGATGTTATGAATTTATCAAAAACAAAATACCCAATAGTGTCAAAATTGACGTAAAAGAGTTTATAAAACAAATATTATATTATTAATTGATTTTCTATTCCTAAAAATCTACGGTTAGGCCAAAGTACTTATATCATGATTTTTGTATCATTAATGGACCACTTGGGGGTCTATTGGAAGTTTATAGTATGTGTATTGACCATATAATATAAAAATACAAAGAGACATGGTAAATGTGAAACTAATTAACTACGAGTTAAAACTAAAAGATAAGGTTAATAAAGTGACCCAAACCTATCTAAAACCTATTTGTTGAGAGGATTTAGACCCATCCCCACCTTAGCCTCGAAATAAATGAATTTGGTTCCATTATAAACCGAATATTAATTTACTATAAAATAATATTTTATGTTTTTCCAAAGGTGCCCCTCACCCTTCTTATAAAAGGGCACTCCCCCTTCTCTCTAATTCACACCTTCAAATCCTTTTGGCTCGGCCAACCCCTGCCCAAATAGTCTCTCGACATCCCTCACTTCAACCTAGATGCCATAGTTTGATCAAAAATCTAACCTATGGATCCCTTTTGATCAAATCAAAAGGATAAACCCGAAGAAGAGGAGGTTAACCTACCCTTGAAAAAGGAAAAGTACAAGGTAAGGGTTTATTTCACAATCTCTTCATTATACGATGTTTTTTATACATAATTATCTACTGGGACCTATTTATCACCCACATACATGTTTCTTAAAAAAGTATTTCAAATCATTCTTACTATTTTACAAACTATGGGTTAATGTCATTTATACCCTTGTTTGACTTTTTATAAGAAGTTTATATAGGAATATTTCTGTCATTTTCCAAACAAGACCCTTTTTAACCTTTTCGACAGAATTAAAGTAAGAATGTATTTTTTTAAGTTATATGGCGGGTGCGGCTATTTTACACCGTTATAAAATCTTATAATATTCCCTTGAAAGCTTATTAAGATATTTTCAAAGAAAATGTTTTATTTTATAATTATATGACTTTTAAATGATTTTAAAAAAGAGATATTTACCTCAAATAGTTCTAATTTCATCTATGTCAACATCCTTTGATGGATTTTAAGGTTATTGAAGTTGATTTATTATGATACAAATCTTCCATATTGTATTGAAGTTTTTGTGATATGTTTGATTGTGGATGCGATATTCATATACCATTCATCGTTTATTGTTATAGTATTGACATTTTGTATGCTATTTTTAATACGAATGTTTATGATATGTTTAAACCTTTTCATATGAGGAATGTATTGGACTTAGTATGTGATGGGTGGAGCCCTCTATAGCTCCTCGATGCATTGGTAGGTCTCATGAGACAACTAAATGTGGAATTGGCCAAGGCCATTTCCAAATTTGATGTATGCTTTTGGATGAGGCCTTAATCATTTTTAGATGTATTAGCTGAGGCCTTGAAAAAATGGTTCAGAATGTACATCATTATACATTTCCTTATTATGAAAATAATATTGATGGTTCATGTGGTCATTCGACTAGTAGATTACAAATGATTATGTTTTATTATGGAATTATTTACTCAGCTCATATTCCTTCCATGAAAGTATTCATGTTTATTATTTGTAAAGAATGTGGTTTAAATTATTCACAAAGCTTAATATTTATGTTATCTTACACTGTATTGCTTACCCTTACTGAGCATTTGAGCTCACCCCTTTCTTATGTTTCATTTTTTCTTGGATATAAAGAAGTTAGTTATGAGTGACTTGCAGGCATTATTTAGGACGCTTGGATATTTCCAATGGAATAAATTCATGTTGTATTTCATTTCAATTTGTGAATTTGACCTTATGTATGAATCTTGTTTCCAATAATACTAAACTGATCGGTATTTCGAGATATGATTTCCTTGTGATCATGCCAATGTTATGTAATAATGCACTGAATCTGGGTAACTGGGGTCGGGGCGTTACAATCAGTTTAGGGATTCTTACCACATTCCTCAGGTGATGCGTTTCTGTCTAAGTGATACATCCCCTTCATGGAATCCTCTATTATTTCTTCCATTCTATGATTTATACTACTTTAGTATTTTTAGCCTCTAGTTCATTTATTTTTCTTTTTTTGTCTATTGTTAATATAGTTCTCTTTATGTATGTATTCCTCAGTGTTCAAAGCCGCATTCTCCCTGAACCACTTCACTTTATTCATGGACCATCATATGAGACACAATATTTAGTTTGATTAATAAATTATATTGGTTTTTGATTCTGTTATGGAATATTATTCAATTGGATCCTTTTAATTCCAAACGGATTTTTTTAGCATTATTTTATGGTTATTTGTGTTCTTTTAGAGTTTCGCGTCATTTAAAAGGACTTTATCACCTCTACCCTTAATCTTATTTCTAAATACATTACATTAGACCTCATAATGGTATGGAGTAATGGGGCCATGGTTTTTTGGGATAATGTTGGTAGAATTATTAATGGTTTTCAGATGTGTATGGGGTAATGGGATTCATATTATTGTTGGGTGGATTCCTTATCTTTAACATTTTATGTGAAGCCTCATGTGGTAGGATCTTATCTAATATAATTTTAAAATTATGCTGGTTTAGTGAGGGTTGATAATGGTGATGATTTCTTTAAATAATTTTTATGTAACTACTTTGGTGTAGGGTGATGATAATAATGGTGGTACTTCATGGTTTTAATGATGATGACTGATATACATTGGACTTACTCTACCCAATCTTGATATTATCATAAAGAATAAAAAAGTATGAGAAAAAAGGATGGGTCAACAACAAAATAGTTTTTTAAAATAAAAATTAAATATTATGGAAAGACAACTTGACATCACATGATGGATTAAAGAGCTGTAGATATTAGGAAACAAGTATTTAAAACACTTCCTTGAGTAAAAGTTGAAATATAAACAATATATGGTTTCCCAAAAAAAGATTAACTTAAAGATAAAAACTTCACCACCTTGGTGATGAGTTTAACTATGATCGGATCCATGGAACACAAGGGAGATGAACATAGAAGGGAATAAAATCCAAGATAGGAATATCACTAGTGAAATGTAAGAAATCTTTGTGAAATAGGGTTAAAATGTTTATAATTTAATAGTGAAATTATCCTTTTTAATTTAATAAAAAATTAAAATACCTATTGGGTACCTATAATGAGAACATGAACCACTCAACGTATAACTAATAGCTTTTGGAAATAACCTAATTTTGATATTAACAAATATTGAGGAATTTAAAATCCCCATATATACAACTGGTAACCAATACCCTACCACTAGGTACCCTATTCTAATTTAGAATAAGTCCTCCTAATTTCTTATCTTTTCATTACAATCATTCCAAATCCAACATAAATTTTTATTTTCATAAATTTATCATGAATATCACATTAAATTATTGAAAATACATAAATAGAATTATGACCTTCATTATTCTACATCCTAAAGGATTTAATATATAATAAATATTTAATGTTCAATCATAAACCTCAACCATGGTATAATAATATAACAAAAATATTACAATTGGGAAAATTAATAACTTGTAAAGTATGTATTTGAAGACATCATAATATTAGCGATCCATTAGTTTTTTTCCTCTATATATATTTCATTTTTAACAAAATAGTATGTAAATTATGTTTCTATTAAATATTAGAGAATTATTTACTAAAAGTTAAGATATGTTTTTGTTATGATGTTGTTGTAGGAGTATAGAATGATTCTACAACTTTAATAAGTAACTTTCATTCAATGATTTATGAATCTATGATATTAAAAATATTATAATAACATTAAAAACCTCATGAACCATGAATTTTTTACAAGGGGGATCAGGATTTCTAGATATTGAGTTTCATATACAGTTCTCTAGATGGACCAGATCTACTATTTTTCGGATAGATATTTACAATAAGTTTCAATAATTTCATTAGTTATAGAGTTTTGATATAATTTATAATAAAGAAGGTTATCTAATTAAGAATTTTCTAAAGGGAAGATAAGTACATATTTATTTATTGATTCATATTTATAATATGTTTAAGTTACTATGTTTTTAAACATTTTTAAAAATTCTAAAATTTTAAAAATAATGTGAAGTAAAAAATATCTATATTGTATAATTTTTAACTAGATGGATAATGTATTCTATGATAGATTAATTTATCTATTTGAAGAATTTATTATAGAAACATCAAATTGAAAAAAACTGACTTGAAAATTTCTAATGATGTTTCTAGATAGGTAGTTTTACAAAGTTCAAATGGAAATGTTTAATGTTAGATGCTATATGAAAATAAAATGAATGATGAGTGATAAATTATGAATGAAATGGATCAAGTATATGAGATGATGAACTATATGATTGGGAAAATTATAACATTGAAATGAAAGTGAATCATATAAAGAAGTCTCCATTACATCGATTCAAATCATATGAACATTATAGATTCCACACTACAACATACTGAGTATTTTGTAGCGGTTTATTATGAGTGGTTTACTAAACTGCCAATAATATTTAAAAACAATTGACAGACATTTTTTATAAACCGTTGCTAAATAATTACATTTATTTCTTTAGTCGACACTCTCCACCTCCACCGACACCCCGGGATCTCCAAACCCATTACTATCTGAAGCCCTAGTCTCCCTCGCATTGTTGATCTTCATCGACCATCTTCATGTCAACATCATCACTGGTCATCACCTCCAATCGTTAACCCTTGCCTCGCCTCGTTGTTCCATGCCGACCCTCACCGCCCCTTGACTAATGGTCCCTCGTCGTGCCTCACTCTGCTAGGTATATTGTGGTAACCTTTTTTCATAATTTTAATTTTTTTAATGATTTAATAAATATGGAGTGTCTTTGATTCAAATGGAGTCTTTCATGGGATATTTTAACACCTAAACTAGGAACCCACATGAAGGTGTCGATATTTTTGAAAATGACATTCTTTGTTTTTATTTTTTATTTCCATCACCGTTATATAGTATACATCATCTATGATCACCTTAAATTTTTTATATATGGAATGACTTATAATTTATATTTTCATCATATGCCTTCCCCTTTATATTCATAATTGAGGTCATCAACTACAACAATTCAAAATTGGTTAATATTTTATTTCATTTGACATGAATCCTTAAAATATTCATTTCAAGATCATACAATGGTTTTATTTTTGTTTTGATTTTTTGTTTTTTATTAAGACTAAATGAGTATTATTTTTATTATGAATTTACTGGGTGAATTTTTTATAATATAATTAATATTAATAAGTATTGATAAAAAATAGTAATTGATAGCTATTCTTAAAGAAAGTGGTAGGAATATTATGAATTATTATAAAATGGATAGACGCATATTCATATAATTTGTATAATTCATTAACATGTTTTATATTTTTCTTGATAATGATATCATATTACAGTTGGTGGATTATCTAAAACATAGGACTGAAAATAATATTGATAATAATTCATCTTTTAGTTCATTCAAAGTATTAACCCAGCTAAAATAATTTATTTTCCATTTCGAGAAACAATTTGGTTTTTCATGTAGGATTTCCGTATTTTATATCATTAAGGATTAGTTCTCATTTAGTTATAATTACATTTAGATATTTTCCATTTAAATTAAAATCTTATTTATGAATTGGATTATTTTTGGAATTCGTACATTGTTTGTTGGAACTTCCCTATAGAGTAAATACTTTTCTCCTTCACACAAAGTTACGTTGACATTAATATATATATATATATATGGTTTTCATATATTGGTAATATTATATAAGTAATTAATACATATGGTTATGCATTATCTGTCACGTGCAAGAGATTTATTTCAATGGTAACATTTCACCAGGGTTTTAAAAATTGTATTTCTCAAAAAATTATTCACATATACTAGTACTCAATCATATCATTATTGGTGAAAACATGTAGTATTGGACATATAGATTTGTTGATTTTCAAAAATCTTTTAGAGTTCTTAGCGATTTTATAAGATTTATTTTTGGTTGAATTTATTTGTTTCAGAAATTTATGACATTAAATTCATGAATTTGCATTTAATTTTTAGTTATGTATAAATTTGATTAGTTTCATATCATATTATCTCTTATTCATTTTAATTAAAAATAAAGAGGGAAATGGATTCAATTTAAGATTATATACCCTCAGTTAATGTTCATATCTAATGTTCATATCCTATGGTAATTATCCATATATTAAATGTTGAAAATTACTATCAAAGATGAATAAATGTAGTCTAATAGATTCATCTATTGGTGCAAAGTTGGAGGTATCATACATTTACATAATTTTTTTTGGGTTTTTATATTATGTTTTTTGTTGGACCATGCTACATACTTACCCTCCATTTCTCCTAAAATAGATAAACTCCAAAATAAATTGTTGAAATTAAATTCTAGAAATAATAGGAGACCTTGATATATGGTTGTAGGTTGATTAACTCAACCAAACCACCACATGGGTTTGTTTCACTACATTCCTTAATGACTTATGTTCTGATTGGGACCTATGAACCTCTAGGTCATTTTAGTATTTGATTTAGCTAGTGTAATTTTTTAAAGTGAGTTAATAAAATGATGTATTGGAACATATTTTACACAAGGTCCCCTCATATCATTTAGCAACTATATGGATTAAATGATTTAATTAAATAAATAATAGATTGGGTGTTATTTTTTATCCATGAATGTGGTTTTGAAAGGATGTGATTACATCATTAATAACATTTATAATGTACATGAAAATACTCAAGTTTATTACTTATTTTCATACATGAAAGTCATTGACATTCACTTGGAATATATAGACATGATGTTCTTTATTTATAATTGTAATTAATGGAAATGATACTTTATATTATTTATTTTGGGCCTCTATACATGATATTCCTCTGTGTTATTCATAATTAATGGTCATGATGTCCCATGTTTTCAGTAATTAACTAATGGACATGATGTTACAAATTTCCCTTTTTCAAATCAAAAGGGATATAATCCTTTTAAAACAAAACAATGTCACCTTGACATAGTGATACAAGAATTAACATTTCTACTAAATATCATAGACTTATCCTATATAGTATTACATCCATCATGAAATGAGGAAATTATGGTTTCAATACATCCCCTTTTATATGGAATTTATTTATTTATTTTTTATGAAACCCTTATTTAATATATTCTTATTTTTTAAGATATATATATGAATATTATTTACTATTCAGTAATAGTAATGTGTTTTTATTATTTTAATAATCTGTAGGTATGTTTTTATATATATGAATAAAATATGGATCACATTACCGAGGAACACACCTCTGTATACTAAGGGTTTGGAGGAGTTTTTATATAGTTCAATTTCTATTCAATTAGTTTATGGGAGAATAAGATGTCCTTGCCCTAAATATAAATTTATAATATGGATTAACTGAGATGAATCTTATGAACACATGATATTGAAGCAATTCCCTTCTCAATATTTGTGTTGTATTTTTCATGAAAAATTGAACATTACAAAAAGGATGAGCACCGATTTCAATCCACATAATGAGTTCCCAACTTCGTCGAAAATGGAAAATGAAATGAAAAACGTTTTAAATGATGAATTATGCATTGCAAGAACCCAAAATCAACATAATTTTTTTTCATAAAAACCATTTGAGAGTGATACAAATAGAAATGTGACAAGTAATGTTTTTTAGACTGTAGGAGAACCAGATTAAGATTGTAACATATCATTGGATCCTCATATTGATTCTATGTAGACTAATGTAAGAGAAAACAACAATAAAAAATATTTTTCAGGGTTTAGTTGGAAATTAAAATCATGGTTTTTATAGTGGATGTTTGAAATATTCAAAACATTATTTTCTGCTGAAGTTGTACCATATCAAATGCCTATGTGGAATTAAAAATAAGGTGATGTTTATGATATTGGAATTGTTTTGTGATGCATTTATTGATGCAAACTTTGTCAAGTATTTTTATGATATGAAAAAAGTTGTTAATAGTATTGGTCTGAATTATACCAAAATATATTTGTGTCTCATTGATTTTATGATTTATTGGCGAGATGATTCAATGATAAATGATTGAAAAAAAATGTTCTTCTTCTAGATGGTAGTCAATGGGTAGTGTTGGAAGTCTGAATCGACATGATACAATAATGATGAAGAAAAGGAACACACCAAAAATATTTTTACATTACATTCCTTTAAATCCTAGATTGAAAAGATTATTCATGTCATCAAAATCAACCAAACACATGATGGGTCTTTTTGTAGATAATAACATTTATGGGTTATTGGAAAAACCAAAAAATTCAAAATCAAGGAAGAAATTTAATTCATTACATCCTGATTTCTCATTTCATCCTAGGAATTATCAGATTATATGTTGATGAATTTAACCCATTTGGGACGTTGAGTGAGAGTTATAGCGTTTGGTTAGCTGTTTTGATCCCTTAAAATCTGTCATCATGGATGTGTATGAAACAAACATAATTTATCATTTTCATAATTATTCATAGAAAAAAATTCTACGAAATGATATTGATGTATACTTAAAGCCTTTAATTAATTAATTTATAGTAGTTATAGAGCAACGATGTTGAGACATATGATGATTCTTTGAAAATAATTTTCAAAATTCAAGAAACTCTAATGTAGACCCTTAGTGGATTCCATGGATGTGGGAATTTTTCTATTTGGAACACTTACATGGGTGTATCTTGTCATATTTTTATGTTTGATTTTGAGACCAAACAACTACCACATAGTAGAAAATGGTTCTTATTGTCCCATTGAAGATTTATTGACCCACCTCATAGATTTCAACTGAAAAATTAAAAATTCAATGTTTCTATTGATCATAAACCACCTCCAATATTTTTAACTAGTTTTGAAATATTAGAACAGCTTGAAAATTCGGAAACCGAATTTGAGAAGGAGCGTCATTGGATTTAAAAGTCACGATTCATATATTTTTTTACAGTAGTGACTACCATTGGAATTGCATATATTATTAACTGAAAAGGTTATGCTATTGTAATCCAATACTACACATTTTTTCCAAAAACTATGTAATATCTACATCTATTTGAGCTTGGAAACATTCAGAAGATATTTTTATTGACACTTTTTGCAATTTAGATGATCTTTCCTCCGTCATTTTTTACTGCCATGGTGAATTTAACTGTGAATTTGGTCGAGGAAGCTAAATTAAGATGCCACGTACCTTATCGATGGATGTATCAAATTAAGATATACTTTATTTATTTATTTTAGTAACGAAAAAAACTCTTGTAAATTAATTAAATGCATAATTTTGTTTTTTTATTGCACAGATATCATGGGAATTTGAAATCATACGTGAGAAATATAGCTCAACTGAAAGGCTCTAAATCTAAAGGATATTTGGTAGAGGAGTGTCTTACCTTTTTTTAGATACTTGTATGAGATTGAGACAATATTTAATCGAGTTGGACGTGTTGATGATACATCAACTACATCTCAAATACATTGGAAATAAAAAATATTTCCTTCTATTGGCCGATTAGTTGGGAGTACCTCAAATATTACGATACAAAAATGGAATTATTACAGGAACATAGATATGTGATTATGAATAGTAAAATTGTAGATCCAGTTATTTAAGATTTTCGAATACAAAAAAAGAGAAAAATGAGAGGCCGAACAAGAAATGAGAAAGATATAACAAAATATGTTAATAATGATCTTGTAGAATAGTTTGCATGACGTGTAAGTTCATAAATATTGCAATAAATATGGATATTAGGTTGACACATATATTTTGTAAATCTAATAATGTATATTTATTTTTTCATATCATGATTTTAGATACTCTAGTATAGTTGTTATAATATTTGATGTTTCTTGCTTAAGGTTCTCTGAAAGAATATAGAAAATTCGATGCTTTCAACATGAATGGCTTCAGATTTCGTATAGTCTTTTGAGAAGAGGGTTTGAAAACAATGAATAGTGGTATATTTATATTTTATGAAGTGGGATATTATCTGATGATGATTGATATTATAAAATTAAACTACCATGGTTATTTTTGTGTTGTTTTATTCAAATGTAATTGGGTAAATATTATTGGAGGTGTTCAAAGTAATTTCTTTAAATTTACTACTGTGGACTTCTCTTACTTGTTAGATGTTGGTGATCATGAACTGTATGATATGTATATAATATCATCTCAATAGAAAATGATATATTATATAGAAGATGTTGATGATGAAGGGTGGAGGGTATTTTCTAACGTAAAACAAAGAGATTTTTATGATTTAGGTGATGAAGTGGTAGATTTGACCTCTAAAATTGAATCTCATCAACAACAAAAAGTAGACTTATTTT
Organism: Viscum album; assembly: GCA_963277665.1. NCBI lineage: Eukaryota > Viridiplantae > Streptophyta > Magnoliopsida > Santalales > Viscaceae > Viscum > Viscum album. Next base: position 182,825,013 of record OY728163.1, on the reverse strand, counting down.
TCCATGATGATATTTAAAATATTATTCTTTCAATGGTGGATGAAGTGGATGAAGTAATGGATCATAAAACTAACACGATTAACAGAGAAAATGATCTTATGTACATTTATCCTATGATTTGAAAACCACTTATGTCATTTGTGTAGTCATTAATTACCATTTATATGTATATTTTTTTATTATTAATTTTCATATCTTATGTTTTTTAATTATTTTTTACCACATATTTTTTTGGAAATATTTGTTCTAAACATTATTTTATTTGATTAAATTATAGGAATGCGAAGGAGGAAGCATTACACTGTATAATCGGCCACTCCAACATGTGATGATTCATCTATCTCCCTCTCAACAACATGTAAGACACCATCTAATTTACCTCCAACACTGTCTCTCAAACCCGCCATGAGCGTCCTGTTAGCAACTTAGTCAATAAATTCCCCTTCAGGAGCCTTAGAATTGAATGAGCGACACACCACTTCTAGTTCTTTGCGAGGATACTGGATGGTGACGTTTATAAGTAAATGTTTTAATATGAATAAATTTATTGAACATATTTTATACTATATCTTTGTTCATAAATGATAGAAACAATGAAAGTATGGGAAAAAATATGAAATGTTCATATGTGTGAAATATGACTAGAGAGAAGTTAGTTGTCCCATTTAATTCATATGGGGACCCAATAGATGATGCTACAGGAATACTTTGCTAGATTTTTGGTCAGCTAGTCACGAAGCTAGTTTCCCTTCCTATTATATATGATTATTAGATGCATATACCTTCAACATGAAAAAATGAAGATTTTGATTCCCTAATGAAGGTAATTTTAATATATTGTGGTGTAATTCAATTTAATTATGTTATTAAATTATAATATTTTCAAAATTAGTTTCTATTTACAGATGTTTTTCCACTACAGTTGGTGATGTGTGAGCACAAAAGTGGAATTTAAAAAATCTATGCATTAAATAGAAACATATAAAATAGAGACTGTGGGGAGATGTTAACGACACTTCATTGAGCACCCAACAGATGTCTAAAAAGGTACCCAATGGGGTAACCAAAGTGAAATGGAAAGTTTTTTTGATGGACATCTTGATGAGAAGAAAATGGAATTTAAATATATATTATTATATTAATATCATTTTACATGTATAAATTTATATTAAAAGGATAAAAAATTTCATACATTACTATTAAATTACATTTTATTTAATTTAGAATCCTTCAAGTAAGAATTCATCAAGCCGGTCAAAGAAAATAAACCCTAAAACTACACGGTCAAAGTGAATTTCTAGAAGCTGATCGGAAATGGTAATCTTTTCATTAGTTTAAATATTTATAACAAAATATTATCTATTTAATATATTATAATTGTTGATTTGTCTAATTTTAATGTAGTCAAAGAGTTTAGGGAACCCAATATGCCGAATAGAACTGTTGTTGGATGTTCATCAAAAATCTGATAGAAGTTTTGTTAATGAGTCTACCCAAAGAACTTGGGATTATAAATTAATTTTTCATTAGAATAATATATTTTTATTTTTCACTATTTTAATATATATATTTTTTTAAATACAATGAATATATTATTTATGGGTAAAACATAAAGATCTATGTGATTCCAATCTTTTGCAGTCGTACTCAGTATCTCAGACTCACCCAGTTGGTTATGTTCATGGGAAAGAGCATCCTGGTCGAGTGTGTGGGATGGGTATGGGTCCCATACCATTTTAGGTCTTTGGTAGACCATTGGGGATTGATGATGCATGTACTTATGATTGCAGTCACTGCCTATCCCGAGATGCTTCGAGAGATTTTATTTCAATGAAATACAAAATTGATGATAAGGGGACTCAGATATCAACATTGTAGAAAGCTTTGATTGATTTACATCAACATATGGTCGGATTTTTACCAAGTGATATTACATCGATGACGGCTGTGGTGATTAGGTAAATAAAAAACATTTAAAAATAATTTAGCTTGAAAAGATTTATTGGTTTTCATTTTAAATATAAATATACAACAATATGTAATTTTCAATATAATTGTCATTCAGGTGCGAGTACCAGGAAGTAGAGATGGAGGTGAAAAGGATGAG